>ML801791.1:1096-31276 GCA_009831015.1 Picea engelmannii
TATTTGTTCTGCTTGAATGATATGAAATGTCAGGGAGTCACTGTCTTGAGGAAAATGGGATAAAATGCTCAAACCCTTAGCAACTATGACTTCCGTGATAGGGTTCTTTTCTTCAAAGATATCCAGATTCCTAGCCAACCAAATTCCCCAACAAACTAACAAAGGAAATGCTTTAATCATTTTGTTGTTGGGAACTTGTAACCAATATTTCCAAGGTTTCTCTACAGATTGTCCTCTCCGAACACATTCTTATCCCAAAGACAAGGACGATTCCTTCCATATTTGAATTGTAAAGGGGTGGGTGATAATTAAATGATTAATCGATTATTCATCAAATTTTCATAGTGGGCACCAACACAGGTCAACAATCTGCTTCTTATTGATGTTATATCATGTCGGCACTTTGTTGAATAGGGAACACCACATGAAAATATGATGTTTTGAAGGGAATTTGATTTTCCACCACCATATAGGCTCCCTCTAATACAAATCCATATTTAGTTGAATATAGCCCAATTTTGGAGTATAAACCCCATTCAGCGCATGTTGTCAAACTAGCTCATCATCTCGATCTGTAAGACGAATATGGGAAGACTACAAAGATTGAATGAATGTAGACTAGAGAAGGGAAAGAGAACCCTCTAGATCTAACCGAGTCTCACTCTTCCAACCCTATTTCCATATAGAGGTTTGTAGGGGATCGATAATCTAATGAATAAAAAAATCCCCCAATCATGAAGATGTGTTATAAGACCTTGGGGAAGGAGATGAGAACGACCAATGCCAGGCCAAGGATCAACACCAAGCTGGAACTTATTACCATCACCAACCCTCTAGGCTAGAACCTCATCAACAAATTTGAATTCTTTGAGAACTACCTTCCAGATAATAGAAACATATCACCAAAATTTGATAGGGTTCTGAATCCAAGATTCCAAAGATTGTGGCATAATATATTTGTGCAAAATCATTGTCTTCCACAAGCTAGTGGTTGAGATTAGTCTCAAACTAACTTTTTCAGCCAAACCCTTTGAAAATAGGAAAATATTCTTTAAACCCCACCCGCCAAGAACTTTTGGTCTAGCTAGACTTTTCTAGTTTGCCCACAAGGGAGTATTCTTGTCCTATTTACCTAACCAAATAAAGTGGAAGCATATATTTCTGGCCTTCTCGAGAACCCCTTTTAGAATCCAAGTAAGGGGTATCCAATACACATGAATAACTTCCAAAACATATTTGACCAAGACTAGCCTCTCATCCCTAGATAGCCATCTAAAACACCAACCCTTTAATCTTTTCTCTAGTTTAGCTAGTAACCAGAGACAATCTTCTTTCCCATAGTCATTCAGCTTAGGATAAAACCCAAGATATTTTAGACCAGTCTCAAAGTCCAAAACTTGAAAAGGAAAGAAATATTTGTAGATATCCAATTCATCTTCTGACAAGCCTGAGACTTTCAAAGTTGATTTACCAAGATTTACCAACAAATATGTGGCATCCTGGAATAATTTTAGAATTTTTGATAACTTCTATACATCTCTTTGAGAGATAATGGCATCATCCACAAACAAAAAATGTGTTATTTTCAATGTTGGCATAATCATGATACCCTGAAACTCCCCTCACCTAGAGGCTTCGCCTATTGCTCTGCTCAGTACTTTAAATACAAGCAGGAAAGGCAGAGGAGAAAGTGGGCAGCCCTACCGAAGTCCATGTTCAAATTTTAAAAAAGGAGAGGCAACTCCATTGATCAAAACTACAAAAGACACGGTAGAGAATATACATGCCATAACCCATTTGATGAAAGGCACCCCAAATCCTAGATGAGTAAGAAGAAGCCTGATATATGACTAGTTGACTATGTCATAAGCCTTTGAGAGGTCAATCTTTAGTATGGCTCCTTTTGATTTATTCACCTTTAGGATGTGGAGACCCTCTTGAGCCACCCTTATGGCTTCATGAATCTGGAGACCTTCAAGGAAGCCAAACTTTTCCCACGAGATTGTGGTCGAAAGAATGACCTTGACCTGCCTAGCTATGATCTTTGCCACCACTTTGTAGATATAGTTACATAAGGAAATGGGCCTGGAGTCAACAAAAGATTGAGGGTTGTCTGATTTGGGGATGAGGGCAATAAAAGATGAGTTGAAAGGAGAATGCATGTGCTCGATTGATAGAGATTCCTCCACAACTGAAAGCAAGTCTTTCTCAATGAGCTCAAAGAAATCAATGAATAATTCCACAGTCCAACCATCCATCCTTGGGATTTTATCCTTTTGGAAAATGTGAAGAACCTCTTTCATCTAGTCCTATGAGACCTCAGCAAAAATATCCTTATTCCCTCTATCATTCACAAACCTCAAAAAGAAAAGAGCCACCCTGACAATGTCCACAATATTCACCCTTTCCTCAACTTTGAAAAGGGCCTGGAAGTGATTTTTCCCCAACTAGGCAAGACCTTCAAATGATGATACTTATTTTCCCTCTTGATCTTTAAGTTGTCATATGGTGTTGACAGCCTTCCTACCCTGAGCATAAGCTTGGAAAAAAATTGTTTTATCATCCCCATTTGCTAAGCAAATGGCTCAACTTTGTTGTCTCTAAACAACCTTTTTTTCCTCAAGGATCTTTATGTTCCTAGATTCTAAGGTTTTGATACCTTCTTTTGTGAGAAATGAAGCATAGCCCTCATCCTCCAAGAGATTAATACTTTCCAACTAGGATTCATTTTTTAATTCTTTCTCTTCCCGATTTCGCTTATTGTAACGTCCTCGGCCATCAACCCCACTGTCGGGCAATACTACTACGTGGAACATTCTCATACTTATATATATAACATGCATATTAAATCAAATTAACACATTTAACGTAGATTTACTACCATCATATAGACTTAAATATAATTAACAATAATTCCACTTGCCACGAAATACATGATAATATTACAAGCATCACAGACATGCATTTTAATTGAAATTAAACACATAATGATACTTATCTTTGAAATTGTAGTAACTCCACCAACTACGTGCATACATTCCACGAACCTCCCAGCCTTAGACCACGCTGCTCATCACGCTCAGTAGTGGGTCACCCCCGAGCTGGGACTAAGCTCCACCCAAGGCAAGATAATCCTAGACTAGGCTGAGGTTATAGGAAAACTGCACAATGTAACCAGAAGGATTCTCTCCAGGAGCCTTCTTACACCCACTACTCACAGAATCTCATTCCCCACATGTATGTTCCACCTAAGAGTATACACCTTCACAAGCACAGTCCATCGGTGCTTCACCTCCCTCTCTGGGTCTCGGCAACAGGTCGGATCAGGAATTCTCAGAGCTCCATAGCTGGTGTTGGAATCTCTCTAGGAGAAAACCACTTCTCAGCAGACTCTCTCACCTGGAGAGAGCTACTCACAGGCCTGACAACCTACCTCTTCTACCACGGGCCCGACAACCCACTTCTTCAGTACACTCCTCGACTCATCTCCAGCTAGGTGAGGACAATAGCAATGGTTCAGCACTCATTCACACAGGGATGATAGTAGCAACAACAGATGGGCATGAGACCGCAAGAAGAAACATCACACGCTAAAACATGGCACAGCTAAGGCGATTACTCAGGTGTCGAGTTCCTCAGAAGACACAGAACGGTTCATAGATTTCTGGTTTTAAGGTGCCTACGTGAATATTGCAAAGGTCGAATATAGAGGCCATGGGATTCACGGAAATACATCGGTCAACTTCACGGTTCTCATTTTCAGGATGCGTGACAAGAAAATTAAGCAGAGGTCGATTACAGAGGTCTCACGGTTTCATATGGAGGATCGGGAAAGCTGGTAGAACAAACCCCCAACTTAGCTTACGCTTCAGCTTTTAACTGCATGCGCCCAAGTCAACACTTGTCTTCTTGGAGCTGCATGCGTTCCCTTTTTGCACGCGTTGCCTCTCGCGGAACTTAGGATAAAAAACATGTCTTTCACACATCTTTGGAATAATAATAAATTATTTTTCTCAAGGACTTAAACCCCTAAGCTTAGCCCCTCTTTCCAACCTTTCAACCCCTATTCCCTTACCCACCCTGTGGAAGCTTATTCCCCCATCACTCTTTCTTCATGGTCGGTCTGCACGCAGCGATGTTTATATATTATATTAATTATCTACATAATTACATATACAAAATCAGGCTCCTGGCCTTTAACACTTAGGCTCTCTGGCCTAATAAACACATAAGTCCACCAGCTTATCAATACTCTACTCACCAGCCTACAAAACATAATTACAATTCATAATATAACTAGGGCATGTCCTTGGAGTATTACAATCCCCTCCCCTTATTTTTGCACTATCCTCAGTGCAACTTTTACACAGCATCGGAAAGATTTTCAAAATCTTCAAAAATATGTGGGTATTCTACCCGCATAGCATCCTCATGCTCCCATGTCACATCCTTAGGACTGTACCAGGTCCATTGGACCTTTACAAGCCTTATGGCTCGATTCCGGAGTTGTTTTCTTTTCCAGTCCAATATGTGCATAGGATGCACTTACAAGACACCTTCTTGCTCCACCTAAATCACATTCCAATCGATAACATGATTAGCATCATGTACATATTTCTTAAGCAATGAAACATGAAACACATTATGTACAGTCATGGATGCAGGTAATGCAAGCATATATGCAACTGGCCCAATCCTTTCTAGGATTTCAAATGGCCCACAAAATCTGGTTGCCAACTTGGTGCAGTTTCCCAGCTTCAGGGAACTTCTATTGGTTTTCACTTTCAGGAAAACATGATCGCCCACTTTAAACTCTCTATGGGTTCTGTTTTTATCGGCATAACTTTTTGACTGTCTTGGGCAGCTTTCAAATTCTGCTTAATCTTCAACATTTTCTCTTCCATTTCTTTGAGCAACTCTAGCCCAACCACTGCCCTATCAGCTGGATTATCCTAGCTTACTAAAGTATTGCACTTTCTGCCATAAAGTGCTTCAAATGGGCTCATATTCAATGATGCTCGATACCCATTGTTGTAGGTGAATTCTACCAAGTGTAGGTAGTCTTCCCATTTAGATGGTTTGTTCATCACATACATCCTTAGTATGTCTTCTATCACTCGATTCACCCGCTTTGTCTTCCCATCATACTCAGGATGATAGGTTGTGTGAAAGTTCAAATTTGTTCCAAACCCCTTGAATAACCCTTTCCAGAAATTTCAGGTTAATTTCGGGTCTCTGCCAAACACAATTGTCTTGGGAATTCCGTGCAATCGTGCCACTTCCTTCATAAATATGCCGGCAGCATCCACTTTTTTGTGAGTAGTCTTTAATGGAATGAAGTGGGTAGCTTTCGTAAGCTTGTCCACCACCACCATGATTGAGTCATGGTGCTTTCCTGTTCTGGGCAATCCTGTGATGAAATCCATTGTCACTACCTCCCACTTCCACTTAGGAATGGGTAAAGGTTGCAGCAATCCTGTTGGGTGCATGTGTTCATCTTTAACCTTCTGGCACTCCATACATCTAGAGATGTATTCAACAATATCTTTCTTCATACCTGGCCAAAAGTAATGGCTCTTGACTATTGCCACAGTCTTTTGGTATACAGGGTGCCCAGCATAAGGTACAGTATGCATTTCTTTCAAAATCGCAAGTTTCAAATCTTGGACATTAGGTACATAAACTTTGTTTTTGTACAGGAGTGTTCCATCAGCTCCAAGCTTATAATCTTCCACTCCTTGCAGCGTCTTACCTTTCTATAGCTTCGCTACCAAATTCCTGTACTGCAAGTTTGTGCTTGCAGCTTCCAAAACTTTGCCTTTAATATCAGTTTGATACATGCTAATGGTCGTAGCATGTAATTCATGCTCTCTCCTGCTGAGTGCATCAGCCACTTTATTCTCCTTCCCTTTGATATGCTTGATATAAAAATCGCACTCACAGAGAAACTCCAACCACCTACTATATCTAGCATTCAAGGTTGGCTGATCAAGAAAGTACTTCAGACCGACATGGTTTGTCCTCAATTCAAACCTCCTTCCCATGAGGTAATGTCTCCATTTACTCAGAGCGTGAAAGATGGCCGCCAACTCCAAATCATGAGTTGCGTAGTTCTTTTCGTGCTCTTTCAACTTTCTGGATTCATAACAAATTACAAATCCATTCTGACTTAGGACTCCTCCCAAGCCTTCTTTGCATGCATTTGTGCACACCACAGAATCTTCATTTGGGTCTGCAATCCTCAATATTGGAGCATTGGTTAACAGTTGCTTCAATCACTGAAATTTTCTCTCACATTCCTCTACCCACTGAAATTTCTTCTCCTTCCTTTGCAAGGAAGTGATACGGTGAGATATCCTTGAGAACCCTGCGATAAACCTTCTGTAATAACTAGCTAGACCCATAAAGGATCCGACTTCCGTCACGTTCTTTGGCGCTGAAAATTTTCTAATGGCCTCAATCTTCTTAGGATCTACATCTATCCCATCCTTCGAAATAATATGCCCCAAGTAATAGATCTGCTCTTAATAAAACGATCACTTGCTCAACTTGGCATATAGATGGTGCTCTCTTAGAACCTGCAACACCATCCTTAGATTTTTCTCACGCTCTTCCTCTGACTTGGAATACACCAAAATGTCATGCAGGAAGACTATGACAAACTTGTCTAGATAGTCCCTGAATACACCATTCATCAGGAACATAAAAATAGTGGGTTTGTTTGACAGCCCAAACGGCACCATTGTGAACTTGTAATGACCATACCTTGTTCTAAAGGCAGTCTTGTTAATGTCTTCATCCTTTATCCTTACTTTGTGATATCCCGACCTGAGGTCTGTCTTCGAAAATATCTTCGCATCCTTCAACTAATCGAAGAGGTCATCAATCCTCAGCAGAGGATATTTGTTCTTTACAGTTACTTTGTTCAATTGTCTAAAATCGATACACAATCTCAGTATCGCATACTTTTTCTTCACGAACAGGACCGGGGCACCTCAAGGTGACATTCTTGGGTGTATATACCCCTTCCTCAGAAGCTCTTGAAGTTTCAGCTCTGGTGTACTCCTTCTATAAGGAGCTTTCGACACTAGAGTTGCTCTAGGCATCAAGTTTACAGAGAAGTCAATATCTCTTTTCGGAGGTAGTCTTGGTACCTCTTGAAATACATCTTCAAACTCCTTTAGTGCCGCATGATCTCCAATATTTGAGACCTTATCATTAGATGCTTCCTCCACATGGGCTGCAAATAATTGACAGCCTTTTCTGTAGCACTTTTTCAGCTGCATTGTTGAGATTTCTCTAATAGCAGCAACTCTAGGAAATCCTTGGATTGTTTTTCGATTTCCTTCCGCATCCAGGTAAGTGAATTCCTTATTACAACATTCCAAGATGGCATGGTGTTGGTCCAACCAGTCCATCCCAATTAGATAGTCATAACAACCTAAAGGAAGAATGTTCAATTCAGCCTTTGTGCTCAGTCCATTCATGTCCACTGGACAAGACTTAAATAACTCAGTGACTTTCCTCTTGGTTCTTGTAACCAGCTGCACTAACCAAGACTTTTCATGTTTTCTTCTCAACAATTGCAAACTTTCCAGCACTCTAGGATCTATATAACTATGGCTAGCCCTTGAATCAATTAAAATAGTAAAGGCATGGTTTTTTATCATACCTTCCACTTCAATCATGTGCGATTGATATTCAGCTTGCTTGTTGTCCAGGGCTGCGTAGATCCTTGGCATTCTAGTGCCCATGTCCTCCATTGTTTCAGCTTGTTGAACATTATGGACAGCTCTCACTTTGCCATTTTTATGGGGACAATATTTGTACTTGTGGTTCCTCTGACAGCCCCAACACTGAATAGGTGTTTTCCTTGGTCTTTGTTCCCCTACGTCATCAATTCTCAGCTCTCTAAATGATGGCTATCCTTGAGGACTATTTCTGAAAAAGGGTGGCTTAGTTCCCTTCTTCCTTTGATCCATCTGGAATTTCTTCTTGTCTTCCCAAGCCTTCTAGAAGGTAGGCTTCTCTCTTTGTTGCTCATATAAGCATTTCGCCCTTCTTATCATTTCTTCCATAGTCTTAGGGTCATCATATTGAATCTTGTCCCCAATGGAAGGTGGTAGTCCACTCTGATACCTTTGAATCTTGATAGTCTCATCTTTGATGAACAGAACATACTTCAGCAATTCCAAAAATCTTTGTTCATATTCATCAATGGTCATGCTACCCAGCTTGAGTTCAAAGAACTCTTTAATATTTTTTTCATAATATCTTTTAGTCAAGTATTTATTCTCAAAATATCTCTTTAAATCTTTCCAGGTGATATCTTTCTCTCTAATGTGTTGCACCTGCACAAATTGATCCCATGACATGGATGTTTTTCCCTTCAGTTGATACATTGCAATTCTTCCTTCTGCATGAGAGGAATAATTCTACAGTTGGAAATATTTCCTCATGCCAAGCAACCATGTTTCAGCATCTTCCTCCTTCTTATGTTCTTCGTCAAACGTAGGAGGCTTAATCTTGTTCATTTCTCCCTTCAATTCATCCACTCCAGATATCGTGTGCTTCATGGTAGGAGATGGGCTTGAACTACTGTGTGCCCTCCTCTTAGAGTGACCTTGGGAATGATGATGGTGTCTACCAACACTCCTTGATATTCTTCCCTCATAACTTTGGTGACTCCCTGTTTTGTTCGAGTCTCTCTCCTTGTCCAACTTCTTTTCTATTTTCTCTGACTCTTCATCAACTTTAAGTTGAATTCTCCCTGTTGTTCCTTAGATTTCATGAGCTTTCTGCTATCTGCTCGGTGAGTTTGGGCATCTTTCTACAATATTTCAATGACTTTCATCATATGCCCTTCCTTATCTGTCTCTTCTCCATGCCCATTGGAGTTCGACCCTTCAACTCCCAAATCAACATCCATCCCTTTAGATTCATTCTCTGAACTGGAAGCATTATGTGTCTCCTCCATTTCTTTACACTCAGTGTCAACCCTAATCAATTTTGGCACTCGTTAAACTTCTGCAAACACAACATGTAGACAACTGGAATTTGTCATGCCATCAATCCTTAACAAATCCCACAGCATTCAACAAATGTGATTCAAGAAAACGTTCAGTTTTCTTTCTCTGTGATTCTCGTTCAATCAAGAATCCATGTAGATTTCTTCTTTCGAAGCTCTGCTCTGCAAAGTTTTCGGGCACTAGCTCCTTTCTCTCAGTCCCCCAACCCACGCGACCATGGGTCATGACCAAGCGCTAGATCAATAAGCGCTTACTTGGGCCTTCGGCCTCAGAAATTTTTAAATCACATCACAATAATCTCTCGGAGTTCTGAGTTACTGAACTCGCAAAGTAGAGTGGATCAATAGTCCATGTCTACCCACCAGTCCAACAACTGACATTCACCATGGAACCTCAAGTGTCTGAGTTCTGGGACTTCGGGACTTCAGTTTTCGGAAGATTTCCCGCTTGCTTCCATTTCGTTCTCCTGAATTATGAACTTTCGGCTTCTCTATCCTCCGGGCCCACATAGTACAGTTGTCACCAACTAAGGCGATGGCACGTGGTACACCTACAAAGGTCCATGTCACCACCACGTCTACCCTTTCACTTCAAAACTTTGGGCTTCAGGGCTTCGGACTTCAGGAGTTTCAACTCCTCTATGCTTGCTTTTTCCCAGAGTGATTTCTCCCAGAGTGCACGATCTACCGATGTGAATCCTCCTTCATGATCAATGGCTATGAGTGACTTTGACACTTTATCCTTTGGGAGTTCCAAACTCACAGCACTTGCCTCCTCACAAAGTACTTCCACCTGAAGTACATAATCTCTTGACGTGTGTCCTTCGCAATGAACGGTTGTGATCTACTTCGAGACTTCGGAAGTTTGTCACACTCCACACTAGAAATCTTCCAAAGTGATTTTTCTTTGCCTTCTTGGACATGGATCTAATGATCAGGCTCTTTTCCTACGATCTATGGTGTAGATCTCCTTCAGAAGTTTATGCCTCAACACATTCCACTTCTCCCGATGGTCGAACTTTGAAAGGCCTCCGGGATAACCTTCCTGCACCTTCTCCGAATCTGACGGTAGTAAAGGATTCTCCTTTTCCAAAACAGATCCTATGGATCCAACACCCCAAGTGTTGAGCTCTCTCTCTCTCTATGGTCAAATACCACACTGGATGTGGTTTTATTCTACCGCTACTCCCCCTGATCTTCGTAACACGGCCAAGTAACCCCTTGGCACTCAGAAACATTCTAAGGTTCGAAATTGGTTCCATCTGAACACCATTTCCACTTGAAACCTTGGGTCCAATAAACACTTATCTGTCCCATCCAGACTTAGCATTGAAACCATGGGCTTTGATATCATATTGTAACATCCCCGGCCATCAACCCCATTATCGGGTAATGCTACTATGCAGAACATTCTCATACTTATATATATAGCATGCATATTAAATAAAATTAACACATTTAACATAGAGTTACTACCATCATACAGAGTTAAATAGAATTAACAATAATTCCACTTGCAACGGAATACATGATAATATTACAAGCATCACAGACATGCATTTTAATTAAAATTAAACACATAATGATACTTATATTTGAAACTGTAGTAACTCCACCAACTACGTACAGACCTTCCATGAACCTCCCAGCCTTAGACCACGCTGCTCACCATGCTCAGCAGTGAGTCACCCCCGAGCTGGGACTAAGCTCCACCCAAGGCAAGGGAATCCTAGACAAGTTGAGGTTACAGGAAAACTACACAATGCAACCGAAAGGATTATCTCCAAGAGCCTTCTTACGCCCACTACTCACAGACTCTCATTCCCCACATGTATGCTCCACCCGGGAGTATACACCTTCACAAGAACAGTCCATCGATGTTTCACCTCCCTCTCTGGGTCTCGACAACAGGTCAGATCAGGAATTCTTAGAGCTCTGTAGCTGGTGTCAGACTCTCTCTAGGATAAAACCACTTCCCAATGGACTCTCTCACCTGGAGAGAGCTGCTCACATGCCTGAAAACCTGCCTCTTCAACCACGGGCCTGACAACCAGCTTCTTCAGAACACTCTTCGACTCAGCTCCAGCCAGGTGAGGAAAACAGAAACAGTTCAACACTCATTCACACAGGGATGACAGTAGCAACAGCAAATGGGCATGACACCGCAGGCGGCAATAACCCACGCTAAAACATGGCATAGCTAAGGTGATTACTCAGGTGTCGAGTTCCTCAAAAGACACAGAACGATTCATGGATTTCTGGTTTTCAAGTGCCTACGTGAATATTGCAAAGGTCAAATACAGAGGCCACGGGATTCATGGAAATACACCGGTCGGCTTCACGGTTCTCGTTTTCAAGATGCGTGACAAGAAAATTAAGCAGAGGTCAATTACAGAGGTCCCACGGTTTCAGACGGAGGATCATGAAAACTGACAGAACGAATCCCCAACTCAACTGACACTTTAGCTTTTAACTATATTGCACCCAAGTCAACACTTGTCTTCCTGGAGCTGCATGCATTCCCTTTTTGCACACGTTGGAGTTGCATGTGTTGCCTCTCCCAGGACTTAGGATAAAAAACATGTCTTTCACACAGCTTTGGAATAATAATAAATTATTATTCTCAAGGACTTAAGCCCCTAAGATTAGCCCCTCTTTCCAACCTTTCAACCACTTTTCCCTTACCCACCCTGTGGAAGCTTAGTCCCCCATCACTCTTTCTTCATGGTCGGTCTGCACACAATGATGTTTATATATTATATTAATGATCTGCATAATTACATATACAAAATCAGGCTCCTAGCCTTTAACACTTAGGCTCTCCAACCTAATAAACACATAAGCCCGCCAGCTTATCAATACTCGGCTCACCTGCATACAAAACATGATTACAATTGATAAACATGATTACAATTCATAATATAACTAGGGCACATCCTTGGGGTATTACACTTATTGTGAGCCCACACCACCACATCCTTCGTGAAATTTTTTAGTTTGGTTGTAAAATGAATACAAACAGGAGGGCCCTCCCCGGCCACAAAAGGCACCCAAGTGGACTTGACCAAGTTTTGGAAGCTCTCATCCAATATCCAAGTAGCGTTGAACTTAAATGAGCTCGTCGACTTATTTGGAACCCCTGCAATTTCCAACCATATTGGAGCATGGTCAGATCCATCCCCACTACCAACCCATTATCTAAACTGAAAGGGGAGCTCCAATAATTTTCGAAAACCAAAAACCTGTCCAAATGTTTGGCGACCATGTCTTCTCCTACTCTCATATTTCTCCAAGTCGGGGCCAGCTTAGTGGGTTCAATTTCTATGAACCTATGATTGATTAGAGCATGGGTGAAAAATATAGGCTGCAAACATGGTCTGGAATTTGGGCCCCAAACTTCTGTCGTGCCTAGGGATAAATTCATATCTCCTCCAATGATTATATTATCCCCTTTTCGCAATGCTTTTTTGAATAAGGAATCCTAGAAAGGGATACGGTCAGAGTAGGTGCCATAGATATTCAGAACCTGGAACACCATTCCCAAGCCTTCAACCTGCAATTCCACCCCTAGGAATGAATCCAAAGCCTAAGATTTTAATACCTTGAAAAGACGAAAATTCCAACCGATGACCAAACCTCCAAACCGACCTTTTTCATCTATACCAACAAACTTCCAACCAGGAACCAGGCATTCAGAAACTAGTACAACATTAACTTCATCCCTAAAATTTTCTTGCAGCATAACAATATCAGGTTGATTGACAAAAATCATCCTCTTCAAGGCATATTTTTGGGAGGGGCTCGCTACACCCTGACAATTTAGGGAGAGAATTTTCATTTCGGAACCCCCTTCGGGGCTTGCAATGCTCTAAGTCCCCCAACTATCGATTAATGTTTATCGGTAGTAATTTCAATGAGCACCTGACTTTGGTATTTTTAGAGTCGAGACTTGCAACCCCTCCCTTTATTCACCTCAAAAACGTAGTGGTTTTTCCCAAGGCCCACCCCCCTCAAGGTAGAGGTCCAACTGAAGGGGATATATTGATTCCAAAGATCGTATATATAAGTCTATTCATCGGATCCTTTAGGGGAATCATAGGGAATAGATTTCGACAATACCAGGACCATTGGGGAGTTATAAATCCTTGGGGACAAAGGGTAAATTATCGGGGTAGGAGTCGAGGAAAGAGGAGAAGACCCAATTGATTCTAGAGTAAAATGAGAGATGTGAAGGGAATTTCTAGATTTATCCCAAGGAAAGAAAAAACATTGATTAAAACATTAATGGGAGGGGGGAAAATATGAGAGCATACCCAGCAATGAATGGAGGGCCCAGAAATGTGTGGCTTGTAGAATCCCTTCGTCCGTCGTTGAAACACCTTGAAAAGGAACAATGGCCCAATTGATAGAAACCATGTCCATCGGACTTGACTCCTCCACCATCTCCATGGTACTGCTCTAGGTGACCGAAAGTTTTTTCAAAGGCTCTTAAGGTGAATTGGATTCAGCCCCTACCTGGGATGCCAAAAAATTCTTGTTTTGTAGAGACTCTGCCTTTCCCTTCTGCCCTTGATATGGCTTGGGGCACTTGCTAAGGGTGTGCCCATAATCATGGCACCGACGACATCAGAAGGGCACACATTCATAATCCAATCTCTGTAGATGGGAGGAACCTCTAGAGGCCATCTACATCTCCTCTGCCAAACCCTCATGAACATTTAAAGAAACCAATATTCAAACCATCGTCATTTCACCGGATTCCTTGAAAGACATGTCGGCCTCCAAGAAAGACCCCATTGCATCATTGACATATTTAAAGCATTTATATGAACAAAATTCTAGCGGGAGTCTTGGAAGATGCACCCAGATCAACAATATGTCCATTCGCTCAATTGTGATGTCGAAATAGGGGTTCCATCTCTTCAAATGCACCAGATTAGAATATGTCCATTAACCACCTTTTCACACAAAATCCACATGTGTGGCATCCTTAAATTTCAAGAGAAACCAACCTTTGGCCAAGCGATGAAAAGAAGGAATAGGGTCACATAGCTTCCCCCACTCAGAAGCCACCCAATCCCTCAGATTATTTATTTTAAATTGTCGCCCTTAGGCCTTACCAATAATAGCTCGATCACCCAACTCTGCTACCTCCTCCATATTTAAATCATCCCCCGGCATAATATTTATGGGTTTTCCCGTAGATGTAATGCACTTGTTTCGACGTCGTCTCAATGTTTATTTCTGAGATGGGTGTTCCTTACCTACTAAAAGAAGATCCACATGACAAGGTTATGGGGAAACTAGGTTTCCTGCAGGCCCATACGTTTCCCATCTACTTAGATTAGAAGATTCCAAAATAGTCACGATAAACCCTTCCATATCCTGAGGGGAACCCTCACAAGACAAAGGAAAAACTGGGATCTCTGGGGAGGCGAGAAAAGGAGTTGGGTTTAACCCATCTTTAAGAAAACTAGAGGAGAAGGGGCCATAGAAACGATATACATCATTGACCACACCTAGAGAAGTATCAAGAAAGGTGGAAACCACCGCTTGACAGGGGGAGGGAAAACCAATAAAATCACCAAATTCAGGGAGAGAAAGGGGCTCAGAAGACACGGGAATCATAGCAGATACTACTAGGTTTGTTGAGGAAAAATCTGAAGGAGTGTACGAGTCAAAAATCGAAACCAAGACAGAACCCCAATGTAAATCCAATCCTAGGAACAACCATCTAACCTAGGAACCTCAAGAGGCCCATGCCACGAAAGCAAGGAGGAAACCCTAGCCTCTCACGGAAGCTCCAAATCTGAAAACCCTTTACATTTCTCAGTGGGGAAAACTGGAGGGTTGTCAGCTAGACCCATCCAACATAAAATATCCTCTTTTGATTCCATCGAGTAGTCCACCTCATCCTCATAAACTGACATCCTCCACAAGCAAACCGTCAACAACTCTGACCACCCCAGATTATCCCAATGTTTTATTATTTTCTCTTTAAATTGACAACTAATTATTAACTTCCCAAAGGGGTTGGATCCAATGGTGGAAAGTGAGGAGTTTTTCACCATTGGGCAAGGTTCAATTCCAATGACGGCCACTTAACCTAGAGCCATGGGGACACCTTGAGGTAGTGATCGAATGTTTGGTTACACCCAGAGAGATTATATTAAAAATAGTCTCGTGACCCGCGCACACATAAGTGGATCAAATCCCACCCCAATGTCCTTCAATTTTAAAGTCAAATCCTGCTAGCATGAATGTATTTTGAGGGCTTTGTTCTGTAAGACGGCCAAGGTTCGAAACTCACGGTATTCAGGAGGAAACACCCAAAAAAATCCAACCATGTTAAGGGTTTGTGCGGCCCAGGCCAGATGCAAACCTGAGGTGAATTTAACGCCTTAAATGCCCCTAGGTCCTGGTTTCTTAGGCCAAAAAATTGAGCTAACCCTAGGGGCACACACAGATATATATATATATATATATATATAACTCTGACCACCCCAGATTATCCCAATGTTTAATTATTTTCTCTTTAAATTGATAACTAATTATTAATTTCCCAAAGGGGTTGGATCCAATGGTGGAAAGCGAGGAGTTTTTCACCATTGGGCAAGGTTCAATTCCAATGATGGCCACTTAACCTAGAGCCATGGGGACACCTTGAGGTAGTGATCGAATGTTTGGTTACACCTAGAGAGATTATATTAAAAATAGTCTCGTGACCCGCGCACACATAAGTGGATCAAATCCCACCCCAATGTCTTTCAATTTTAAAGTCAAATTCTGCTAGCATGAATGGATTTTGAGGGATTTTTTCTATAAGGCGGCCAAGGTTCGAAACTTACGGTAGTCAGGAGGAGACACCCAAAAAAATCCAACCATGTTAAGGGTTTGTGTGGCCCAGGCCGGATGCAATCCCTAGGTGAATTTAACGCCTTAAATGCCCCTGGATCACAGCTTCTTAGTCCACAAAATTGAGCTAACACTCGGGGAAAACACAGCTATATATATATATATATATATAATTGGAATCATTTTCAATTTTGGATCACTTTGTTCATCCACTTATTTACTTTTTATTTGACATGTGTGATGCTCTTTACTTGTGGCAATTTTTAAGGAACAAGTCTAGGCCATTAAGTAAAAAATGAAAATTAGCGAGAAAGTAATAGTTAAGATAGGAATTTTAGGATGTGATCAATGTTGCATGTTATGTAACAACACTTAAACACAACATATATTTTTAACAATCCTTATTAAAACACAACACTTACCTATAGAACATAGGAAAGTTTAATGCATCTCATAATTATATGTGTGTAATGAAGAAAAAGGAGAGTTTAACACTAATATCATGCATAATATTTTCAGATTCATGATGGTCCTTAGCCTACTATCACCTATTGGAAAACTATATAATGGTCATTAATACCCTTATGTCCATCAGCATCTTGACGACACCCAAGTGGACTCATTCTGGCCTTGTCCAGTTTTTCACGGAACCATGTTATTTTTCCCCTAGGGGAGGCCTTCCCAGAATTATTTTTGACTTCTAAAACCATCCCATATCATAATTCCCCATTTCAAGGATGATTATTTCATATTTCACGAGTTGAGGACTTAGTTTGCAAAAATTTCAATGTTGGCCCCGTCTGCTTGTCACTAGGCGGGTCACTTGAGGACATCGTCTTCCACAAAAAATAAAATGAAATTTGTTTATTATGTGGAAAATATAGTGATTACATCCTATAGGGATCAGGATAATATTTCCAATGGGATATCATGGGCATGATTCTGAGTTCGTATGACCAGTTTACGAAGGGTGCAACTTTCACACCTCATAAATAACAAAAATCCATAATTGTGACTTCCTGGTCAGTTTCTATTCAGATATATGACTTGAAAGAAAAACAATTCCTATATGTGATCTAGTTCAGTGTGAAACCTTTCCAGTGGTATATCTTATGCATGGTTTTGACCCCCGGTTGATGAGAATGAGATTTTGCAACATGACTAGTTTCACGAGCTAGATTGGTAACAGTGGTTTAGGATTAAAAAATTGTTATTCACGGCCTCTGATTCAAAAAATCAAGGAATCTATGTTGTAGTATACTTAGGAGCCTTTCCAATGATGCCTCATTTGCCTCATTCTAACATCGAATGACCCATTTAGAGTTGTCACAAGTCTATGAATTGTTGTAGGCAAGATGGTTTGATCAGCTAGCATGGCAGGGTTTCAAAAAGGTTAAATCAATGATTAACACCCTCATCTTACAAAACCATTTTCACCTCATCGAATTACTCGACAATACCTTTCCGTTGATACTTCATTTTCTTGGATCATACATTGTATGACAATGTGGCACCTTTCACAAGATTGAGCATTTTTATGCGCCCCACAAGCAAATCGGGGTTTTAGACTGTAGATGTTTCTGGCCAAAATTGAGGGCCTAGGTGGCATTGGATCGGATTATTGATGGCATATTATCGATGAGTTAGTCAAGACCTTTTCAATGACAAGCTCTAAGTCCAATTTCGACTCTATCTCATCTAGCAATATTTCCAACCTTAGTTAAGGAGGTCATGGTCAAAAGTCAAAGTAAAATTTGACTTGACACGCATTTTGAGAAAAATATTTTTAAAATAAGGAAAAACTTCAAAAATGGGGAAATTAGAATATGGTGCCACTCAACCTCTCCCATGCAGTTTGGGGGAATTTAAAATTTAAATTTTGGCAAAAACACAAAATCGGTTCTCCTCCCTTACTCTTTCATTTTTCCAGTTGAGGGATGAGGCAAGCATGCTCTGCAACTCAGGTGACCCGAGGCAAATATATTCATGGTAGAGGGACGTTTATAGGCATCAGATGGTTTCAAGGAGCATGGTATGCACTAGCAGCATCACATAACTCAGGTTTTCCATGCCCCCTTTTCATTTTCAACCAGCAATTTTTACGTTCATGAAATGTCGGTGCTAGTTATGGTGATTTTCTTCACTGAAAAGGTTTGGTGGCTTAGCAATAAATTGTTGTTTTAGATGTTTCTGGTTCATTTTTTAATCTTTGTTGGTTCAGACGTTTATAATTGTAGGTTTATGGTTATTGTTCCTTATTTTCTTGAGTAAAATTGCAAGGAGGAGGGGATTCAAACCTATCTTGGGAACCAGGCCCAAGCCTCCAGGGGCCTCCTTAAAGAGAAAAATTTTGAGTTTTAATTACAGGCATGTTCCTACAAAATTGGGTGCTAAGGGGGTTTTGAACCTTGGCCTCCTCCCTTTCCTCCATGAAGAAACCCTAAAAAAAGTCTACAAAAAGGCAAAAAAAGGACTGGAGGGTAGTGGAACTCATGACTTCCCCCTCCAATAGACCATGAGCGTAATAAAAGAGCCGTGAACCTCATAATTTTTGGTATGAAATAACAATAAGAGGAGGATACGCTAGCAATAGTAAAAGAAGAATTAAAAAATAAATCACAAATTGAAATAACTTACCTCATAGAAGCAAAGAGGCTAGGAAAAATAAATAATCACAAAGATAGGTTGATCTGTGTCAAAGTAAGTTGTAATGACCATAAATATAGCATACTCAGTAAATCTTTTAGCTTAAAAGAGTTAGGAATATTTATAAATGAAGACCTCATTCCCGAAGACCAAGCTAAATTAAGAAAGGAAGTTCAAAAGGTAAAAGAAGCCAGGAAAGAAGGAAAATGGACAATAATTGGAAATCTAAAAGCTATTGTTAGGGATAGATACTAGAAGGATAATAATAAATAGGAATTTGGGATACTCGGGATCCTTTTTTGGAACTGTCATCGCTTTCACAAAGGTCCTATGATAAGTTGGATCCTGAGTGCTATTGATACCACTTGTCTAGTTGAAACTTGGGAGCATGAAGAGTCTAAGGTCCTTAACATAGAAAGTTTTGTCTTAGGGTCGCCATGGCACAAAACGTCATACCGAAGAGGGATAAGAGGCATAGCTTGTTATATTAGAAAGAGCATTTTTCCTCACACTCAACTTCATAAGATCAACCCTCTTAATTAGTACAATTGGATAGAAATTTCATACATCAATTCTAAGAAGATGTATATAGCAATTCGCTATTTTGCCCCTATTAATTCTTCTTTTTATAATAAAAGCAATCTAGATAGAAATTGTCCCTATAATAATCTATAACAAGATATTTATAGTTTGAAAAATGAAGGTAATATCCTTGTGCTAGGTGACTTTAATGTTAGGACTGCAACTAACCAAGCTACTCTTTTAAGCAATGATTCCAACCATAATCTCGTATGGCTAGATGGGGACCTTTTTTTAGCTAATAGCTACAAAAGAAGATCTGAAGACCCAACTGAGAATTTATTTGGTACTGAGCTAGTCAAGCTCTGCAGCTCTCAATACCTAATAATTTGCAATGGAGTAATGAAGTGGCCAAACTCCAACCAGATGACTTGTATTCATGGACTAGGTAGTAGTGTCATAGATTATGTGATATATGATATCCATGTTTCCAACCAAATAGTAAATTTTTACCTTTTAAATGACCATGAACTTGACTCTGATCATAGACCTTTAACCCTAACCCTAAATTTTTTCTTGCATAGGAGCGCCATTGAAGAGAATTATAATAATCAAAGACAGTTGCTCTTTGATAAAAGTAAAGTTGACCTTTTCTTAAATGATTTAAATAGTGAATTACATATACTAACTTATAAGGATGACATTGAAGACCTCTATCATAATTTTACAACTACCCTTTCCACTTCTATTAACAAGCTCTCTTTCGATGTGTCATGTAAAAAGAATAATAGAATAACCAACCCTTGTTATGATAAAGATTGTAAGATTGCTAGGAAAACCATTAGGGATGCTTCTAATGAGCCCTTAAAACTTGATAAGATCAATATGTACAAATCCCTAATTAAAAGGAAAAAAGGTACTATATCAACAACAGGCAAGAGCAACGTTCACAACTATCTAAGCTTGATTCTAAGAAGTTTTGGAGGCAAATTCTAATCTGTAATACTAAAGAAAATAATATGATTCCCTTAAGGGACTGTAATTCCTACCTTAAAATTATTTACGAGTTCCCTAATGCCATGGACCCCATTCCTATTGTCCCTACATAGGATAAAAAAATTTCTTTGGATGCCATAGAGTTTGGGGTTAAGTGGCTTGCAAATGGGAAAGCTAAGGACATTGAAGGCTACCAAGTTGAAATTTTTAAAATCAGACGGCCTATCTTAGTCCCTCACATACACAAGCTCTTCAATTTAGCAGTCAAGCAGGGCTTCCCTAAACCCTGGACGCAAATCCTCATTGTTCCTATCTTTAAAATTGGGGATAGAAACATTACCTCTGATTATATTGCCATTATGATTAGCCCGATTTTACCAAGCTTTATGGAATTGTTTTGGATAAGAAGATTAGCCTTTGTCTAGAAAGTCACAGTAAAAGAGCTGAAGGTCGGGCCTAGTTTAGGAGATATCATTCAACTATCGACCACTTGTTACCTTTAGGATCATTGTAGAAGGGTTCCACAGTACTAAAATAAATCTTTTTTGTTGTTTTGTTGACTTTAGAAAATATTTTGATACGATTCCCAGGAAAAACCTTTGGGATAGGTTGGAAGAGATAAAAGGGCCTTTTGAGTTTAGGGTTGTTGAAATAAGGTTGTATGAGAACGTTGTTGCCAAGTTAAAGAACAGTGAGGGTTGGTCGAAAGAGATCAACTACAATATTGTTCCCTACCCTTTTTGGCATATACATTGACAAGTTAGAAGATTGCTTGGAAGAAGCAGGTTGTGTCGACCCTACTCTCACGGGTATAGTCACCAATATTCTTCTTTATGTTGATGATATCATCCTTATGGTGAGGATTTCCCATGATATTGAAAAGAAACTAAGAATCCTTAAGGATTTTTGCTCCAATACGAGTATGACTGTTAATACTAACAAGACTAAGGTCATTATCATTAAATCCAATAAGATCACTTATGATAGATTTTTATATGACAACAACAACTTGGAGGAAGTGACTTCATACCAATATATTGGAATCAATATTCACCACAAGCTCAACTAGAATTATAACATTGGGAAAAGGATTATTGGGGGATGTAAAGCTTATTATGGGCTTGAAAAAAAAATTCAATCAACGGATCTTTGGATATGGGATAAGAAGAAACTCCTCTTTGAGACTCTTTTTACACCTCTTATTCTATATGGATGTGAAGTTTGGGGATGCAGTATCTCTCATGGCTCCTGGAGAAAGATAGAGCAAATCCAAAAGAATTTTATAACCTATAATCTCATAATTAAAGGAAATGTGCCCTATCCCATCCTCCTCTTAGAAGAAACCATTGCCCCCATTGAGAGCACGATTATGATTAGACACCTAATGTATAAGAAATGTTTAAACAACATGGAAGACAAGAGGCTTCCTAAAATTGCTTCAAAATCAAATCGTAACCACCTTCCACTCAAGTGAGGATGGCATAAATATTCCCAGTCTTGGATAAGCCATTGGGGAATCATGGAACAAACCATTTTACAAAATAAGGATACTATTAAAAATACCATTAAATCAAAATTTCAGGAGAAAATGTGGCGTGACAAAGAGTTAGAGGAAAAAATAAAGTTAAGGTATTATAGGATGTAATCAACCCTAATCTAGAAGACCAAAATTATCTCTATGTTTTGACAAGTGTAAAGAAAAAAATAAGCATTGCCAAGATAAGAAAAAATTCTCATGAGCTCCATATTGAAACTAGGTGTTGGTCAATTCCTAAAACACCATGGGATGAAAGAGTGTGTCACCTTTGTGACACTAAGAAGGTTGAAGATGAAAAGCACTTTCTCTTAGATTGTCTAGCCTACACTCATATTAGATCACAATTTCAAAATATTTGTCACACTACCAACCTTCCTAACATTTTAACTTAACAAAACTATGGTGATCTTGGAAAGCTTATCTTAATGCTTTTCGAGCACAGAAACAAAATTCTAAATAATTGCAAGTAATCCCTTACCCTCTAAAAGTCTGATAGACCAATTCGGTCTTAGTGGATGTTAATCATCATCATCATCATATTGTGAAAACCCATTTTTTAACAAAAATTAAAGTGGGGCGGACACACCACCCAGCCACCACCACTCCTCCACCAAGGCAAGCCACCCATCAGCCATCGCCCATCCTCTGCACCAAACCTCTACCTCCCTTTTTCCATGATTGAGTTAACCATGATCTCTTACCAACATGTGTGTACAAAAGTGTTGCCTCCTCTCGACGCTCCTCAACCACCAGCGAACACCACCACAGAGGGTTTATTCCTTACCCTTGCATGTGTCCCTCGCCTATCGACCACCATCGAGCTCCTCTCTCGTCCTCTTGCACATGGGACACTCCTCAACCACCAGCGAACACCACCACAGAGGGTTTATTCCTTACCCTTGCATGTGTCCCTCGCCTGTCGACCACCATCGAGCTCCTCTCTCGTCCTCTTGCACATGGGTTTGAGCCCTCCTTGCTCCAAACCCTCGACCCACCTCTATTCGGCTCCAATTCTCTATGCCACCGGCCAAGCACAAGCTCCTCTCTCATCGACATCTCCTCCTAAACAAACATTGATCCTCCCCTTCGCCCATTACCTCTACACATTGCTCGACCACAACCTCCTCTCCCCTTCACCTACCACCTTCCTCTCTATGGTTGGTCTCCAACATACCACCATGCACATCCACCACCAGTAAATAGTAATGGAATTTAGGCATGGGGTTGTCCAGCTACCAGGGTGAAGCCACCGCCACTCAACCCTTTAGATTTATTAAAAAATTTATACCTGGTCTGTGGGGGCTTTGAAGAGTAGTTGGGTCTTGAAAAAGGTGGTCATATGAGCGACCAGAGGCTCGGGGTGAGGTTTTAATATGTTATATAAAAATTTTATGTGTATTGGAGGCTTATGGCAGGGTTAGTGGGTGGTCACATGGATATATACAGATGATCATGGGCTTATGACAGGGGCCTATCTGTTTTGATACAATCATGTGGTATGGTTGCATGGGTTATAATCCTGGTACTAGGGGCTCGATTTTTTTGGTCATATAGCATATAGTCATATGGGGGTGGTCATATTTCCCATTTTAACACCAAGGATGGCGCTTAAAATATGGTTGGGCGGGAGGGGGTTTGAACAATGTATATTTTTTTACTTATATAGTTTTGTATTGTTTTTCAAATTTTTTTTATTTTTTTTTAGATTTTATTTTAATTTTAATTATATATGTGTGTGTGTTGTATAAATTAAAATTGAAATTATTTATATAATAAATAATTGAAATAAATAATATATAAAATGATTTTAAACTATGGGTTAAAAAATTCATATCCCCCCCAAGAGACAATGGGCGAATTAATTTTGTATCTCCCTCATCCAGAGGCGTGTTTTCACCCACAAATATTCAAAACGACTAAGATGAAGTATAGAATGCATCCATGGCATTCACCTTCCAAAACTTATCCCATATTTTCAGTAAAGAATTCCATAGTGACGGGGACTCTAATTGGTCACAGAAGCATGTGCTAGAAGGACGCCTAATTGGAAACCTCTAGGACCAAATTTCCATAATCTGAAAGAGACCCATTTCAGCTATAGGAATGTATGCATGTATTTTCCTATCCATTTTGGTGTCCATCCTAGAATTCAATTATAATTTCTTTTTTCCCATGATCATCCCTCCAACCAACGCCTTCCCATGAACCTTTCTAGGGCCATATTTCGCTTATTTGGAGCCCTATTTGCACCAAACAAAAGGCCGCAGAAAGATGGTGAAAAGAGATATATCAAGGTGTTTTCAAAAATTATATTTGTGGCTATCGAGTAAGAGATAATAGCCTTCAAAGATTCATGCCCATGGGGTCCCTTCACCAAATCAAGCCCAAATTGATCCCATGCTTCATCTGCTCACATGGATACTTATAGGCAGCAAGGGGGAGGTAAAACGAGGTTTGAAAAGTGTTTGAATAGCAGGAATTTCCATACATTCCTCGACCAAATCTAAGACCCCTTGCCCTCCAAAGTAGTATGGTTTTTCCCAGAGCCATGGGCCTTCACCCCGGTGAACTCGACAACCATTGATGGCCTTGGACACTAAGAAGACACCTCATTTACAGCTACAAAACAGGGCAGTAATCAAAGTTCCATTGGGATGACACAAATCTCAAGGAAAATCATGAAGTGGCACCTCAATTTTTTCATTTTCCCAAATGACATTTAGTAAAAAGGTTTTGATTTAAATGATTTACCTTTTTTATTAAAATATTGTAATTAAAGGTATTAAATCAAATCTTATTTGATTTATTTTTGGATAAGAACAAAGAACTTTAGGGTTCGTTCACTTGTCACTTTCCCAAAAGTGACAAGTGTCTTGTGACCTAACCCTAGCCTTCAACTCTCCTTTATAAATAAGAGGAAGGCTTTGTACAAAGGGAGACTTGTTGAATAAAGCATCAAAGCTCTATTGAATTTTCTTCAAAGAGTCTTAGTGTTTGTTTGTACTTGTTCTCCTTGGGTTTTTGGATTTGTTTAGTTGATAGTTAAGGGTTGAGGGGTAGTAGTAAATGTTTTCTAAGTTAGCTATCTACAAGACGGATCGATTAGCTAGGTGTTTATTGTTCCTTCCTTGGGTTTAACTTGTTGGTTTGCATTAATTAACAATTGTATTCAACTTGTTTGTGTTTTTGTGCATATTTCCATGGAAGTATCAAGTACTCAGCCATACTTAGTAGTTAGGAGGTCTAGTGTCACTTAGGACAGCCTAGGGGTCCCTTAGGACAACCCTCAAAGACTTATTTTCTTGCTAGTTATTGTTGTTTGTTTTTATCTCATTTCAATTTTCTTTTAGTTTTCATTTTGTGTCATTTATATTGTTTTCCTAAATAAGCAAATTGACCAATCTAGTTAATTTACCCTTCTGGGACAGTCATTTTAGTTGGTTGTTATATAGTTGTCATTTATAAATTTGTGTTTATTTATTATCACTAAAATTTCATTGCTTGCTTGTTAGGATATATCTGGTTGTTTGTTTTGCTTCTTCTAAGCAGTCAGGAACCAACTAAAGACTTGTTTGAGGCAAAGGGGCCAACATGAGAGCAAACAAAAACATAAGTACATACCTGTAAAATTCATTACCCACTCTCATTTTTCACATTTATTTTGATTTCAGTCAGTCGCACAAAACTTGCACTTGTTCCAATGTTATTATACCATGTTGTTGTAAAGAAATTTATGAGTTTTTACATAATTTTATGTTCATAAACAAATCTGAATTTTCTTTTTCATACCTCCTCATTCGTTTAATTTTGATAGATAGTTTCAATTCCCAAAACAAGGAATCAGTTGAGGCTCCGATGCATATGGAAGTTATGTGTCTCGCAAAGAGCTTCAACCCAATCCTTTGGGTTGAATAGTATAGGTGTATAGTTTATTTTTTATCAAAATTATTCGAGTACAACGCCACCCAAAACGAAGGCAAAAATGTGCATAACCCTATGATTGGGTGATGGTTGGGTTCCCCTACCATCATAACTACCATGGTTAACGTAAAGTTTAGTAGGGAGGGTGAACTGGTATTCATCTGTATTGTATATTTGTGCTTTCTTCTAACTTTCAGGTTGTTGCCCCTAAAGGGGCCATTCAAAAATAACAAATAAAAAACACTCAAAAACATATAAAACTTGAAAACAAAGGCAGTAGTCTGCCCCACAAAACACAAAAAATCAAAAACACTTTATTTATCTGTCTATTATACTTGTATTTATACATAATTGTATCTTATATAAGTTAGATAGATTTGAATTGTGTTGACCAAGAGACACGATTGCGAAAGAGAGACGTGATCTCGCCAAGTGGATGGCTTGGTATTTTCAATCATGCAATTTCAGTTTCTAAATTACTAAGAGTCAAATCCAGGGAATCTTCATCTGGAACCCCTCAGAATTTGTCTACTTGGTATCAATCCAGTGATCTTGATTGCTCTCATAAATCACATGGTTAAGAAGTTGATTAGATCAACTTGGTTGGAATGTTACTCTGCTTGGGTAAGCTTAGTTAAAACTCCCTCGAGGGGGTCATGAGCCTCTTCCTTTGCATAGGTATCCTTCTTCCATCCAAGTGGCTTTAAGAGCCCAAAAGCATTACTAACGAGAAGGGGCTAATCCCTCCTTCTTTGAACTGCATAGGGCAATCTTCATTCTAACCATGTGGTCTACCTAAGCTCACTCTTTTTATACTAAGTGTAATAGTTGTGGGGTAATAGGTGTTTGCTTGATCGAGAGGACCTTTAAAATTGTATGGTAGCCACTACTTGTGTTTAAACAACTTAAAAATCACAATTAAATCGATGTTAAAGTCTTACCTTTCATCATTCTACCCCATTCCTCAGTGAATATAAATTAGATCCAATTACATCCTCCCTACATAGCTTTTACAAATTGTTAGAGGGTTGTTATTTAATTTTCAGTCCCCTTTTTAGACTTAGAAAAGTCATGAGACCACTTTCCAGGCAATTCCAGTTAATACCGAACTATTATGGGCTTGTTTTCACACCTTACAAGTCCTGAACAACTTGTTGTTCCTCACTTACAACCACTTGAAAAGACTTGGATGTGGCTTATTAACGACTTGTTGACTCTTGTTTTTCAATAATTTTGAATAATACATCCACTGGGCTATTGTTTGGAACCCCAGTTTACCCCGAGAACCAATTTCAGACCTTTCTTCAAGGCTTTAAGGGAGCAAACAACTTGTTGTTCGCTTTTATTAGTTTGTTGTCCAAAAAATCAGCAAGCTTATTTTCATCCACTTGTTTATAATTTTCACCCCCCATACCATTTTGGCCATCCCATGAGCTAAGGGAGGACAATACCCAAGGTGGGTGGTCCTAAGAGAGACATTTCATAAGTCTTTCACCTCTCATTTTTCCTTGTTTTCACTACCTCAAACATAGGACCATCAGAGGTGCAAGTAGTCTCTACCAAATGTCGAGGCTATAACAGACGGATTTTTCTTATAACACGTCCCTTTTCTGGTGAATCCACTGGAGACCTTGCAAAGCTCTTTTGTTTTGCTTGTATCCCAAACTTTTACTGAGCATCAAACCCAAACTTCTTTGGTGTCTTTTCCCCCCTCCTTTTGATAGAATTCCAAGATAAGGTAATCAAGTGATACATCGAATTCCCTTGGTAGTTGTTACAGTTCAGTTCCCTTGTAGTTTCATTGCCACAGAGAGCCATAAATACCATCGAGTTTTCCTTTCCTCTTACCTTGTTAGTATCTAGCTTTACTAGTTCAAACTCACGTGAGCAGTTATCAATCATCATACCTTACCTTTCACTTGGAGAAGAAGTAAAACAATTTTTTTTTAAGTTGGGTCACTTTGACATCTTGTCAGAAAAAAGTAGGATTATTGATGTGATAGCTCTCTTGTAATCAAATTCCTTACCTTATCCCCTTGCAAGCTCGGAGGGCGGAAACATCCTAAGACTAGGGAAACAATGTCCCCAAGGGTTACGAGAAGCCAAAGTTTGTGAAAGAAAACAAGTAGTGAGACACATACATCTAGGAAACCAGAGAAACTCGTTAAACTTGTCATACAAGCTAAGTCACCCTCTTCTTCTCCTTCTTTTCAAAACCTCAGACTAAAACAAGATTTAGTGAGTCCATTGACAATTACTAGCCCTCAGGTTGTTCCCTTAATTGTTCCATCAATTGCTGTTTTTCCTCCCACATCTGTTTTGATGGCAATGCCTTGGCAACCCAGAACCCCTTTGAGGTTGACCTGACCTCTACATGACATTCCTATGGATGCACCAAACTGAATTCCTAAGTTCAGTGGTGTTGGTCTATTTGATGCAGGAGCATCTACGACGTCATGAAACGAGTAGCGTGGGGATAAAGAGAAGAACAGTTGGACAGCACCAGCGCATACATTTTTAAATTACTTTGAAAATATTTTTGCGTCGTCGTTTGAATGAATGCATTCATATGAAACGCACTTGTATTGTAATGTAGATAAGAAGGCATTTAACAGTTTTAAATGTTGGTAGATAGGGTTAGCTGTAGATTAGACAGTTTCACTTCCAGGAGGGAAAAACGAATATAGGCACCCTCCTTGTATAATTGATTATTATTCAGCATTAGCATAGAGGAGCAGGAGGAGAGCAACTCAGAGAATTTGTGAAGAATCCCCATGTACAGATATTGGATTAATAGTAAAGCTTGATTCAATTTCATGGCTGTGATTATTCTCTGTGTGTTGTTGATATTATGTTGTTGCATATTTGCTTCTTGTTTTGCCTATTGTCTATATGTTGCATATGTGGTTGCATGGTAGGTTCGAAATCTGAGGGAATGAGAGAATGAATCTAAATTGTTTCTCTGTCTAAGCCAGGAGATTCCTGCATAGAGTGCAGTGAAATTCCTCCGCATAGAGTGCGTTGAGGCGATTGGACAGATTAACTCTCATTCTCACTTGCCCAGAAGTTGTGTGGGTTTATTCAGACCGCGCAGGTGAAGTGCAGGTTGAATTGAAGACTCAGAGGCAAGCCTGGGAGGAGGAGAACAGGGAAACCTTGATTCAATCTCATGGACGTGGTTATTTTCTGTGTGTTGTTGGCATTGTGCCTTTGCATATTGGCTTCCTGTTACTTACTTCTTTCATATGATGCGTATGTAATTTTATGGAAGAATTGAAACCCGAGTGATTCTGAGTGGGAAGCTGGTGTAAGCTCAGGAGGGAGAGTTCCTACAAGTATTGTGGAACAGACTCAGGTGAAGCCCGAACAGGAGAAGTTTCAGAGCGGAGGACTCTTCAAGAGGAAGAGAATCGACAACTTGAACTCTTGTGAAAGAGTAAAACCTCCAAGCGCAATGGAACTCATTTGCCATCGCATTTCGGTATATCGGGTTTGGCGTGTGCAAGAGTGGCATGCACGTTGAAATCGCGAGTTGCGATTTCCCGATTTAAATTGGAGTCGTCGGTCATCGGAGGGACAGGTGGCACGAGATCCCGAGGAGTCGGGACTCGGCACTTCTGCGTTTTCAAAATCGAAGGGAGCACGGAGGAACAGTGAAGCCCCGAGTTGCGATGGGTCCCACGGGGACGGAGCGGAGGACAGCACGTGGCATCGCACATCGGCGTTCGGGGTTTTGGGAGGTGAGCAAATCGCCACCTTTCATTTGCCGATTTCCCGATAGGGAAATCCCCGATACACAGAAGTGTTGACCGTTGACATCAGGGATCGGGATCCGGGGTTCCATATTGCACGGAAGGTGCACACAAGGTTCGTGAATCCGCGAAACCCGATTTCCCGACTGGAGGAAGGGAGATCGCCGAGAAGTATACTGTGGGTAAGGGACTCCTGAGGGAGTTTGAAGAGTTGTTAACTCTTCAGGCCGAAGTTGTTGAAGGTCCTGGTGAGAGCGACAGTGCCAGCAAGGGCAAGTTGCATCACTATTGAATGCCAATGAACATATACAAAACTTCTATGATGCATTAGAACTTATGGACATTACCATTCTCAATGCCATCATTAGGATTTTTGTAAGGATGTAAGGTAGCTAGAGAGGTAGTGGGGGGGGGGGGGGTGGCAGAGGGCCCATAGTGATAATAGTGGAGGTCATTCAATGTAAGGTGGACTAGGTCCACTATGGTAGTTAGATATAATAAGTTGAAACGGAGTCCGGGAAGTAAAGTTATGAGCATTTTAAATTCAGCAGTTTTTCAGGGTTTTTTCGGAAAAAGCCGCGATTTTCTGCAGTAATTTATTTTTTGGGTTTTTTCGTGATGGCTACGAAACTGCAGAGTTCATAAATTTTCATAGGGTGCTCAGATGGATATTTCTTCTCAAACCCTCAAAGAAATTCTACAAATTACTGAAGCATTCAAAGCTCAATATGACACATTGGATGACTTTGTAGATGGCCTCACAGACGACCTCAATGATAGTTTTCGTAATATTCAAGATTCATTGGATAACATGCAGGAGAGATTTCTTATGGAAGACATCAGGGATGAATATAATCAAGAAATATATGCTTGGTATGATTTTGAGGCCGATTGTGATGATTGGTATATGGATAGTTGTCATTTCT
>ML801791.1:33781-48096 GCA_009831015.1 Picea engelmannii
TTCCATAAAGTATGCTTTGAGGACAAAGCATTTTTAAGGGGAAGGCAATGTTATGAACATAAATATACATATAAATAGATATTCATAACATAATAATTAATTAATAAATAAAAACTATTAATAATGAAAGGACAAGACTATTGGTTAAGGGCACCCCTGCGTGGGTATATTAATGAGCCCTCATTATCAATTGTATATCATCTCATCTATTCATATATTATTTACAGTCCTACATGGATTACTTTGTTATATTCCAAGTATTTTGGATAATTCTTGTGTGAGCGAACTTTGTTCGTCTAGGTGTCGGTAAAAGGCTGAACAAATTTGTGTTAGTAACTCGCCACGCAGTTTCAGGAGATAGTCGATCACCATCGGCGTTGGTAGAATACGAGAGTACTAAATGTTGACATGAGCCATGGTAAACCCCTAATAGTCGATGATGGAGGCATTGGTTCGGGGTTGGAAATATCTCGAAGAATTAAATCACTAAAAGTTCCTGTGTTGACGCATCTTCGATCGTTGATCCCCAATACACTTTCGCCATCATGAAATTTTTGAGAGTCAATCCAGGAGCACTTTGGTAAGATTATTGTTGATCGTCGATCCTTGATACTTTTCGGCGTCGGCAAGGTAGGATCGATTGTTAGAATGACTAGCTTAAGAAAGTCTTGATTCTGAATAACACAGGTAAAAGAAGACGTCGGTCTCAAGTGCCACGTGTCTTTGTCGCATAGGGGTGTCGTACGGTCTAGTTTAATCCCAAGTCATCATAAGGTTCCCTATGTCATAGTCACACCCTCGAGTCAACCTTGCCACATCAGATTTGTACAACAAGATCGTTCGGCGTTAGAGCTTTTGTAAGGAGATATCAATGAAAAGTGTTTAAAGAGAAACCCGACCCCCGACCCACCAACTAGATTAGCGAAAAAATGGGATGTTTTCAGCACGATATACGATTAGATAATGTCATTTAATAGGCCAGTTAATGCTTCACCCTGCATACATTGCTACCCCGTGTGCCAATTCAACAATAGGAATTTGAAATAACCAATAGCCCACGTTATAGCCTACGCCCGCGCCATCGACCTACAATCGAATTCAATTTTAAACGTAATCAAGATCTGGCGGCAGATTTTGTAGAACCACACTCATATTCCGAATTGAATGGTTGATGCGACAAGGTAAGTTCATCTATGTTTAAACCACTAAAATGGCTTCGAACACTTCCATTCTACACAAAAGTTTCAATTTCTATAGCATCTAAAGAAGCAAAGAAAGCGTCTCAAGACTGTGTTGATTCTCAGATTATAAAAACCAGGTTAAGCAAGCAACAAAGGTATGTGTTAAATTTTGTCAATTCGACGGTCGTAATTTGTCATATATATGTAGTTGATGTTTTATACAGTCTCTAACTGTGTTCTAGCTCCAGGGAAAATTCCTCCAAGGAAGCCCAACGACCAGACGCTCTCCGAGAGAACCCAAGCTAAAGGAGGCAGAAATCGGTGAAGGTTCTTCACCTCGTACTGCGAGGCAGTTGGAATATCCTCCCAGGGCAGAGCTGGTCATTAGAACCTCGATGAAGAAAGAATTCATTCAGCCTCCGGTCTTTGACGATACAGAAGCGACCACTGGATCCAAAATAATGCTCCCATAGTGGGGAGACCTATTCAACGGAATCAACCAGGAGGATTACATGGAGTATATCCCACAAATCAACCTAGATGTGAGGGTACTCGATGATCAAGTCTTCCCGAACATTAGGCGGTCCTATTTGCACATGGTAGCTTGTCGAACTACAGTTTTCCCATGCATTGAGGTTTTGAGTTGGTTGATCGATCACACAGATGCTCAGAAGTGCCTCATCAATGATGAGAATGGCAGGTGTATCGGAGTTTTTCTCCCGACAAAAGTTCAGAAGTACTATAAGCTCAGGGACCCAGAGGAGCGGCTAAACACGGACTTCGTGGTGAATTTATACGAATTCCACGACACCGGTCAATTGATGGCCTCGTGGTGGAAGGAAGACAAAAAATTTACCAACCAGAGCAATGGCTTGTATGGGACAACAAATCTAAGAGAGCCATACATCCACTTGATGGCTTTAAAGGAGAAAAATACTGCTCCAACTTCTCTGAAGCATGGATGCCCCTAGCGTACACTATGGCTATCTCGAGGAGTAGTTTCAAATGGGGAGCGATCATCTCCAAGCAACTAAGCACCTCTGTAGTGCAATCCCAAACGCCACAAGAAGGAGAAGCTCCTGCGTTTCATATGGCCTCGTACTTACTCGATGTTATCTTTGCAAGAAATGTCTTCACCAACATGAATTTAAGTTGTCATGTTTCGGAGCTGCATGTTCATGTTTACTTCAGCATACTATGGGAGAACAAGTACAAAAAATCCTACGTCCTTATTTGCGATGAATTCATCGCCCAAATTTATTTTATTTTATTTAAAAAGGAATGCCCAAGGTTGTCTGCGGTAGCTAAGAAAATGATATCTAAGATAGGCCATTGGTATCTAGACGAACACACAACCTATATAAGGGTGTTTGGGGCCACCAGAGCACCGTATCTACTCCATGCTCAAGTCTCAGACCGGCTAGTTGTGGGAGAAATATGCTATCAGACTATCCTGCAAGGCTATAACGCCACACTAGTCAACGACAAGAAGCAGGCTTTCATACCCTACAGATTCCATGTGGGGTTTTATCTAGTGAAGGACATTTCTCAAGCCAAACAAGAAGGTTGAGTCATCTTGAATTCAAGTTCCCGACAGGTCGGTTTCGCAAGCACGATCACAAGTTTCATCCTATTGGTCATACATGCATGACAAGTTTGAGCATGAGATTTTTACAGAATGTGCTAAGGACTAGGAGGAGGTAGTACATAGGAAAGACAACCTGAGCATGAATAGGTTCAAGGCTATGAGCATGGATGAACAGGTGGAGACAATACAGCAGTCGACTCAAGAGGCTCTCAAAGTTATGGAAGAAATCAGAGCAGAAAATACCACAAAGGCACAAAGGAGAGGATTGCTCTTACTAGAAGGAGCGCATAGAATCAATGATTAGTTACAAAATGATATTGATCTTGTAGATATGATGAGGATCCCTAAGGATGACCCAATCATAAGCAGAGGAGAGCCAACTGGCTTGGAGCTTATACAACTTGAAGAAATCACCGGTCCAGAAAACCCTAGAGTTCCATCATCACAGATCATATCACCAGGGACAATTCCAACCCAACCGGAGGTATCAAGGACACCAGGTGGTACAGGTGTACCAAACCCCCTGTTCGACTTAATAACCATCTATGATGATCAGGAGAGTTTAGAGGTTTCCCTGGTAACTCCGGTACCAATTACAGAGTAAAAGGAACCTGAGAAAGCATCTACCCCAAGTCTCGATGCTCCAGTTCAAAACCTTCTGCAGAACAAACATGAGGTCGAAAGTGTGTTAGACACTGAGTTGCTCGACCTGCCAGGGACCCCAATAGTAGCTAAAGGGATGAGATAGGATCGGGTGGTCAGAAAGAGGAGGTTCAAAAGCAAGAAATAGACACCTCGATAGTCGATTACCAAGTAAGTACCGAACCTACCCTTGGTTCTTCAATTTTGGTCGATACCTCGCCAGCCAATGAACAACAAACGAATGGCGAGCCAACGAAACATATGAAAGAAGTTCAGGAACCAATCTTAGAATAGATACACACAGCCAGGAGCCTGGGAAATACTCTAACTTGGGGAGAACAACAAATCCCTGAGCCTATTGATGAGGTCGTCGACATACAAGCCATCGCCTATGACAGGAAGAGGAAATCCATCATGAAGAGGACCACTAAGAAGAGAAGGCCCGTGCTAGATAGCTCGATTCTCATCACTACAGAGGAGAAGTTGCTCAACACAGAACATGCCAAGACATCTAATCTTATCAGCGTAGGGATGGCTATCATGGATGCCACGTTGGATAGAGAAAGGAGATATGAAAAGGTGTTGGTCGATGCGCTAAAGGAGTTGGAGAATATGCGCCATTTGGAGAAATACTATCAAGACTCAAAGCAGGCAATAGTGTTCCTGAGGAGTGAGTTCCATGACACTTATGCAAAATTCACAAGTGAACAACACCTTTTCACTGCAGGCATAGTCGATTTCCAAGAAGATACCCGTATGGCACTAGCAACCTGCAAGGATGTGGAAAGGAGGTATGAAAAAGCTCACCAAGCGGTATAAAGGATCGATTACATCAATGTAGTACAAAAGGGTCGAAACACCAAAGAGCACGGTATTCGGGTGCTAAGAGATAACAACATCGATTGGATAAGGAAAGTAGTTGAATACTGGGTAAAATTGGCCAAGGAACCTCGTCGGGAGATTAAAAAGAAGTGGGTCGAGTGCGAAAAGGGCTAGGAAAATATTAATCGCGAGATGAAAGGCATCAACCTCCTAGAATTCGGCTCACCCGAAGACTTTGTTGACCGACATGACATAGTCAAGCAACATGCAGAACAAGATTTGACATGGACAGCAGAGATCGAATAGGTGGTAAGCATGGCACCAAGTCAAGTACAACAATTCATGGAGCATATGATCAAGGCTCGTCCAGTTCTGCAACGGTTGAGTATTAAAATAATCAAATACAGGGAACGGGTAGTAGAAGTAAAAGAAATTATTTTAGCCCCGATGAACCAGCACAGGTTCCCATATGCAAACACATGTGAGGATCTCTTCGTCAAGTGGTCGGAATATGAGAAGAATCATCCACTCCCTGTAAAATCATGAGATGATTCTCAGCGAACAAAGAGATCAAGCGCCTTGTGGTGATATTTTGTTTACTTAACTTGCACTTGTAGTAGCTATTTTTAGTTAGTGATTCATTATAAATAGGGGGATTGACCGTTTAGCAGAGGTCGATGGTTTTGGGTAAACACCCTCATTTTTTGGAATTGTAAAGAACTATTTTTGAACTACCTTAATTGATAAGTCTTGTTTAGGACCGGAGATGAAACATTGTTTTTTTTAATCAAAGGCATTATATGATTGGATTGAGGAGGAATTACTTCCAACTTTATTTCAGTAATTAATGTTGTAACGAGTAAGAGTTTCTGAATCTATTGATAAGTTATTTGTCTTAATATTTTTTGCAGTTCTTGTTCTTAATGATGGAAAGCAAATTGTTGTGTTGATGTGTGATTAATGTAAGAGCTAAGGAAACTATTTTTCTTGCCATCATATTATTACATATGTATTTTCTTTATGATAATTGTATCTCAGTCAATAACTGAAATACCAGCAAGTTAGTGTATTAGTACTAGGCTTGTAACATGTGTGACATTCTTTGTCTTCATGCTCGAGCACGAGGGTTATCCCAAGCTCAACCTTCTTCAGTAGTTAAGACTCCCTTCTACCAGTTGGTTTATACCAGTGTACATCATTTCATCAGACTCATCTAATAAAAGAAAAGACAAAAAAGAGAACGTTTAAACAAAGGAAGGAACTTTCATATGAAGATATCATGTCAATCACCATGTAAGCCCATCAATTAATTGGCTAGATCGAAATATCTGGAGAACCATTCCACCATCAAACGTTGCAAAGTTTAATTGGGCCTCTTTGGCGGGTTTGGTTCCTTTTTTGGAGTTTAATGGATTTAGGACCCCTCAACAGGTCCTTGATATGAACCCCCACCTGCCCAAACTTCAATGTTGGAAGAAAGGAAAAAGTATGAAACGTTGAGATTAATAATGAACATGAACAATCAAATCCTTTCCCTAAATCGAAAATTAAATGACTTTTATTTTAATTCTCCTTCGAGGTCAAGTCCTCCTCTTCCTCCTACTTCTCCTCCCAGGAAGAATGTTGTTGAAGTGGATTGGTGTCACTTTTTCTAGGACTTTCATGATCCCAAGTATTGTTACTCGTATACACGTCACTTGGAATTTTCCAAATATCGCAAGGCACCCTTACCTCCAATAAACAATAAGCTTACCTACACTTTTCAAAATGATCATGCCATCATGAAAAATTATGTGCCTCATGATGATAACACTCCTACCTTTGGAATCTTTGCTATGGAAAATAGGAGTCGGGCCTCTAAACCAAATCTGCAAGGAGTGGAGGGTGGCAAAACTAATCCTAAAGACAATGTAAAAAACAAAGCTATCATGGGTGGTAGATCACCTTCCCCTCTGAAGAATAGAGTTATGTAGACTCCAAACAACGTTTTACCTAATGATCCACCTCCACGTATGTTCCATGTTCATTAATCATTAAATAAATGTCATATGTTTTTGGTTTTCATATATTTTTCACGTCGGGTATTTGGTTTTTGTATGTACAGGTAATTTTCATGTGCACCAATCATCCCTTCAGTCTCGGCCACCCTATGGCCCCTTCAGGTATATGTTTAAACCTGGCATGCACTCACACCCATTGCAAACAATATACATATCCAATTCATACCCCTCGAACATTTACCCTTAGGATCCCCACACCTGGCTTTGCGGTGTCGTCACCTCCATTGCATTCAGGTACCGTCATCCAGTCGCATTCTTGCCTCCATGATTCATCACACATATATTTACCCCTTTGCATATTGACACTCATGTTGTTCTATCCATTAGGCTCGGGAGTCCTGGTAGTGTTACACCCTAGAGTAAGAACCTCATACTTCTTCCTCATCATCATGATAACCACCCCATTATGGACTCCCACATCATGTTTTTTATTACACTAAATGCACCTTTGCATTCTCATTAACCCTCCATATCATCCAACATCATCCTCCATTCACCAACCTGGTACAAAAACCCACCAATGGGGACCCCACCCTTCATTAGTTACATTCCCCTACTTGCACCCCACAAGGACAAGCCATACTACACTGGAGCACCTATTTCTGTATGTGTACTTTCATCCCAATCATTCTTTATTTATTTGGTAATTGTATAAAGCACACTTCAAATTCCAACAAGTAAAGTATATTTTTTCCATCGCATTTGATGGCGTCTTTTTCCTTGGCACATAGCAACCCATGCTTCCCTTGATTGGATTCCCATTTCCTCTTTGCAAAGATATCCACATCATAGCCCAAATATCAACTCTCATCGACACACATGTCCCACCAATTCGTATTTTGGCCTATCATCCATTCCTTTGCAATCCCACTTGTTCAACACAGTTACCCCAATATCTGGTCGTCCACTTGACACTAGATCGTGTTTACGATTGTTGCCATCATTCCACCTTCCCCTAAACAAGGGTCATCCTCGAGTCCCATACATCTCGATTGTCTTTGATGTCACCATTCCATCCATCCCCTTCTCCATTCATCCCCAAATACTTGTATGATCAACTTAATGCTGAGGATCCCTCTGCTTCTTACAGTCGTGCCCCTTCCCTGTCAACGTCAGCACAAATTTCTAGGAAGATGGCAGTATCTTAGCTCTCAATCCCTCATTACTAAGTAGTCTCAGACAACACAGAAAGATCTATCATTGCTTTTTGATGTCGTTGACCCCCATGACATTCGACCTCAACAAAGTTTCATGTTACGGTGGGTCTTACTATGCGACCGTTGTAGTTTTTAGTAATTGTCGAAGACCTTTGAATTTGTTAGGCCATCAACTCCTTTGAGTTATTCATACCTCGATTTAGAGCATGTTCAGTAATCCGAACCGTCAGCTGCCATTATTTGACGTCCCCGAGGGCGTTGTAGACATCTACTTCATCAACAATATTCGGTTTCCATCATTCCATTTATGGTTTCATGACACGTGCATGGGGCATGCCTGCCTCGTTTTTACACAACTTTTCATTTCAGGTTTTTAGAGAATAATGGTCTCATTTTGAATCCCCTCTTCCTCCAACAAATCTCTCTCATAGTTCCTCTTAGTAGTTGCTACAACTCTCCTATGCTATGGCAATATTAGTGAAAGAAACATTTATGTATTTCGGCTATACATATGCTCCTTACCTCACACCTCAGGGGGCATCTTTTATCACTAAAATATTGCCCATAGCAATACAGACAATGGATGAAAAAACAACAAGCATAGATACAACATACTCCCAACATTTACAGAATCAACTTTAACAAGATGACCAAAACTATGAAGAAAACCTATAAAGTTGTGTGCACTTCCAACAAACCCAGTGTACACACATCTGCGCGGGCCAAAACAACCCCAAACGCGCACAATGTGCAGTCTACGCAACTGTAAATGAAGAAACCCGCGTGGATGCGGAAACGACACATTTATGAATTTGGTCAGGCCTCAACCACTTCCAGGGTGATGCAATTCAAGACAAGACCCCAAGATCAACCCAAAATATCACCTTGGGATGACTGAAAAGTTGGGATGTACCCCAAAGATTCCTCCCATTCACACTTGAAGCAAGTTATCAAATACCTTGATACCAGGATCTTACAATGTCGTTAAATATCTAGAAAAATCCCTAGCCCATATGACATTATTGGATGCTCTTAGGACAACCTCTCAGTTTGAAAACCATTCATGTGTCCTACAAACCCCTCCTACTTCATGAACAGAAACAAGAGCTCATCTTTCCAAATAGGCCTTTTCTCAACCAAAGGAAGCATACGATGCCATCGATTTATACCCATGAGTTCCTCCTTTCTATGTATCAGTAAAGATTATTTATTTTGTGCTCCATAATTGTGCCCTTAACACAGGAGCAAGGCACAATGTCATGCCCCTTTGAGTTATGAGGAGATTGGGCATTGAGTGCATATGTCCTTGTAAATATCTACTAGTGTTGGATTCAAGGACCGTAAAAACCATTGGTTACATCAAGGACTTATCCATTACTTTCAACCAAGCTTCTGATGTGAGCATGTTGATAGATGTAATTATAGAGGATATACTAGAAGCATATGGTATGCTTTTAGGAAGAGAGTGGTCCTCCAAGGTCAAATGGGGTCATTACTTCAAGGAAGGAACTCACTTCACCTCAAGGGTGTAGAATTTGTCATGAGTAGAAAGCTAAAATACTGAGAGCAGGTTGTACCTACTTCCTACAACACGAAACATGTGTCTTTTTAAGACATGAGGATGGGTACTTCTACTGTGGTATCTAAAGAATATGCTCATATCCCTCCTCTCGAGCTAGAGGAAGTGATGTGGAGCATGGATTTTGATGGTGCTAAATCCAAACATGGATCTGGTGTTTGGGTTTTTTTGTGTGATCCCAAGGGAAAGGCAATCTCGTTTTCTTTTTTATTAGAGATCCCTAACACCAATAACATGGCAGAATATGAAGTGTTATTTCAAGGCCTCCAAAAGGCCTTAGACTTAGGAATTCACCATTTGTTGGTGAGCGGGGATTCATAGCTTGTTGTGAACCAAATCAAGGACAAGTATGTGGTTCATAACCCTCGCCTCAAACAATACCACCGAAAGGCTAAGGAACTTATTGAAAAGTTCTTGTTTTTCAACATTGAAGTTGTACCTAGGGTAGCAAACCACATAGCTAATACTTTGGCCTTATTTGGTTCATGATTTAATTCTTATTTCCTAATGTATGTCGAGGATATAAAAGTCCAAATCTTACATAGCCCTGCATTACCTGACAATGTTGACTCTTGGAAAGTTTTTGATACTGATGATCAAATTTGTAGGTTCCTTCAAAAGAGGGACGAATTTGAAGATTTGCACATCAGCCAAGAGTTGGAAGAAGAAATCGGGGATGTAATTCAACTAAAAACCAATAAAATTTCCCCTAGTTTCTCCATGTTGGAATTTATGTTTGATTCCAACAATGCCTCTACCTCTGCACCTAGTATTGATAGTGAATCTGTTAGGAAGGTGAAAGAAATCATCCCAATAAATATGGGAACACAGAAAGATCCAAAATTGGTTTATATATCGTCACAATGTTCCCCTTCCGAGGTATCCCAATTCACGGAACTCCTAACGGAGTTAAAATATGTCTTTGCTTGGTCCTACGATGATGTCAAGGTCTTCAATATGCAAGAGATAGTCCATGTCATTCCCATAATCCCTGATTCAAAGCCTTCCAAACAAAAACAAAGGAAGAACAACCCTACTTTAGAATGAACAATTAATGTTGAACTATACAATATGGAAGCAACAGGGGTCATATACTATGTTTTCTATTCACAGTGGGTATCCAAATTGGTTCCCATAAGGAAGAAAACTGGGGATATTCAGTTGTGTGTTGAAATTTGACATTTGAATAAAGTGTCCTTAAAAGATAACTACCATGTCCCACCCATGGAGGAAATCCTACAACAAGTATTTGGGCTCAAATGATGTCCCTTTTAGATGGTTTCTCAGGTTACAATAAGATATCCCTTGAGCCTTCTGATAGTCACAAAACCACCTTCACTACCAATTGGGGCACATATGGATATCACACGATACCTTTTGGTTTGATTAATGTCGAAAGTACCTTTCAACATGCCATGACCATTGTTGTCAAAGGATTGTTGGTAAGAGTATAGTTGTCTACTTCGATGACCTCACATGTTTCTCCAAAGAACAAGGTAGTCATTTTGACCACCTTAGGCAAGTGCTTATTAGATGTCCTCATTTTGGAATATCCTTAAGTACTAAGAAGACCATTTGTGATTTCATGGAGGGAAATATTTTGGGTCATATTGTGTCTTGAGAAGTTGTCAAAGTGGACCCTGAGAGAATGGTAGCCATCAAAAGACTTCCCTTACCTACCAATAAAAAATAGATGCAATATTTCTTTGGAAAGATAAACTTCTTGAAACAATTCATTCCTAATTTTTCTCAAGTTGTCAAAACTTTAAATCAACTAATGAAGAAGGACAATCGGTTCAAATGGGACCCTCTAACCTATAATGCTTTTGAGTCCATTAAGAAAGTCATCACTATTGCACCTTTGTTGATTAGTCCTAACCACCCCAAGAATTTTTTCATGTACACTAACTCATTAGAGGAGACTATTTCTACAACCGTATTGCAAAAATACCATGACGAGAACCTTAGACCAATCACCTTTGTAAGTCGGAATTTGAAGACACGCCAGTTGAACTATTATAAACTTGAGAAACACGATTATTCTCCGTATAAATCCTTGGAGTTGTTCTGACATTACATCCAAGGCAAAAAAAAATTAGGTCTTCGCGCCTACTTCTCTCTTAGTCACTGCTTTGAACCAAACTGAACTGCATAGTAAGTGGTCCAAATAGATAATGTGCATGAAAGAATATGACTTGGATATTAAACCAACGAAAACCATAAGGGGAATAGGGGTGGATGAATTTCTAACTCAATCCCATGCCTCGGTCATAGTTGAATAACCTCAAGTAGAAGACTTGATTTCTTACAAAGAAATGGTTAACAAAACTGCGTTGATCTCACAACCATGGTATCAACCTATTGTATACTTTCTGATGAATGGTGTTTTCCCATTGAACATAGATACTAAATCCAAGCAAACACTTTGCTTACAAGTTGTCTGATATGTCTTACAATATAATATCCTTTATAGTAGAAACCTTGATGGGGTTTTGTCACGTTGTCTAACTCCTGATCAAGCCCAAATGGAACTTGAATAATGTCATTTCGGGCTTTGTGGACGTCACTTTTCAGCCAAAACCACTGCAACAAAATTTTTACATGCAGGTTACTTTTGGCCTTCACTCCACCAAGATGCCCATTTACTGGTTCAAAAATGTGAAGCCTGCCAACATTTCACTCAGAAGCAAAAGTGTGTTGAAGCGGTTGCCCTTAGGAATGCTACGAAGTAGCAGGTAGTAGAATTCATTGAACATAACACTTTATCATGCTTTGAAACCCCTGCTGAGATACTAACTGACAATGGATCAACTTTCATGTTTGATGTCATGCTTCACCATGGTGTCACATACGACATCCAAATTTTTCGATCCTCCACCTATTACCCCCAAGGTAATGGATTGGTTGAATCAATAAATAAAAATCTTATTTAGATCTTAAGAGAATGGTCAAAGAAAACAAGCATGATTGGCACACTAAGTTAAACTTTGCTTTATGGGTTGATCGTACAACCCCAAGACGGTTACAGGCCAAAGTCCTTACACTCTAGTGTATGGAACTCCTGTTGTTTTGCATGTTCACTTGCAAATTCCATCCTTGATATTGGTTATTGCTGAGGTAGAAGATGATTTATAACCCTTACAACGTTGTTTAGACATGTTGATTCAACTAGAGGAGGTTAGAAAAGATGCATTCCAACACTTCCAAAAGAAACAAGACATTGTGAAACGTTCCTTTGATAAAAGAGCCACAATGTTAAATTACAAAGTAGGGGATGATGTCCTACAATGGGACAAAGCATATGAGGCCCCATCCAAACACCACAAGTTTGATTCTTTGTGGTTGGGTCCTTACACAATCTACGAGGTTTTAGGGACCAATGCTTTCGGATTAAAAACCTTGGATGGTGAACCACTCTAATTCCCTATGAATGGTCGCCACCTAAAATTCTTTTATTACTGAGAAACCTCATTTCTCTATACAAATGTCACCATATTTTGATTTTCTTCTTGTTTGTATTTACTGATTTTGATTTTATGCTTGTATGTATTTACTTTTGTTGATTTTATGCTTGTATGTATTTACTCATTTTGATTTTCTACTTGTATGTATTTACTATTTTTTATTTTATGCTTATATGCATTTTCCTTTGCTTCGATTTTGAGCTATTGACCTGATTTATTTTAGCGATTAAGTGTAGGCCCCTTTTGGTTTTCCCTTGTTTTTGGCATGTTTCATTTCAATTCCATAGGCTTCCTGCTTCTCTTTGAATTTTGGTTTGTTTGGTTTTAATGAGAAAGGTAGGTTCCTTGTCTTCATATGGCTATTTGAAAAGAGTGTCATTCTAGGAGTCCTTCAACCATGTTTTTCCCAAAAGGGAATTATGGTTTGCTATCACCTTAAATAGGAGTAAGCTTGATTGTTATTAATATAAATTTGGTGGGGAAAGTCTAAGGGAGTTAACATAGCATTTCCCAGTGAAGTTGGAACCTGATGGCATTATGGCTTACATAGCTATGTGATTGCAACTGCTCTTTACCCCCAAAAAAAGATTACGATGTGACATTTTCCAAGCAACTTTCTTTTTCCTTCAAAGTACAATCACTAGAGAGTTTTGAGATATTTCAGCACCTTATGCAAAAAAAAATCATATCTTTACTCCCTTGATTGATTGGTTTGCTTGCTAGTTTTCTCCAGTGGGTCATTGATTTCCAAAAGATTCTTGTTTGCTTGTTTGTGTGTCGAGAATCAAAGGCATGCATGAAACTTTGTGTTGAGACAAGGTTCACCTTAAGCCTTGATTCTCACAGTTAAGCCATAATCCAAGTGAGGGACCTGTGTCACTTGATCCACATTGCTCAACAAAACCTGGGTCATTATTCCTTTTCTTCTATCCTTTGTGAATCTCATTATAAATTCTTTTGTATATATTTATTGCACCACTTTCATTATTTTGTTTATCCCTAATGTGAAAAATGGTCCTCATACTACAGTTGAATCCCCCCTCCCTCACCCACTTCTATTACTTCAAAAGCATAACTTTCTACTGAGTATTCATGTCTGTCACGTGTGTGATTCCATTGTTTTACATGCCTCGGAAGGCATTTCCCCTCTGGTGCCAAGATCCAAAAATATGTTATGGGCTCAACACCATGCATGCATTAACTTCTCTATCCTTTGCCCAATTACCTTTGTAGCGGTAGAATTTGCATCAATGTGTCCTTTGTCCTTGAGACAAGTCCAATGTAAGTCATGGGATCTATCTCTAAGTCCCATAGTAGTGGTTGCATGTTTTCCTATTAAACCATTTCCATATACATAGGTTGAACTTCCATAGATAGAAACCCACAAGGGATTATATTTCATTTCTTATTGACAAACAATAAAGTGAGCTATATATACATGCATTTCACATTTGTTATTGGTGAGTGGATACAAGAACAATGTTAAAGAAACAATCTATAACATTATTTGCATTACTTAAATATCAAACTAGAGAATTTACACTCACTTATAGTGTTATTGCATTGTTATTAGTTGAGGACATTCCTACCATAGAGTCGGGTGTCAACCGTGAAGAAACCACCATAACAACTTCTCTTGCTTCCATTGGAGAGTAATAATTGCCAAGCAAAGAAGGAATAGTTTCATGCTAAACAAGAAAATATGCCATGCAAACCATTCAAATTAGCTCATCTTATTTCAATGATGTTTGATTTTTTCATAACAATCTATGCAATGCATTCCCTCTCAAACTACTAGATAGAAAAATGGGATAAAATGGTA
>ML801791.1:49237-72959 GCA_009831015.1 Picea engelmannii
AGCATATTTTCAAAATCTTACATGATTTGAAGCTATCTACACACTTGTGAAAAAGAAAGTGTACAAATAGTAACAAAATATAACCTTCAAGGATTTTGAGAAAACTGGGGGGAGGGGGGGGCGATGGGGAGAAATTTTATTATAGTACTCGATCAAATGGTAACTTTGAGTACAAGGCATAACAACATGATACAAGGTTAGTCCATATCAATATGTTTATTTGTTGAAGTTTCCTCTTCAATTTTTTGTGTACAATTTCTAGTCTCTTCTCTTCAGAATCAATCACATTATTCGATCATTTTCCAATACTTTTAAACTGCTATGGAACCCATTTTTCATATTCCTAGTAGCTAATCATTTGATAGAAACTCTTAATCAGATAGCCCTACCTTACAGTTCTATATTGGTATCATTTTGATGACGATATTTCTCCACCTATAATGCAAATAATCAAAGTTATAATTTGAGTTTATTGTATATACAACTTATGATGCAAGTTTTTGTTCATACTATTGGGAATTAACCATAAATAAAAAGAGAATGTTAACTAGTGGAGAACCAAGGGATTGAGGAAGTGTATAACAATGATTCCGAAGAGGAGGTGTCTAAAAACATCGTTAGCATTAAAACACAATTGAGCATAGCTTGACATATGGAATACCAGGAAAACTCGATTGTCTCACCTTATGATCACCTTAGGAACACCTAGATCTCCTTTTTTTTCCTACTTCGACTTGCACATCAGTTGACTAAGTCTAGACCTCCTTTAGTCAACTTAGTCAACCAATTGACTAATCAATCGACTTCTCTAGTCGACTCCCAAGTTCACCTTCAACTATTAACTTATTATCTCCAAAATATATAAAGGTGTGAAGAACCTAATGTTCCAACACCCCTTTTGATCACAACTCTCTAGAGGTCAAGAGGTGAAATTATCTATATACCCCCCCCCCCATAATTGTAGCTTCTAGAAGCCTAAGTAGATCCTAAATTTTCACAAACTTAGCTTCTACTAAAGGCTTTGTAAAGATAGTAGCAATATGATCATCTATCTTGTAAAAAACAAGAATCGCAACATGCTCTTGTAAGAATTGTCTAAAATAATGGGCATGAATTTATACATTCTGCAATTTATTGTGAGCAACTAGATTTTAAGCTACTTATATTGCACTTTAATTGTCACAATAAACTATAGTCAACTTTTGAAATAGGATGCAAGCTCACCCATTAGGTTGCAACTCCACACTACCTACGTGACAACATTAACAAGACCTCTAGGTCAATGGAGAAACCACCTTCTACCTTTTACAAGATAGACTATGGGTCAAGATATAACATGAAGAACATAGCCTTAGGTAAATTTGTTTTCATCTCCATCTCCAATGCAATTTAATTTGATATAGCAAACCAACTAGTTCACATTCTTATTGCAGTACTTTATGCAAAGCCGATATGTACCCTTGATATAGTGAACAATCCTATTTGTGGCCTTTAAGTGATTTTCTTCTAGATCCCGCATGAATTTGGAGCCCACATTAATAACAAAGGATATATTGAGTCAATTGTCGGTTTAATAGATGATGCTACCAACATGTTGCTTGTAAAGAGTGGCATCAACTTTTGGAGAATCAGACTCCTTAGTTAGCTTCACTCTTGATAGATATGGTGTTCCATCATGAAAACTTGTAAAAGATTCCACACATATTTAGGTTGAGGAATAAACAAACCATCATCCATTTGCAAAACTTGGATGCCTATAAAGAAATGCAATAGGCCAAAGTCGGTCATTTCAAATGTATTTGTTAAATATTTCTTCAAACCAAAAACTAGGTTAGCACTACCTCTAGCAATGACTAAATCATTTGGTTTGAAGAAATGTTTAATCTAAATCATCTTGTTTGAAGAAATATTTAACTGAATAAGGAGTATTTGGACATCTATTTTCCCATACCTAAATTGAATGGAAGTATATGGTCCAATATTTTACATGGAGCTCCATTTCCCTAGATTTCCCCCCTTGAGAAACTATATAAACAAAGGCCTCCATTATCCATTTTCATAAGTTGTTTTGTACTAAGGTGTTGATTTTCAGATTGGTCAAAATCCAAACAACAACCTCACGAGGAAAAAATCCATCAATGTTTTTAAAGAGGTGGTACTCCTCTATTTTTTTTCTGAAATATGTGGCTTGATGTTCATGGACTGGATTATTAAATGGGAAAATACTAAACAACAAACCTCAAATATTTATTGCTTTATTTTTATATAAAATGGTTTTTGATAACCAGATTTCTCCTTGAGTGCAACATTTACTTGGAAATGGACCAAGCAACTTCTTAACAACAAAAAGATAATGAAAGGCTTCAATATCAAAATAAATATATGTTCAACTTCATTATAACATCCCTCTACAACACATGCAAGTAGAAGATGCAACCATATTTTCTCACAAGAAAAAGAATGAAATAATGTTGATCACTTCATAGAACTTTCAATGAGTATTGCATTCAAAATTGAAAAGAATTTGATGGGCACGGTCCAAAAATCTCATACTCAGAAATCCAAAAGTCTGAGAAATCATTAAAGTTGTACCCCGAAGTAGTTCTCTATGGAGTTTCATAAAAGATATTCAACATTACATAGCATTTTAGTAAACCAATTGACTAATGCTCAAAAATAAAGCTTTCCAAATGCAAGGACTAAACCTCCATGAATCAATTAGAAAATCCTAGCTTACATTATCAGTTATATATGTATGGTTGTAATATACTCCTATTGATCTTTTGGGGAATATACTTGAAAGAATAAAAGGAAAAACACACAAAAAAACTTATCCTTATGCTTGATCTCTGATATACAAACATAAAACTTTGAGAGAAATTGTGCAAAGGAAGAAGACACAAGAAAAAATGGATATCTTTGTTTGTTGATCAGAGAGTTGGTTTTGTATTGAAGGTTGAACAATGTTATCTTGATGATCCGACCCAAAAACTGACCCTTCTTTGATGGTGCTCTCTTTCTTTTAAATTTTCTCCTACCGTCTCTTGAAAAGATTTGCCCTAGTAGTTAGGGTTTTTGTTCTTCTAGAAGTTCCCACGTGCTTCTTATTTTTGAAATTAATGCTTCATTAAATGCTTATTAATGAATTTATGTAATTGGAATTCATGCCTCCAAGTAGGACCCACTTCAGTCTTTTATAAAAGTTATTTAATAAACTTTTATTTCCAAAATGTGAAATTGACTATCTAAAAAAGTAGATTGTGTTTTAATTTTCTGAGCATGATAATCGGCTTCTTAGCCATGGAAACCATTCTATAATTAATCTTCATAATTATATATTTCCAACAAGTCCTCTTGAGCGAAATTTGGAGTTTTAGATCTCAACTTATAGCCTTGGGAAGTCGAGGTTCCAAACAGATTCCCCAACAAGTCATAAAAACAGAACCGACTGATGTTTTAATTTCTGGAAGAATTATCTACTAACTCATTCCTTGGAACCTACTCCAATGTCTTCCTTGTATAATTACCTTTCCAACAAGGTATCACTTTCCCAAAACAAACATTTGAATCATGAGTTATGAGCTCTAGAAGATCGATCCTCATTAGTTGTCAATCTAACTCGTGGATCAATCTTAACCTTTGATTTAATTCCACCTCTTTAGTCCCACATGCACTTTGGTGGTGGAGAATTTAGTGTTTATAATGTAAAGGCTTTCCATTTCATTCATGTCATGTAAAGGAGCTTATGGAGGTCGTCCCTTAGAAATTTTCATGACTTAGTAAAATTTTGGTTTCCCAGTCAGCGTCCAATCATCGCCCAGTCAGCGCCAATGTGTCTCAGCGTGATAGGATTCCACATGTCTCAATGTGATTAGTTGCCACATGTATCAATGTCATTGGTTACCATGTCTTCCACATGTCTTAGTGTAATAGGCTGCCATGTGTCTTGGAATTAAACTTAGGAAAATGTGCTAAGTATGGAGAGAATGGGAGAATGACGAGAGGGAAGGTATGGCGGGGTAGTGGGTATGGTGGGGTTAGAGAGTAGGTCCGCGGGTATGGGAGTATGACAAGGTCTAGGGATAGGAGTATGGTGGGGTGTGAGTGAGAAAGGGGGAGTGGAGTGTGGCGAGTTCGCGAGAGAGGAGGGAGTGAGGAAGGGGGAGTGGAGTGGAGTGTGGTGGGTCCGTGGGAGAGGAGAGAGTGAGGAAGGGGTAGGGGAGTGTGGTAGGTCCGTAGGGTAGGAGAGAGTGAGGAAGGAGGAGTGGAGTGAGATGGGGAGAGGGGATTGAGATCAATATATGGGGAAGGAGAATGGAGTCTCGTCTCCCGTGAAGCACATTATGAGACTAAGTATGAGAAACTTGAGAATGTGAGAGACTAAGTATAAGAGACTTGAGAGTGAGACTAAGTATGAGAGAGAACTAAAAGTTAATGGATAAGAGAGGAATTTGAAAATAAGAGATGAAGTTTAAAATGGCTAAGTATGGAGAATGAATAATGAGTTGTTCGAGAATATGAGATGTATGAGAATATTAGATGAAGGGAATCTGAAATTATTCCTGAGACTAAGTATAAAAGAGGAAACTTAGTACATAGAGTAATCAATTGTGTTGCACAAGGAAGAAGTGCATTTTGTGGAAGATGGGGTAGTTGGACAAAAAGATGAGTATCTTGGGCATATGGACTCTGATTTTGATTCCATAAAATCCTTAATGAAGCTAATACTAAGGGCTATGCCATGAGCTGATGATTGTTCAAAATTTCCTTCTTCTGTTATCAATTTTTTTTTATTATTCCAAAGACCGAAAAATCTAGGTGATCAATTTTCTTTATCAACATAAGGTTGTGTTGCCAAGATTGTACCAAAGTTTGAGAAGCCCCTTAATCACATTCACCATTATTGGATTTCCTTAACCTCATTCTACCCAAATTTCCCCTCAAAGTGTCCATTTCACAAGGGGAAGTGCTCCCAAATTACTAACAAAGCAGGGAGAGACTATTGGAGGATATAAGAACCCTTCGACAAAGAGATCTTGGAAACCACTTCTACAAGACTACCTTTGGGTGATATAATTCATATTTTATTTCCTTTCCATTTGATTGTATAAAGAACTCATTTCCTTCCCCCCAAAGCGATGTCTATTCATTTGAATTCATGTCTGAATGGATGTTTAGTTTGTATACATGCTTGGGAAATAGGATTGATGGCATAGTATTTTTGTTCACTCACCCTTTTGTCTACCTTAGCTCAACAACTATTAGGAAAAGGTATTTTTATTTACACATGCATACCAAAAGGCATTATTCTTCCTCATGTCTCCACTTTGAGTTTGTTAGAGCCATCTTGTTCAATTCATGGTCATTTCCTAGATCAATTGTCTTTTATGCTTTGTTCAGTGGAAGTCATGTATTTTATTGCATCTCCATCTCATTCCATTTGGTTAAGTCCAAGTCTTATTTCATCTATATATTTTCATTGTACACCATTTTAGTTTTTAGGAAATCATCATTTCCCTTTCTCCAATGTATTTTCCCTTTTCGACCACAACACATTTGTTCTGGGGGTTTGATTTAGAGAACCAATACCCTTGTTACCATTTTCATCATTATCATTTTACCACTACAACCAGAACACCTTCCAGTAGAGGTTTTTACGAACCCCACCCCCCGAAAAATGTGTCCCTTATACGTTTATAGCAAAGGTGGGCATGCGGAAGTTTAACATCAGTGCGCCTAAGTCGACCGTTTGCATCAATGCTCCTAATTCGACTGTGTGCACGGTCTAATTAGGAGCACCAATGCTTCCCCAATAACAAAGCGCACCAGTGCTCCCCTAATAACAAAGCACACTGCTACTCCAAAACAAAACGCCATGGTGCTTCTAATAACCGTTATTAATATAAAATACTAAAATATTGTTTTTTATTTTATAAGAAATAAAATGCATCGTGATGCTCCCCAATAACAAAGCGCCCAGGTGCTCCCTAAATAACAAAGTGCACCAATGTTCCCCTAATAACAAAGTGCATCAGTACTTCCCCAACAACAAAGCGCACATGTGCTCGCCCAATAACAAAACACATCGGCACTCATATAACAAATGCACCGAAAAGATTGATTTTTAATGAAAAGAAATTAATTTTAAAACCATAAACCTTCCACTATGTGCTTAGAAATCAATACAACCATGATGTGTTTCTATAAAAAAAACGCACCATTAAAGGGTAAAATAAAGTAAAAAAAATTACCATATCAAATCAATGCACCGAAATATATAGTCAAAAAATGAGCGGGAATTTTATATTTTCAAAATGTATGTCTTTATAAATGAAAACCCTAATCATTATTTCATTCTTTTGCCAAAATTTAGAGGGGAGATTTGTGCAAGAGAGATTTACGAGCAAAGTCTTTGGAGTGGGTAGATTTTTCTGAAGATCCAAATTTATATACTAATTTGTAGAGGAGAAATTTCAGGTATGTGATTTTTTTGTATTCATCATCTCAATATTTCCCATATTTGATTCAAACAAATTTCGGTGCATTATAAAAAATAAAAGGGTTTCATAGTAATATTCAGTATTGGAAGCCTTAGCTTCTTGGTTGTTTCTCTTGGTTTTCCTCTCTATATTTCACAAGTATATTTTTTTTTAAGAAATAGATTTTTATAGGGTTTCTTTACTTGTATATGGGGCATTTGATATCTATTGCAATGGGATATCTCGTTGTATTGGATATCAAACCCTATCGCTATCAGTTTTCTTTAAAAAAAATGCTTCTGCGGTTCGCAGTGCACACTATATAGGAATAGTGCATCGATGAGCAGGTTCATGTCAACAACATTGGTGCTCCTAAGTCGACATCGTATACAAGGGCTCCTAAGTTGACTGTGTGCATCGGTTCTCTTCCCAAGAACAAAGTGCATCGGTGCTCCCCCAATAACAAAGTGCACTAATGCTCTTCTCAATAACAAAGTGCATTGGTGCTCCCCCAATAACATAGCACATAGGTGCTCAAGTTCATGTCAACAACACCACGGAGTTTAAAATAAAAATAACTTTGTTCACATGTTCGGAAGTGCGCAATAAATAGTAACGAGTCATTGATGCTTCTATTAAGTTATAAAGCACGAATGATTCTATTAATTTATAGAGCATGGATGTGTCTATTAATCTTATTTTGTAAAAACAATTTGCAATTTTTATATATGATGATTCCTATATTTTTTTGATAAAATATGGTCGATAGAAGTTCAAGGAAAACAACTTATTGTAGCGAGTGTGATGGTAACTCACCCCAACAAGAGAACAAGGCAAGTTCTTTAAGTTGTATTAAAATTTAATGTATTTGAATTTATCTATAGTTTTAAATTAATGATGTGTGTTGGTTAAGGCATGTCATGGAAATTCCAAGAAACAAATGAGAGAAAAACCAATACATGTTGGTGGGGATGTTCAAAAACGTGTACAAGGAGATGGTAAAAGAAATGAACATAGTTGCATAGCAGGAGGTGTCATCCCAACAATTACAATGTGCATAAGAGGTATGTAATTATTCATTTATTCTTTTATGTACATTGAATTTAATTATCATGTGAAATACTAATTTTCAATTGTTTTGTTGTAGAAAATAAAAAAAAATGAAACCCATTCAACACATTAGACACGACGACGAGGAATAAAAGGGTTGATCGCATAGTTTGTGAGTACTTATGTTTTCGATCTTACTTAAAATTTCATCTTTGTTATGATAGTTATATTTAAATAATTAATTTACACTCATCCATGGATGTCTTCTAATAGGTGCTAACATACAAAGAAGAGCCAACTGAAGAATTGATAGACATTGGGTTAAGTATGGGTTGCATGTATATGTTGAAGTATCAAGGTTTAATTGAACAAATTTTAAGTAGCTATCTTGTTTAACTTCCCTTGTTTTATAATTAATGGAACAACACAAAAATTTTATATTAATTATATCGATTGTGCTTTGTCATAGCGTATTAAACATGTAGGAAACAAAGTATGGAGTGCATCCAACAAAAGATGTTTTGAGAGACGGCATGAAGCATGGCTTCAAAAGAATGTGTATTGTTTATGAAACAGTTGTTGATATGGTACACTATTTTATTTATGCAATCATGTATATTCTACTATATATAAATGTAGATATACTTATTACACTTTATTTCTATGTTTGTAGATGGAACATGAAGATGTGGAACATAAAACCAAGTCGATCAAGAAAACATTAGGTTAAATAACCAAAGTACAATATTGCCTACAAGCGATGGAGAAATGAGGCATGCATGCAACTCGAGCGATGATAGTAATTCAAGTGATGTCGAATGACAATCAATATAGTTAAATGTTCTTGCAAGTTGTATGTTTTGGAATATTTGTCTCTAAAAATTAGGAATTTTGTTTAATGTACTTGATATATTGTCCCAATTGCACGAGGCCATGTTACCATTGAGCGTAAAAATTACATATTGGTTGCATTTTGATTATTGTGAACCTTTACATTGTCACATTTTGTATGATGATGGGTCACTCGTTCATATATAATAAAATGGGTTTCTTATTTTATTATGTTGTCAAATTTTGTAAAAGGTTGTGTTATTCATTAATTAATATGTGTAAGGGTCTCCCATGACACCCACCGAATGCGTGCACTCCTTGGGCAGATTTGACGAAGGACGGATGAAGAGCACGAGGAAGGGAGCAATCGGTTGGGAAAACAAAGACATTTTGGTGTGGGCAAGAGCACCTTGGGCACATGATGGTGACACACAACACCAAGGGGGCACACACCTTACTTGCCTTAGAACGCTTGACAAAGACTTGGGTTTCATTTGGGCAAGGGCGAGGTAACTTGGGATCATGCCCAAGGAGTGGACTCGTCTTCCCTTGACAACATGGGTGCACCAAAGAGGTTGGACGACTCCATCAACACACTCACGAGGAGTCACAATGATCAGTATGAAGAGCGTACAAGGAAAAAGGTACGCACCTAAGGATGGGGCACACCAGTCCAAGAGACAAAAGGTTGATGGACGCACGAGCTTTGGATGGGCGGACCGGGTCCATGGAAAGGTACAATGAGTTGGTTGAGTGTGGGTTGGTGAAGGGGCATGACACCCCCAAGAGATGCATTGTTTCACACAAGTGACCCTTGGGGCTCCTATAAGAGCAAGGGTGCACCACCAAGAGGAGGCATAGAGCATTTTTTGGAAAGAGATTTGGAAAGAAAATCTAAGGCAAGTCTATGATAATGAACTGAGGCAGAGTTGTCGATATGGAAGACAAGTAGCCAAGAGTTGGACGTTTTTGAGGTTTTAAGGAAGTCTGAAAGTGCAGGTATGTGGAGGCATGTGTGAGGTAGAACCAAAGTTTGTGTTAGCTTGGTGAAAACTATGGAAATGAAATGACAACAAGTCTAAGGTTGTGGGCACATCTGAGGTGCACTACAGGGAGTTGCGAAGATGCTTGCAATGGAGAGTCTTGTAGCAACAGATATGTTCTTGAGTGTCTTAGTGAGGTGAGGTGAGTCGTTTGACTCTGCCCTATTGTAAATTGAGTTGATAGTGCTCATTTGTATTTGTTTCACAATAATAAAGACTTGGTCGGGTGTTAGGCACGATTTGTGCCACTCGAACTGTTTGAGTGTTTGTCTTTGTTTTTGTTCCACAGTTGTTCTCTTGGTCATGGATGCATGCTTAAACAAGAGTAAGTGTTAAACTATGTTAACAATTGTCTAAGTAAGCAAGAGTTGCACCGGAGTACGAGTGTGACTCATCGGTATCCTAGAACAAAGTATGGGTATGTTGAATTATTCTTGGTGTGCCAAGAAACCAAGTGAGAACCATCGTGGTGTCACACGTCCTCAAGAGATAATCGATTGCAAGATTCGTTCAGGCGTCCTATGGGGGTCGTAACAGGTGGTATCAGAGTAGGTTTGGCTCTTCACCACTGCTGCAGTCAAAACAATTGTGGGAGTGGTGCACTTGTTTGGTGAAGCAATTTGGGTGCATACTTGGTGAGGGTTCGATGGATAGACCCATCACAGAGGCATCCTGAGCGTAGAATTTGTGGGTTGTGACAGGGTCGAGTTGCGAACAAGGCCAAAACTTCTGGAAAGAACTGAGTGTACTCCTTGAGTAGGATAAACGCATAGTTTGGTGGATGAATGAAGTACTCGAGCAAGGCAGAAGAATGCAAGATTGTCGCAGGATTGTTGCAGACCCGACCGTAGATGTAAACATAGAGTTGATCCTAAAATTTCGAAGGGGGTCTTGAGATGAACTCTTGGGAGCCTTGGATGAGCCCTTTACAAGTAAAGTGAAGATACTTGGAGGGCCATCCATGGAAGATGACAGTGACACAAAGAGGGATCCCAAGACTGGAAAGATGGAGGATCGAATCGCTACCTTAGAAAGAATCGTTGAGTAGATGACAGACGCATTGTGTCAGCATGGTGAGAAGGTAAATCAGATGGATTATGAGATGAGCAAGATGAGGTGTGGGTTTAACAATGTCGTTCAGGAGTGCCAGTCAACTAGATATCTGATGACCGACACCTTGAACAACAAAATGTAGAGTAGACTCAAGGCAACAGAGGATGCACTTGCCGAAGTAACTCAGAAGTTGAGAGAACTAGATGACACCTTCGCACTATTGAAACAAGCTTTGGCTAACGAAAAAATCTATGTTGTCATGTTGATGAGGATGAATATAAATGAACTTGAGCCATATGATGAAAATCACAATGCTAAGTTGTTGGGCAACTTATGTTGGGACATTGAGCAATACTTGGAGCAGTTGAACGAAAGTTCAAACGAAGCCAAGGTGAATGTTGTAGTGATGTTCTTGACAAGAACCATTGATCTTTGGTGGAGGAACCGAGCGGAAGACTTGGAAATTGGGAGAACCATTGATAAGATTGAAAACTGAGCAGATATGAAGGCAACCTTGAAGGCACAGTTTAGTCGAGGGAACCAAGCATGGATCGCAAGGAATCAATTGTTGGCTCACGAGCACTCTAGTAAGATCCAAGCCTACAATAAGGAGTTCACAGGGCTCATGTTGGAGATCAAGGATATGTCGGAAGAATACATAATTTTCCACTTCATGAGTGGTCTGCAATCGTGGGCGCAGAGTGAGCTGTAATGATAGAACATGAAGACTATTGCAGCAATGATTGTCGTGGAAAACAAATTTTTGGACTTTCGAGGTGAACCAAAGACAGGTACTAGGAACATTGAGGATTCCCAGGGCGAGAAGCAACAACAAGGGAAGGGGAAAAACAAGGACAAGGTAAATATGAAGTCACCCAAGGGCATTGAAGACAATTCCAAGAAAACATACGCAATGAAAGAGAAGAAGTCGATTTCATATTGGATTTGTACCAAGGAGCACTATGTGAAGAATTGTCCCTTGAAACACAAGTTGAATGCTTTGGAGAAGGAAGATACCCATCTATTGGAGTCTTGCAAGTCTTGAATGTAGCATCCCCAATCCTGAACTAGGCAATGCCACATGAAAATTTCCAACTTTGATACCATTCAATTTACTAATAATGCTATGCATAAGAATAAAATCATACAAACTACAACAGATCTATATATACAACATATACAGGAGAAACCCATAACAAAAAATGCATAAATAATGATACAACATTTATAATAAACACATAAGAGAGAGTTATCTTATGGATAAACCACCAACTGCATGCAGACCTCAGAATTTCGTCCTAGCCATAGACTCTATTGCTCATAAACTCTTAACAACAGGTTACCCCTGAGCTGGGGATAAAACTCCACCAGGGAAAAGGAATCCTAAGTCAGGCTAAGGTATGTCTACAACCAAAATGTTCATACTAAGGTGCCAACTCTAGAAGATAGCCTACACTCTCTCATTCCCCACATGCATGTCCCACCCCAGGAAGTGTGCCTCTACTTTGCTCAACAATCCTTTAACTACCCCACTTCCCTTATGAGGCTTCAACAACATGTTCAACATGAAGTCTCAAAACCCTATAGTTGCAGCTTGACACCTTGGGAAAACAATTCCCAGTAGTTCTCTGACTTAGAGAGAATACTCAAGGGCCCAACAACCCACTTCTTCAATTACACATGGGCCTGACAACCTGCCTCTTTAGCTCAAATTACCCCAAAAATCGCTCCAAAGCTTCCCCAAGGTAGATATGATGAAGGCATGAAGGTACAGATGGTAGGAGAGGAGTGATGGTAAGAATTATGGTAAGAATGATGAAAGAATGATGGGAAAAATAACTAAATTCCCCAAATATATGTGCATGTTCCTAACTTGACACTTGTCATGTTGGGAACTACATGGGCCCCCCACATGGTGATACGTTCCCACTTATGAACCTAGGATAAATGAATATCCCATACTTTATACTTTGGCCTTTTAGGAATATTAATATAATCTTCCTTTGGGCTTAAGCCCCCTTAGCTTAGCCCCTTTCTTAGTCCCTTTGGCCCCCCTTTCCATTTCTAGTGGAGTTTAGCCCCCCTTGCTCTTTTTGTCTTGATTGGTTTGCAACAATGATGCATTTTCATTAATATTTGAGTGTGATTGCATTTTACAAAGATATGCTCATTGGCCTTTTATCATCCAAGATATCTAGCCTAATAACCACACAGACACTCTTCCTCAAAACATATATACAAAGGCTCCATGGCCGCAATATATCATGGCTCACCAGCCTATGTGTACATTTACATTTATATTTACAATTGGGGTTCGACCTAGGGGTATTACATTGAATATTGTCATGGAAGGTGAATCCATCGAGAGCCAAGAGCAAGACGAGACAAAAATTTGCTATGTGTAGGCCAAACTCAATGGGAAGTCAGTTTTAGCCATGGTGAAAAATGGGGCGACTCATAACTTCTTGAGGTAAGACATGGTGTGAAGCCTTGGGTTGTAGCCTAAACCAATGCAAACAACCTTCAAGACAGTAAATGCAAGCGTGGAGAGAGTCTTTGGTATGGTCAAGGACATCTCATTGAAGCTTGGTGATTGGTGCGGAAAGACGAGTTTCACTATTGTTCCCATGTATGATTTTGAAGTTGTGTTAGGACAAGAGTTCACGAGGAAGGAAAAGGAAACACCAATTCCTCATATAAACAATTTAGCCATATTCTCAAGAAAAAATCCATGTTTAATTCTGACCATAAGGAGGAAGGAAGGAGGCATGCATATGTTTTCCTTGTATATGGTTGATGCGAACAACCAGAGCAAGCAACCTTATGGAGGCGAACATGGATGATGTGGGGTGATGGTTGGATAGTCTAACGTATAAAACAAAAGGAAGCTCGTGTCACTGGAACAAAGGCTTGTCGATGTTGAAGAGATATGTGGATATTTGGCTAAGACAGTGGATGGCTTGGCTGATTTATGCTCGGAAGTTAATGGGTGGCGATAGAAATAAGAGGAATTCACAAAAATGAAGATGTCGACATAGTTCATTGAACAAGATCAGAAACCATTCATAGACCAAGAAGACGTGAGGGAGATGTAACAACCTTGGTGGAAGAGAACCAAGGAAGGAGTTGTTTCCTCCTTTAGCAAACTTAGACATGGTGAATGGCCCTATGACCCTGAACTAGAACGACTCATGGAAGAGTGCAAAGGAATATCACTTCAAGTGTACCATTGTTGATGTACATGTTACATAAGTATGGTAACACTTCATTGATCACATTGGGAGAGATTGGAGATGAGGGAGATGGCCCAACCAACCATCCCCCTTCACCTTCAAACTAGACTTGACCACGTTGGCTCGTTGTCTCAGTGGGAGGCACTGATGCCAATGGGGCACCTTGAGGAGGTGCCTTGGTGAAAATCTGTTGAGAATGCAATGGGTGACTTGATAGATTGGAGGAAATGAAGAGTTGCAAATGTGACGAGCTTGCAAACAGAAACATATGTTTGAACAAGAATATGTGAGTTTGTGACGATTGGATTAGCTACCCAATCAGTTGAAGTCATAAGGGGATCCAACGCAAGGAATCATGGGACAATGGACCGAAGTATGGAAGCAACAGAAGTTAGAAGGCAACTACACTTCACAAACTTGTGAAACTTCCTAAGGGGAGTTTTCCTTGACGAAAATGGTTGAGGAAGTAGGGGTTGTTGAGCAACGACGAGATCTGGATTTGGGAAGAAATGTCATGGAATTCAATGGATGTTGTCAAGGATGGAAACAACTTGGAGTGGGGGAGGATGTAAGGGTCTCCCATGACACCCACCGAGTGAACACACTCTTTCAGAATATTTGACGACAGACAAACGAGGAGCACAAGGAAGGGAGCGATCAGTTGGGTGAACGAAGATGTTTGGGTGTGGGAAAGAGCACCTTGGGTGCATGATAGTGACATGCAACACCAAGGGGGCACACACCTTACTTGCCTTAGAATGATTAATGGATATGGGTTGTGTTAGGCCAAGGGCGAGGCAACTTATGAACATGCCCAAAGAGTGGACTCGTATTCCCTAGGAAACATGGGTGCGTTGGAGAGGTTGGATGACCCCATTGACACACTCACGGGGAGTCACGATGATCGACATGAAGAGCGCATAAAGCAAAGGGAACACGCCCAGATGAGGCGTGTCGGTCTAAGAGACAAAAGGTTGATGGACACATGAGCTTTGGATGGGTGCATCAGGTCCACAGAAGGGCGCGATGATTTGGTTGAGTGTGGGTTTGTGAAGGGGTGCGACACAACAAAGATATGCGTCGTTTCACATGAGTGACTCTTGGAGCTCCTATAAGAGCATGGGCGCACAACCAAGAGGAGGAATAAAACATTTTTTGGCAAGAAATTTGGAGAGCAAGTCCAAGGCAAGTCTGGGATAACGAATTGAGGAAGATTTTCCAAGACGGAAGACAAGTAGCCAAGAGTCGGACATTTTGGAGGTTTTAGGGAAGTCTAAAAACACAGCTCTGTGGAGGCATGTGTGAGGCTGAACTGAAATATGTGTTAGCTTGGTGAAAGTCTATGGAAAAAGACGACATCAAGTTTTTGGTTGTGGGCATGTCTGAGGTGCATCATAGGGAGTTGCAAAGGCGGTCGCATTAGAGAGTCTTGTGGTGACAAATTTTTTATTGGGTGTCTTGGTGAGGTGAGGTGAGGTGAGGTGAGTTGTTTAACTCCGCTCTTTTGTAAATCGAGTCGATAATGCTCATTTGTAAATGTTTTGCAATAACAAAGACTTAGTCGAGTGTTAGGCACGGTTTGTGTCACCCAAACTATTTATGTGTTTGTCTTCGTTTTTGTTCCACAGTTGTTCTCTTGTTCATGGATGTCTGCTTAAATCAGACTAAGTGTTAAACTTTGTTAACAATTGTCTAAGTAAGCAAGAGTTGCGCTAGAGTAGGAGTGTGGTCCATCGACAGCCTATAATGGAGTATGAGTATGCTCTACGTGAAGACGCATGGTTTGGACGAAGTATTATTGGTGTGCCAAGCAACCAAGTGAGAACCGTCACGGTGCCACACGCCCTCAAGAGACGAACGATCGCAAGATTTGTTCAAGCATCTTGTGGGGTCGTGACAATATGGATGATTTACATTGTTACAAATAATAGAGGTGTAATCCATTGGATAACACATTAATGCAATCATTATATCAAAGCACAATAACAAAAATATAAAAATCAATATCATTATAACAAATATTTGATTTTGAGATGATTAATTGAAATTTTGCAAAAAAAAAAACATTAATTAAAATATATACATATTGGTGCATTGCATTCTTTTGAACTCACTAAACAATACATTTTTATGAGTTATATGCACTGGTGCTAAAAATTGTGAGAAATCAACGTTGCTTTAAACGACATAATGTACGATTATATTTTTTATTGTTTCAAAAGATTTCAATGTGCATGATTAAAATACACACCAATGAATGCATAAACATAAAAAACATTGATGCTTTTCATTTATGTTTGCGCAATGGTGCTTCTCATTTATGTGTGCACACCAATGCTTCTCATTTAAGTGTGCAAATTGATGCTTCTCATTCATTGCGTGCATCAGTGCTTCTTATTTATGTGTGAGCACCGGTGCTTCTTATTTGTGTGTGAGCATCGGTGCTTCTCATCCATGTGCGTGTATTGGTGATTATAATTTATGTGTGTGCACTGGTGCTTCTCATTTATGTATGCACAAGGGTGCTTCATAATTATGTGTGTGCACGTGTGTGTTATATTCAATACCACACCGATGCATTTTGACAATAAAAGCAATGAAAAAAATAACCTTCGTCTGCCCAAAGTTTTTTAGTTATATGGAGCATCCGTTAAAATCTAGACAACCAATAGAGGAGGTTGTAGCAGAGGGTTTTTTGAAAACTTTTCCGAAATTTGTACACTAAAAACCTCTGCAAAACCTCAATTAGAAGGTGTTCTCCTTGTAGTGTACCTTGTAGGTAGCAATGGATACCATCATTGGTCCCTATTCACTTGGTTCTTTCAGTGTTCAACATCAAAACATCCAATCACAATGCATTGGTTCTTACTATTACCTTGGTACCCACTATCATTATCGATGCAATACCTTGCATCTAGCAGTAATTTGTATCTTTGATCATTGACTAGATGGTTTATCCCATGCTTTGTCACAACTAATTATCACATCATGGAGATTCATACGTTGCGATGACCATATTCCAAATCTAGTTGAATATCAATGGATATGCAAATCTCCTTTCCAACATTATCATGAGTCTCTAGTCTAAGCTTACCTTTAGTGAATCAACATGTCCCGACGCCCCCCCCATATTGTGGGTCACCTCTCCAACACTTTCATTCCCCCATTGGATGTCATTATACCATCACATGTTTCAAATGGAGGAAAGTTCATTTTAAATGTATTTTGTCTTGGATTCATATGTATTGTCTTACAAAACTAGGGTCCCTTATTGTACTTGACTTGACAATTTCATGAGCATAGCATGCCCGCCTAGTTTGTAAATAGATTGTATACATGTCTCACCTAACATTTTTTGTTTGCAAGTAGCCTCATTTCTCTCTCCACAAAGGTTCCCTCTCTTTTTGAGGGTCTCTCTCTCTCAATACTTGTATGAGAATCTGATGATGTATTTTGGCTAAACATTGTTTTTCTATCTCACACATCAAAGTAGGTCTATTATCACATCATCTCGTCCACCTGCAACACTTAGTGATTTTATCCTACAATATCACAAAGCAACATTTGTCATTCCATATAAACTTAAAACTATAGAGAGCAAGCTAAATTATTCAAGGAGTACCAAAATTGGCCTTGAAATTTCACCAAATGGAAAACTACAGAGCCTCTCACATGATGGGGTGCACAACTATGTGGGAAATCTTTTGATAGCTTTGTTACACAAATAAATCAATTAATTATGCAACCCATTGAATGGCATGGTCACTTCGAGAGATTGGTTGGTTAATGGACACCCATACCATTCTAGTCTCTTCACCTAATGAGGAGTACTTGACTATCCGTTTCCCATACTTATATTGAATTCAAGCCAGTACACCAAGACTTGACATGGAGCTCCATTTCCCTCCTTTTGTTTCTTCATAAACTCTATAAATAAAGGTCTCCTCCACCCATCTTTGTAAGTTGTTTGGTGCAATGATTACATTGTCAAGATTGTGCCAAAGTTTGAGAAGCTCCTTAGTTCCATTCAAAAATCTTGGAGTTCCTTAGCCTCATGTTGCCCAATTTCCCCCTTAATGTGTCCATTACATAAGGGTAAGTGCTATCACTACAAGATCAAATAAAACCTATTGGAGGATACAAAGAACATTCCCGTGAAGAGAGCTCAAAGACCACTTCCACAAAACTCCCTTGAGTGATATAATTCATGTTTTGTTGTCTTTCCATTGGATTATGTAAATAACTTCTCTTCTCCTCCCCACAAAGAGTTGTTTTATTCATTTGAATTCATGTCCGAGAGGATGTTTAGTTAGTATGCATGCTCAAGGGATAAGATTGATATCATAGTTTTATTGTTCACTCACCCTTTTGTTTGCCACAATACAACAACCAACTGGGAAAAGTCTTTTGGTCCACACATGCCAAACAACCCCACCTGCTAAGGTTATGTTGCCAATATTGTGCCAAAGTTTGAGAAGCCCCTTACTTCCATTCACCACTCTTAGGTTTCCTTAGCCTTGTGTTACCCAATTCCCCCCTCAAAGTGTCTATCGCATAAGGAGAAGTGCTACCAAATTGTTGTGAGAGCAACGAGAGACTATTGGACAATTCAAAGAGCCCTCCCATGAAGATAGCTTGGAGACCAATTATGCAAAACTCCCTTTAGTGATATAGTTCATGTTTTCTTGTCTTTCTATGGGATTATGTAAATAACTTATCTTCTTCCCCCCAAAGAGATGTTTTATTCGTTTGAATTCAATTTTGAATGGAGGCTTAATTAGTATACATACTTAGGGGATAAGATTGATATCATAGTTTTATTTTTCACTCACCTTTTGTCCACCTCAACACAACAACCAAATGGGAAAATCCTTTTGGTACACACATACCAAACGACCCCATATCAAACATATCTCCAACCAACTTTGTATACAAAACATCAAGATAGGTTGCCATGATTTGTTATCTCAAGTTTTCCTTGTGGACACTCTATTGTAAATTTAATATAAGTGATCTATATCGAAAGAATGATTATGTGATAGTGGCAAGCATATGTGCTTTTAAAGAAGTCAAATAGATTAGTTTTTCCTAATTATCTTACATAGAATGAAATAAGCATTCATAAAATTGAATATGCAACTATTGTCAAGGTAATCTAATCTAAACCAATATATTTATGTTGAAGATGTGTAAATAGGGGTTTTGTATCTTTTTGAAAGGCTTGAATGCCATTGATACTTGTCTTCTTGAACTATTTTTTGACCATGGTGTTCTGCGTCAATGCCTTAACCAATCATTGTATGCCATGTGTCACCCTCTTGACTATTAAGATGCCATGAAACCAACATCTCTAGTGTTACGAAGTCCTATAAATTGTGCACTTCTTATGAGGGCATGAATTATGTGGCATGACCACCTTGCTCCCTACAAAAACAATATTGATCAACCTAAATAGCGAAACCTTCTCCCTACCCACACTTTCCCCTCTTTTTTTTTAGCAAAACTAGTGTGAGACAATTGGGTACATGAAGTTTGTCAAACCAGATGAGTAGGTCAAATGTGCCCCCACTATATGCAATTTGCAATGGAATTGTTGGTGATGCCCATGATTGCAATTGCAAAATCCAACTAGTTATCGTAGATAAAGAATGGTTCATGAATTCATTTATGTGTCGATGAAGTTGAAGGGACAATATACGAGTTCTATCACATTCTCCTTGTGTTTAATAAGATTTTCACACAACTTCAATTCATTGAATAAAATGTTGATACACAATATGCCAACCGGAAACAAGTGTAAATGAAAGGTCAATATTGAACAACATTTCCACTGATCTCAAGTATTGACTGTCTCGTAATATTCCCTCTAGATTAATCTAATCCACGATCCTTTTCATACATTTGAATTTCACTTAACAATGATATTATTCTCATTGTTGTTTTTTTTTTAATAGAAAATGGTGGATTTGTATTAAGTAAAGGATGCAAAAAGAGTTGCAACAAATGTATAGAGGACTTCAAAATTTTCAAAATGACGGATTTCAAGGCCTATTAACATATTGTTCTAGCTTGCTAAAAAATACCCTACAAAATATTTATGTGAACATCCACATTTAGTCAACCTAACAGTGAAAATTATAACATATACCACTCAACATAACTAGTAGAAACATTGCATTGATTAAACATGAGCAATAAGCTTGTCCTCCATACCTGTATAGGCATATTTGGTATCAATGGTAGAGAATTCAAATCTAGAAGTAGGGTAGTGCAGACTTGGAGAAGAGTTGCATCGAAGCCCACAAACTCTTCCAAGTCGTTGTTGTAGTGAATGAGTTACACTTGAATGCCTTCCAACTAGACCTTGATTGCATTACACTCATCCTGGAGGTGATAGAGTGATTAACAATGCTGAAGGGAAAGCTCTAGGATAGACATAACCTAAGTTTCAAGGCCGCTCAATATTTCTTGCATGGTCTGCACAATTTTTTTTAAGTTGTCCATCTCTTGCTCCAACTAGGCCAACCACATTCTTGAGCGATTGCATCTACCCACCATGGAACATCAATTGACAAAGAAGCCTAAGAGTAGGAGCAACTTGAGGTTGTGAGAGTCGAATTGAGGGTCGATCCAAGAGGCTTATTGTATAAAAATGAAGTGGGGGAAGGATAGGGAAGGAAACGCCTAAGTACAAGCTAATAAACAAGGTCATTATTGCCCACTTTTCTAAGCCCAGAACCTCATTTGTTGATGATAGAGGAGGATTGATGATGTTATCATGGTGTCAAATTATGTCTCACAGACACAAGCTAACATGCAAGCTGTGTAGATAATCAAAAGGGTTGGATTGGTCGAGTTATGGGGGGGAGAAAAGAGAGTCCATCCCATTTGAGACCATAGCCACTCACGGAAATGATTGTAGAGGATATAAGATATGGTCATGGCATATGCAACAAGCCCCCAAGCGCAAGTCGACGAGTGGGAGAAGTAAATAGACCAGTGGGTCGGGCGGGGCGAGTAATATCGATGTGACAAGGGAAGTCTTCCATGCAGGAGAAGGAGGTGATAGGTGTTGAGAGTAAGAGGGATGGTGGCACGAGTCATAAGGAGGTAGGGGCATCAAGGGATGGGGTTAAAGCCCCTAGTGCCTTTATTAATCCATAGATATTTGATTGTTCCCAATATGCCTTTGTTGGCTTGTTGATCCACAATGGAATTAAGGTGGCGAAGGACATGCCACAAATCCACATATACAAGATCCCGGATGACACTCTGGATTCTTGTGAATATAGAACTTAATTACACATCTCTGGGGAGAGTATTGAGCTAGAGATGTATGATTGTATTCTTTAAGTCGCCCATAATAGTGATTTTGCAAATGCCCTGAGTGTTGATGATGGGAAAACCTTGAAACAATCCACATGCCTTGTTCAAAGCTAGGCCTAAATTCAAGGAGTAGATCAATTCAATTTTCCCTTGAAGGCCAAAGAGGACCCCTCCCGCACTGCCACCACGATTATTCTCATTGTTGTTACCCCCAACAAACACACACAATTGTTCTCTTATATTATAGCCTCTTATTAATACACACCACAAATGTCTAATCTTGTTGGCAATTAGTCTTATCCAATTATCTCAAGGATGAATGCTTTCCATTAAATTATAGTACCTTTGGGTCTCATAGTCACTAAAATTTGGTCATATGGAGATGGGTGTATATGTTTTATAAAAAGGGTCATATTTAATCACTTGCAAAAAAAATAATGTGCATTGTTTAACTAGTTAAATTCACCCTAGAAAGGACCACCATTCCTTTTTTTGGGCATCTCGAGTAATATATTCTAATTATTCTTGGTTTCATTTAAAAATAAATAAAAATATCAATGGTCTAATAATAATCTAGGTCAAGGTAGCTTAGGCCATTCATCCCCACGATTATAGTCTAAGGCAGCCACACATGATTGAGGATGAGAAATTCGATCATAACTACCCCACTAATTTAAGAATAACCTCCTACTCAATCATGATTCTACATTTCTCCTTCCCTAATTTGCTTTGGTGTTCTCATTCCCTTGCTTTGAGGCGTGCTTATTATTATATAGATCATTTATGAGACTCTTAATGTTGGCAAATGCTATGCACCGTGCACTTTCTAGCTAGAACCTTGATGTGACAATGGAGCATCTGGAACCATACTGTTTTCAAGGTTAAAGGCATAAAACTTTTCATGTCAAGGTTTTAGGAAGAAAGTTTGCATGGTGCTTAGTGCTTTCCTTTAATGCTCACCTTTCTAATTTTGTCTTGATATGAGATGCTTTTAGGAGGGATTATGGAATTTTTTTTGATAAAATAGGCCGAGGAAAAGGACAAGAGAGATACATGACAAGTTGATTTCCAATGGAACACTCCAACATTAACCGTTGCCACACACTTAGGCACATAATATAAAAAGCTATGAAAAATAAAGATATAGATCTTTGGTGTTGTATTGTTGATTACAAAAGAGCATTTGATACCATTTCAAGGGAGAAACTATGGGAGCAATTAAGGAAACGAGTGTCTCGAATGGTTGGAGGGAAGTAATACACAATTATACGAGCATGTAATCTAAAATCATAATCACATGGGCTCTTTCAAAGAGCTTCAATAGTGTCATTAAGGTGAAAGAAGGTTTCCCTCTCTCCAAAACACGATTGGAGAAAACTACAAGCAAATTAGAAAGCATTTTTCCCATTGCAAAATAGTTGCATGACAGTAGAGGTTAGGCATTGACAAATGTTGTGCTTCCTCTTTAAATCTCATAACCTTAATACTCCTTTCATGTGAAGTATGGGGATCAAGCATATACAAAAACATATGGAACCAGGTCAAACAAGTGCAAAAACAATTGATAACAAGTTGTTTAGGAGCAAAAATAACACCCCTTGCGAGATACCCCTAGTTGAAACATGACTATACCTAATAGAGTTGGAGGTGTTGAGAAAATTGATTATGCACAGACACAAAACGACGATCACGAACAATGGCCCGAGTCTAATTAAATTCAACTAGGATGAGCTAAAAAGGAGGAAAACATGGAACTGATAGTGTAGAAAATGGTTTGAAGAGTGGGATATAAAAGAAGAAAAGTTCCCAGTGACTAAAAAGGCACTAAAAATCATGTACTATAATTCTACAGGAAGAGACAGTAGAGTAAATGCACTAAAAGAAAACAATATTACTACAGAGACAACTATAACAAACAAGAGGAGATCAAAATAGAAAACTACTTGAAGCTGAACATCTTGGGGTGTGAAAGATAGGTAATAACATAACTAAAAGTTGTTTGACATGGGATGAGATTCGAAATAGGAACATGGAACAACACATAGGAGGAAAGTTTATGCCAAGTATGTAGAAATGGGGAAGTAGACATTGAAGAATGCCTTCTTCTGCATTGTGAGACATACTCACAAATCAGGGAGAGAGAAAATTTGCACATTGGATACTAGAAAATAACATTTTATGAGGATATAGTGAGAGGTACAATAAGGTTTGCTAAAAAAATGATGTGGGCAATAGTTAGTTGGTCGAGAGTAAAGTCAACGAGGCAATTACTCCTCAATGCAAAGTGAAGGGGACCATATCCAATGGAATAGATCAAATCCACCACTTGAGTGCTTCCATTATGCCACTAGCTCTAATGATCAAAATTTCTTACTTCAATGTTTTCAAAAGTAGTACACAAATTAAAAACTTTGTTATTCCACGTGACCATTCAATCTCATAGATAATTAAGTAACAATGCAGATTTTCTGAGTTAGATATCTAACTCCTTGGAGTTGCCGCGCCCTATGTATAGCGAGCCAGGCACGACAAAACCAACAACCAATGAACAACACATAGGAGGGAAGTTTATGCCAAGTATGTAGAAATGGGGAAGTAGACATTGAAGAATGCCTTCTTCTGCATTGTGAGACATACTCACAAATCAGGGAGAGAGAAAATTTGCACATTGGATACTAGAAAATAACATTTTATGAGGATATAGTGA
>ML801792.1:0-20220 GCA_009831015.1 Picea engelmannii
ATAACAGGTTTCAAGAATGTCCCAAGCCATCTTTGAAGATGCAACACTAGCAATCTTCATAAAAATGGATTCATTTAATCCTTGCTGGATTAATCCAAGAGCTTTATTATCCTTCTTCCTATTTTCCTTCAGCAAAACATGGTCAGCATTAGACAGAGCCAATTTTGCTACAGCATCAGCTGGCTTAGCATGACCATCAATAACATAAGTCCACAAGTATTGAGAACGCAAAATCATCCTCATCCGAATATACCAGGAGTCATATGACTTCTCACTCAGTACAAGAACCTGAATCTGAGAAGAACTACTATCAGACGTAGCCATTTATAAAAATTGACAATTTAAATAAACTTTCATGCAAAAAAATATCAGAATAAAAGTTTTGGCACTAACAGGAATAATCAACAATGAATTAAGCAATTGCCAAATAAACTGCAGGCTTTGATATCAAATGTGAAAGAAAAACGAAGGTCAATCGGAGTTTCGGTGATTACAAACGCCGAATACAAAAACAAAAGACCATGCTGTTTGCCGAATCCCGAAATGAGAAAAGGTTGTGGGCCCAGTACTTTGGGTTTCAGGGTTAGAGGTTTGGCAATTACAAATGCCAAACACCAACACACAACAACTCCCGAATCGTGAAAATGTGAATGGAATGTGGACCCAACACTTCGGGGTTCGGGGTTTCAGGGTTTACGAACACCCGACACACAAACAAAATGAAATAAGAAATGCCGAATTGCAAAATGTGATTAGGGTGTGGGCCCAACAATTTCAGGTCTTGGTGTTTGGTAAAGAAAAAGAACTCCGCTCATATGTAACAAGCAAGTATCTAATGCCGAAATATCAGTTTTGTATTTAATCTTCTTTTAAAATCACACACTCCAACAAATAAAGTCGGAATAAATAAATGACGGGATTCGTAATTAGTAAAACCAAAAAAAAAAAAATTACTGCGTTTGCTCAAAAATGAATTTATCAAGAAATAATATGAGTTTACAAACTCAATAACAAAAAATCATAAACACAGAGAAAACCTCCAAAATAAGGAATAACCGATTTGATTCAAGAAATGCTTTTAAGCTCTTGTCTCACCCTCTCTGTACGGATTACAATATGATTCAAGTATTTATATGAACAAAACTTGCCTCTTCGACCTTAGGAAAAATTAAATCAGGGCGATGATGGTATTTGTTGGCCTGCAAAGGCTAAGACAGCCACTACTTGACAGTGAATCCTCACGTCTTGAAGGGTCAAGACGACCACCGATCCGCGGTCATAAGGCAGTGAAATGATTAATCTCTGACACAACCCACGCAGTCTCATATGCAAAGCAATTACAGATAAAAATAAATCGGTTGTGTTATCATCGATTGATTCAAGCGGTTTCCACCAGCGGTATATGAAACAGAAGGCGGTATATGAAAGACAAAAGAAAATCGGTTTTATCATCGATGATTCATGCGGTTTCCACAGGAGGTATATGAAATTGAAGGCGGTATATGAAAGACAAAATCAAATCGGTTGTGTTATCATCGATTGATTCATGTGGTTCCCACAGGCGGTATATGAAATGGAAGGCGCCCCAGTGACTCACTGCGCCCCACTGAGACCAGCTGATAGGTAAAGAAGCATCATGTACAAAAACCTAAATAAAAAAATGAAATTATAGTTAAAAAAACCTGGAAATCAAAGCAAAGTGTAAAACTCAAATGTAGTCAAACATTTAAATCTAAATTAAATTGTGATTGTTATGCCAATCATCTTAACCATATATTTTAATGATGAACTAACATCTTTTATCATAAAGTTAATTATTGAAATCGCAAACGACTAAAAATATTTCAATATGAAATAGTGAACATTAAATACTCATCTCATCTGTAGAGAGACCTTTTCTTTCAATGTATGAATGATGAGATCTTGTGAAGTGATGAAGAAGACTCCTCACAACCACGGTCAAATATCTACTATGATGTATAATCGTTGTTTATCACTTTCGGCCATTGGAGGCTTTGGGTTTTCTTTGATTGTTTGGCATTGGAATTCGTTGGTTAAGAGAATGAAGAGAATTCCTTGTAATGTGTAGTTTAATTAGACATACGATGAGTTTGTAGAGGCAGAGATATCTGAGCGCTCCTTTTTCTTGTAAAAGGCATCGTTTATATATTTTTCATCTCCAATTCAAATTTGAATTTGACATTGGAATAATGAAGAGTTCATATATAAGGGTGGGTGGTGGAAATATTAGAGAAAATATATTGTAAGGTAGAAAAAATATTAGAGAAAATGCTCTCACCCTCATATATAAGAGTGGGGGTGGGGAAATATTAGAGAAAATGTAATAACATTTTCTATAATATTTTCCCCACCTTTGAACTCTAATATTTCTCTCACCCTCACCCTCATATATATGAGGGTGGAGGTGGGGGGAATATTAGAGAAAATGAAACTCATTGTGATGTGTTGCTAAAGGCACGGGTTTCGATACTCCTCATCTTCAATTCAAATTTGAATTTGCACTGTAAGTCATTGACCGATAGAATGAAGAGAACTCCTTGTGATGTGTTGTTCAATTAAAGTTGCTATAAGTTTGTGGCCAATATAGTTGAGTGCACCCTTTGCATGATCCAAGTCAAAGGGGTAGAACACCTAAGATAATCTTGAGAGAAAGGAGGATCATCACTTCTTCTTTGGTGTTTAGTTGTATTAGGACAATTCTACACATGGACATACTAATTTGAATTATTTGAAACTGAAATTTAACAATATTATTTTTGTTGTTGCATAACATTTGAATAAGAATGATGATTTTATTCACATTCCTACTATAAAGGTTGTGTATGACATTTTCATGAAGATAAGGTCCGTTGAGGTTCAACATTTTCAATGTCAATGGGTTACCTCATTAATCTTAATCCTTAAGATGTATGTATAGTTAATGTGCAAAACATTTTTAGGAGGATTTGTTCCTTGTTACCACATTTTATGGGTTTGAGTTGATATGATCTTTGAATAGATTAGGTCCCATTGAGTACCAATATAAGTATCAAAATGCCACAACAATATACAACAATTTATGCGATGCTAATCTATGTGTATCCAATTGACATAACCACTTAGAAAACTTCATCAAAACAACATAACTAATTACCCTAAATTTATTAATATTTATTTTGTGTTAAAGAAACATAATATAAAAAAAAAATCATATTTAATAAAATTATGTGAGAAAGTTCATATTTAATAAAATTATGTGAAAAATGAGAGAATCCACCATATGGCCTAAGAAGTTCCACTCTCCTTCTCATTAGCTAAGATTCTTAATGTTAGCTCAAATATCATACTTTTTATATCTTCCTTGCTTGCATAAAGATGTTTTTTTTATTACATTTTATATTCTAAAACATATAGGCTTTAGAGTAAGTTATGCAACTTTATCATAATACTCTATATTAAATAAAACATATGTGTAATAAACTTAACTTTATGATAACTTTTTACTCAAATCATAACATTTTTAAATTTTAAGATGTTTATGTTATGAAAAATCACTTTTACAGATTTATCTAACAAACCAACAAAAAAAAAAAAGGGCATTTTCCATCTCTTTATTGATACTTTTGTTGTTGTCAATTCTAGTAGTTAACCCTCCACCATTTGTTTATGTTGTTTCATGTCTACATGTGATCGACCTTGGGACTATACTTGATTTTGAGAGGCGATGTTTGGTTACCATGGTAGATGGAATACATCCCCATCTTTGTTCAATAAATTTGGTTCATTGACCTTGTTTTTATTTTGAATACATGTTAGGCTAAGCCAACAAAAATAATCAAAGATGTTAAAATTTTTTGTGTAAGTATTTACAAAAATAAACCTTGATAGAGATTTCAAATCTTCCCTAGATCAACTTATTTCTTGGAATGCCCCTTAGCCTACTCACTATGATATATTTTCCCAAAGGAAAGATTCCTCAACAATGGGAAGTCCCTGAGTTAACAAATGTTCATTTGATATCTAACCCCACCTATAGCTCAAATGCCAAGAAGTTTCTTAAATTTAAAATTTGAAGAGATAGTTTTGGTTTGATTCATAGCATCATAGCTCCCTTCCTTACACAAAATTGTTATGCAATTTTTTTAGTAATAGTAGCACAAAATCCTTTTCAATGCTACTTTACATCATATCGTTATAAATCATAGAATGTTTCTTTGAAATTTAGACAAAATTGAATATGAAATGGAATGGCAACCCACTCGGACCCCAAAAATGACATGGACTATAAAATCGTTTTGGAGGAAAGTATTCATATGAAGTAAGCCAATGAACTCATCTCTTTATTAGACAAACAACTTCATATTATATTTTTGTGTTCAAAATCTACTCATCCACCTATATAATAGATATTAAAAAAATTTAGAAAAACCACTAATTGAAACCAATGTATATAAGAACACAATATAATAGATATTAAAAAAAATTAGAAAAACCACTAATTGAAACCAATGTATATAAGAACACAATATTGAGCACAACACACTCTACAATGCAATCTCAAAGACATGAAATAAATATGATTTAGCATCACCATAAAAAGGCCATGGCCCATATGACATTTATACCTACAAACCACATGATTTAGATTAGAAACATAAGTCCATTTGGAAAAAACCAAACAATACTTTTTTTTTGGGAGTGGCAAAGACAAATGATCCATTCACACTTTCCAACTACACAATACATGGCATATAAATAAGTGTAATTCAACCAACACCAAATAATGATATGTAATTCAACAAACACCAAATAATGATATGCTAATATTTACAAGGCAGATACAAATTGATCCATTCACACTAGACAATTATGTGATGTGTGGCAAAGACATAAGTGTAGTTTGATTCCAACTACACTTAGGGGTATGCTACTTATATTCATCTAACTAATAGAGGTTTCTCTTTTGATTTCACAAAAAAAATTGCAGAGTAGACGAGTTTATCTGAGTTGAACCATCGGTGAAGTGCGTTGCATGAGGGGTTTTGGACATCACCTGGACTGGAGCACCCAAGTTCACCAGAGAGCCCGCTATGGCTACAGCAAGGGATGTACTGAAATTGGGATTTGCCTTTATCGAAGCCACAGAATCCTGCATGATTGATGAATAGTTATCCAATCGATCATGATAATCCAATGCCTGACCCATATCGTTACACAATGTCAAAGGAAAATTTAAGCTGCCGACCTCCAAATGTGCAGGCTGCAACTGTAATCCTGGCCGATCAGGCCGGTTATCTGTGGCGTTGAGAGTGATTGAAGGACTTGGGGTCGATATTTTGGCGATGGCGGTTGAAAATGGTATAAACTGGTTGTCTGCTACGAAATTTGGTATGTTAAGTCCCTCGCTAATGAGCTGGTTCGAGGAGGCGTGCATAGCAGCGATAGCCAGAGGACTCAACAAATGAGTGTGTTCTCCTTTGTAGGTTGTTATTACAATCGTAGGGTCTTGGGCGCATCTCTGAACCTGGTCAAATCCGCCATAATTTAAGATGTTTATATTAGCCGTCTGTATATATTTCAGTCAATGACAGTATCAGTAACATATTTCTTTTGGGAAAAAAACAAGATCGAACCTGTTTCTTAACTGGGCAGCCTGGGGCCATAACACATCTGTAATAAGATCTCGGTCGTTGATTGTTTCTTGTCATCTTTTGCCCGTATTTTCGCCATTCGCAGCCATCGTTTATCTGATTAGATTACATTAGATTAATTGCTTTATACATTACAGGAAATAGATTACATTAGAAACTTGGAAATCATACAATCTAACCCAATCCTTCCGAAACGTCTCTATTATTGACCTCTGCTGGATTTGAGGCCATTCATTTCTTCGATGTCCGTATAACAATTCATTGAATAGAGATACTGGTCTATCCTATCTAAACCTAGGGTTGAATGCCAAGCTCGTCATGCATATAAAACCCACCCCCAGTTAGATGGGTTTGGGCTCCTTCACATAGATTCTACATAACAGGAAAACAAGAATTATATTATTACCGCGGACGCCTCAGATCTTGTCTGCACGGATACAGTTCTTTTGGCTGCAGCTGCGGTGTGTTGGCCAAAGCCCTTAGTCATCACCCTAAGCTTCTTTTTCGGCAAGTCGTCCATCTGTTCAATGGATGAATTGATCATCCCATTATTCCTCTTCTTTGAAGGTAGCTGCTGATCGTCCATAAATTTGACATTCTTCTGCTCCTTTCCTCCTCCTCCTCCTTGCTCACGACCATCCCAATACTGAGCAGATTGGTGCGAAATTACACTGCTGGAGTCAGCATTAATAGACCTTCCACACAATATGTCTTTGCTTCGATGATCTTGATTGAATATCTACCAAATTAGAAGGCAAACGACATTAAGATTTTTTGCGATTCCCGAACCCTAATAATCCCAAATTGAAATTAGCTTCCAAAACAAAACAGCATGATATACCTGGCTACCATCAACGGCATTGCACTGTTGCAACATAGGCCTTATATGCTTCTGCAGGTGGTTATATCTACAATACGCGCAATCCAACATAGATTTCAGCTTCTGGTTCTCCTCGTTTATGCGATTTATCTTGGCCACAAGTACCGTGATCTGCACGAGTCATGCAATATGTAAGAAAAGGCATAGTATGCCAACATGAATAAACAAAGAAATAAGGACATATCTGTGAAAACTCCCTCAAAACACCTTATTCGTGTGGCCTTCCATGTCATCTGATCTTCGAATTTCACTACTGCCTGCGAATTCGGAGTGCAGAGCTATTAATAGGCAAGCGTGGTGTCATGGTTTTGGCATTCCTACTTAGTTTGGTAACTGAATTCGTCGCATTGACTTGGCACTTGCTTTTCTTGTAGTCGCGAGTTTATAAGACTATTTTGCAAGACTCGAGTCAATACGCGCCATTTAGTCATAAGAGCCTTCCTTGCAGGTTGAGTGTGGGCGCATTTTGTCGTGAATCGTGTACAGAAATGTATGTGTATTCTATCATTCTATTTTTTCTGTCATTCGTATTCAAACCATTTTGTGAGACTCGAGTCAATTGGAGCCATTTAGTCAATCTGGTAATTAAAAGTCACCTTGCGTGTGGAATATGGGCGTGCCGTGACTCTGTATATCACAAATCATCATCGATCCTTCATTCCTATTTTTATCACATGACGCTACCGCACAATAGTCTCTATTATATGTAATATTAACTTTTATCCTAAATTTTAGGCATCCCAAAAACCATTAAATGATAAGATAATAAATAATTGAGAACACAAGAATCTCAACAATAACTAAAGTTACCCTTTGAATACGAGATCCCAATATTGGGATAATATTATTACTCTTCAATATGAGATCGAAATAATCGCCGTATCCGAAATATATATAAATATAATTTAAATTTATAATGTTATGGGAAGAAGTTAGAAAATATATATAGAGAGGGATGTAGGATAAAGATTTTATGAAATGAAGACTTTTTAAAGAGGATATTTGTCCATATCCAATAAGAAATTGTTGGATTCGTAGATTTAAGTGATTATTTCTGTAAAATCCGATTTCTGCATTCAAAAATGGATTCTGAACAACAAAAAAACAATGATCCTTATAAATTTATATGCTAGATTCGACTAAAAAACCATTTGGTAGAACAACTAGTCAACTTATATATATATATATATATATATATATATATATATATATATATATGAATAAATTACAAAATAATTATTATATTTAATTTAGAAGATTAAAATAAAAAAATAAAAAAATGTTTTTGTTTAAGTTATCCATTAAGACATCCTTCTATTACTGAAAATTGAGAAAATTACAAAAATATGTGGTTGGTATGCCACTTGGGACATCGGATCAGCCATAGAAGAGAAGTTTGCATTGTCCTTGCAATTTGAAAGCAAAAAAAACAATAAAAGACATTGTTTGCAAATTAAACTATCTTTATTATATAACTCTTTAATTGGTATTTATAGCTATTCTTAAAACAAGTGTGAGGTGGGGCAAAAGCCTCAATACCTCCATGACTTTAAAATAAAATAAAAGGAAATGGAAGAGCATGTAAAATCAAAGAGGCAGACAAGAGAATGCTTATGGGGAGGTGCTATTGGTTGGGTATACTTGGCCTTCTCTAGCCTGGGCCACGCTTTTGCTGGCAAGCTTGTCAAGCTTCAGGTCCATGTCTTGCAGTTGTTGTTGCATTTCATCTGGTCGTAGGAAGATTTCTTGGTGAGCGTCGTTTCTCTCCACAAGAACCTTTCCCATAAGGGTCTTAAGAATCTAGTAAATGTCCATGGTTTTAGAATAGAGGGTGGCACAAGCTTAGTATGGATCCAAGAACCAATGTTTTCATCAACAACTATATTATCTATCAAATGTTGAAGGACCCGAGCGTTGACCTATGCTAGATCTAGTTCTTCTTGGAATTCCAGAGGAGTATGTGCTTCGTAAACCTCGGTTGCATGAGCAACAACAACTTGGGTTTGGTGAGCCTTCACAACATTGGAGCTCTGGGATGAATACAAGTAGATATAGAGTGATGAATGAGAGTGGAAGTGATAGTGGTGCATGGATCAGAAATGAGCAGATTGGGGGTTAAGCAGGAGCGAAGGAGAATGAGGGATAACAGGGACTACTGAGAAAAGGAGTAAAGAACACGGAGGGAGAGCCAACTTACCAAAGCCAAGATGGTGTCATGCGATGCCATTATCGACACTAATTGCCGATGGTTCCAAATCTTCATTGCTCGGACAAGAGGAATGATAGCAATGTGAGCCAAGGACGATCGCACACTAGAGACTAAACATGGATGGCTAGTCATTTATGTGAGGGGATGGGGTTGGAGTCCGGAAACGATCGTGGCAGATCGTGAGGCTTCCAGGTACAGGTGGGGATCGAGGCCCCCAATGCATCATGAATTTCCTCCCTTCCACTAAATCTGGGTGAAAATGAAAATAATGTTACCTAGATTTTTTTTTGAGAAGATAACATAATTTATTAGTGACAACAATCCTCATTATTTCATTTTTTCCACATGCATATATGTCTTAGGATGTTCATTTGTTTTCTTAAGTCCAAGTGAGCTCTTAAGCCAATCAAAAACATATTTAAATCTAACTTTAAAGTAAGAAAGTTATTTCAACCTAAATCAAATACTACATTAAATTACAAAATTTAACCTTTTCCCTAAAACCAAATTAATATAAACTTATCTTGAATAAAAATTTGCTAATTAAAAAAATATAATAATAAATTTAACATAAATCTATCTCTTATATTATAAATATTTATTTATTTAATTTCCCCATAAAAATTACAAATTATTTAAAATATTTGTTTATAATTAAACAAAATTCAAAATAAATGTTTTTATTAAAAATGCTTATAAGCTCTTCCGTATCACTTTTATATTATATTTATGAAGTAATAATCATTTAGTATTCATCAACTAGTTATGAACTTCCATGTTGGTTTTTTGGGATATAGTTATGAATATCCATGCGAGCTTTTTTGAAGTATATATGTTTGGTAGATTCTTCCATATTCCTTTTCATTAACATATCTTTATTAAAAATATGTTTATCTCTTTCTTTTATTTTATTTTTAATTTAAATATGTTTTCATAAAAATATGTCATTTTTCCTATATTATTTTAAATAATTTTATAATTTGAATTTTATCTATTTATCTATTAAGAAAGAAAAATATTTATAATAAACAAAAATTTACATTATTATATAATTCAAGGTATTCAAAAAAGTGTTATATAACTTGATTGAGCATAATAACTTTCCATACATTCTTTACACTTTATAGAGTTAAATAAAAAAAGAAAAGTTGTTCCTTGACTTAAAAGGATATAGATTACATTTTCAAAGTAGAATCTCAAAAATGTCCATAATCATAAAACATTGAGCTATATTTACAACAAAATATCATTATTCATGGATTTAAGAGACAAAAAGTCATCATTGTAAAGATCATGATTGTAAATATATCCAATGTATGTATTTTATAGAAAAGGTGCATGAGGGAAATCATTTGTATGCCCATTTTAAAATATGGAAATGGTCCAAGAACACTTCTCTATCCCCAAAGCCTCTTTTGAAAGGCTATAAGCTACCTTGTTCTCATCCCTATATATATGGGACAATGAAATGTGTGAGAAGACTGTCATTTGTTGTTGGATATCATTGAGAAGTGGTTGTAAAGTGAAAATTTTGAGCGATGCTTCCTTTCATAACCATTGAATAACCAATAGAGAATCCCCAAAACATTTTAACTGTGTAAAACCATAGTCCCAAGATAATTGTAGTATTAATTTGAGATGCATTAGTTCACAGTAATTGTTAGTTTCCTACCTTAACCCAGTGTTGAAGACTATATTGTAATTTGAGGAGATATACAGGATCCCTCTTGAACCTCGTTTTGGGGGATGTCCTTTAGGGGCACCATCAAAGTATGCCCAAGGAATGTCCTTATTGATTACTTCTTCTTTTTTCCCTTGTATTTTTTATTTTTGCTCTCCCTGTGGATATGCATTTAATATATTTAGAGAATGGATTGCACATTTGAGGGGAAGTGTCTCCTATCCTTCAAATAGCTCCAAGTTTTTGGCAAGTCATATTCCCTAATCTATATTAAGTGGAAGAGATTTGATATTCTTTGTATCCGTGTTTATAAACCAAGTCCTAAAGGATTCTTCATTACTTCCTCCTTCCTAATCATTCCTTGACCCTATCATGAAACCAACTTCTTTCCAAACCTCTTTGGAGAAAGGACAAGTCATAAGTAAGTGATCAATTGTTTCCTCTACTTGTTGGCATAGACTACATCAACCTTCCAATAAAATTCTATTTCTATAGAACCTGCTAGGTGGGATCCTTTTTATTTAAGGCTCACCACATACACATTTTATTTTTTGAGGGGAACCTTAGCTTTTATATGATTTTCCACCAACAAGACAGTTGTCCCTCCAAGCCTTCCTCAACAAGGGCTCTGTATCCTAGTTTGGGCACACAAGTCCTCACAGGATTAAGAGAGAATTATAGCAATTGGTCATCTTCTTCCCCTATTTTGAGATCACTGTGTTTCAAAGCATCTGTGTATGAATTCCATGCTTCTACAATATCTTCTCCCAAACCTACCTCCTCTTAGGTGAGCCACTTTTGTTGCCAATTTGTATACCTCTCCCAATTCAAAATATGTTATATTGAAAAAATCCCTTTGTTTCTTAACTCCTTTATCACACAAGTTGGTAATATGTTGATACCTTTACTACCTATATAGGGATCAATCCCAATCTAGAATTTATCCCCTCTACCCACCTTCCATATCAACCAATTACCAACCAACTTGAATGATGAGTTCATGCCTTTCTAGATAATTGATGCATTATGTACATGTTTTACTAGGTTCCTAACCCATTCATCAACTATGGTTGGGTACAAATACTTGGCTCTAATTAGCTAGACCTGCACAATCCTTTGCCTTGTACCATCTTCCATGAATTTTTTTGTAGCTAAGGCCTTGGAGAAGAGGAATAAGTTTTTTAGGTCCTATTATCACACAAATTGTAGGATGGGCAAAGCTCGACCCAAAACACTAGATGACGACAACTAGGAGAGTGCCTACCCACTGTTACAGCCTCAGATAGGCACTCCCATCACTTTAGAGGTGAAGGGATCACCTCAAGGGGGAAATCCTAGGTGACCCTAGGGGGGAATTAGACGAAAAGTGAAATGATGAAATGAATGCCCCTATAGGTCAAGTTTCTAAGTGGAATATGTAATTGATGGCATCTAGGAAGTGGTTTAGGTTGTCAAGTCTTTGAGTACTTGCTGAAAGTGTTTGTACCGTCCCAAAACACAAGAAAAACCAAGTGTACAAGATATATGTTAAGTGGACAATCAAGTTAATATTGTTGTCCCTATTTGCAAAAATCAACAGAGATATATATTAGCAAGAAACAATTAATAAAATTGCTATATAATATGCTACATTTTACATAAATAATGCAAGATATAAGCTAGTAAACACTAGTACAACTCAAGTATAAAAGCATAAAACTTTAGTGTCAAGGTAAGGTTGTTATAGAAACGTATTGAAGAGATATATTTTCATCCTTATGGATGCATAAAACAAGTTGTTCCAACAGAAAAATAAGCCACCAAAAATTGCAAAAGATACACCCAAAATATGCGCTAGAACTAGTACATTAAGTTGGCAAACGTTTACCAAATTCTGACAGTTGAAAAGTGAGTTATAAGCAAGTAAAAGAATGATTTGTTGCAGCTCTAATGGTTGTAAATTTTAATGAGTTATATCTCTAAGAATACCAAGCCAATCAATACGCCTTAGTGGCTTGACAAGCTCTTAGTATGAAGAAACGTTTCCAACTCAAACAATTCCAATATCTCATGTTTTTATGTATCCCAATGCAATGATTTTGTTTCTCCAATGTAAGAGACTAGTGCCTTTAGATATTGGGTTATGGAGTCTTTAAAATTAATGAGTTAATAGAGATATCGCCTTGGGGGTGTAAGCCCTTTTACTCCCCAAGGAAAGCTAAATCAACTAGGAAAAACCCTAGGAGGTTGTAAACCCTTTTACTCCTAGTATTCCCTTATGCAATGAATTAATTCAAGACAAAATGATGGTATTAGTGGGTTGTATGCACTTATACTACCCAACAAGGTTAAAATATTAGACTTGTACCAAGAAAAATAAGAAACAAGATAGTTTCCTTACCTAGTCCAAACACAAAACAAGATAAACTCCTTTTTTAATCAAGCAATATCCACCATAAAGAAAGAAATATAATCCAAGAGAGAGTGCACACCACTTCTTCCACCAATAGCAAAGATAAACCATATCAAGAGAATGTAACCAAAATATATAGAGAGAATTTGTCAAGGAGGGTGCAAATTTCAGCCAATGTAGTCTTCTCACAATGGGAGAGCTATGATCAAAATTAAATAGAGATGATCTCTATTTATACAAATCCTCTAAAACATAGTTTGTCCACATTCAAAGGGTAAAACACAAGATAAGGGGAAAATAAACCTCACTCTTTCCCCTTTTCCAAATAACATTTTTTTGATTCATAATTTCACATAAGATAAACCCTAGAAACACGATGTCACCCTCTTGGGGAAATGTTTTGACACCTTTAGGTCAAGTTTCTAGGTTGAGGGTGAGTGCAATAGGCATCTATAGGCCAAATTTCTTCAAGGTAAGCCTCTCCTCCAATATCCAAGGGCTCCCTCCCCCAAAACGTGCCAAATGTCTCCAATATAAGTGCAAGTCTATAAATGCAAGTCTATAAATGTCTCCAATATAAGTGCAAGTCTATAAATGCAACCTTTTTCCAAGCCCATTTATTGTATTTTATTCTTTTAAGATGTTTCCATGTTAAATTCAAGGCGGGGATTCTACCTAAGCATGAAAAGAAGTTCCCACCTTGAATCTACCCTGGTCACATCATGCTTCCCCAAGTTGAAAACATGTGTGGGGCTTCTACTTAAGCATTAAAAAACGTTCCCACACATGCTCCACCTTAGTTAACCTTTGTATTAATTATTTTTCACAGGTCCCATCAGTTTCTTACGAGAGAGATTTCATTGTCCTTGGGATCCCTGGGTAAGCATCTATAAGGTTCATGTTTGGATTTTTTATTTTTCCAGCTACAAGCCTCTAGGCCTTCAATCCCTTCTTCCCACGAAATGAGGGACAACCCCTTCTTGGGTTAGTACACCCTAAAATCCCAAAAGGTAAGGAGATGATGGGATGAAGTGTGGAAAGTGACAAGTATGGTTGGGAATGGCAGGATGAATTGTCAAGAGGAGCTCCCAGTAGAAAACCTATCCCCAAGGGTGACCCACTTACTAGGGTGCAATGTCAACCACCAAATTGAAATAGGGCAAAGAGCATAATGTCCAAGCAAACATTACATAATCAAAAGTAGTAATATATGTATCAAAATCAAATGCCTCAAATATTGAAATGACTCTCACCATGATACTTGGATTGTATCTCATGGAGAAAGACCCAATGTCTTCTAGAAGCCAGTTGATGTGGTGGATACCATCGTGATGGAACTGGAGTTTTGGTGGTGAGGTGGGTCTCTGTTTGTGCAAATGGAAATTGTTGGTCAAGATGCCTCTTGGTACTCCATGTATGCAACCTAAGGGCCTCAAGACATCATCTCCTTAGTTATCCCTAGGAGTTGGGGATAACAGGTTCCATCCTCCATTTGATTTTTGAAATGCCAATTTTTCCAAGATGCTAACATAAAGACCTTTCTTTTTTTATCTCTTAACTAGGTGAATTTATAGAAAAATTTCCCAATTTTCTCCAATACACCATTCAGAGCCTAAGCCAATGAAATCCAATATAGTGGTATGGCTTCCAATACCACTTTAACGAGTACCAATATGCCCCCTCTTGAGAGCCACCAATTTCACTAGTGGTTTATCTTCTTTTGTACTTTGACAACCAACCATTGCTAGTCACCTTTTTTGTAAACATTTGGTTTCAAGTGGAATCTAAAATACTTTAGTCCTTGATCCATATCAATCACCTGGTAAAGAAATAATTGGGAGAAATATCCCTACTCATGCTTTGGAATATCCCACATGGACATAGGGGATTTGTCTATATTTATTATGATACTTTTAGCTTTGCAAAATAAGTTCATGATGTTTTTAAACTTCTCAACTATCCTTATAGAACCTTCATAGAAAAAAATGATATCATCGATGAACAAAAGATGTGTAATATTTTATGCAAGACCAATGAAAATCCCATTGAAGATGATATTTTCTAATGCCTCTTTTAATAATCTACCTATCCCTTCTACTACTAGAAAAACTAAGTGAGGGGAGAGGTGATCCGAAATGGATTTGAACGAAAGAGTGAATAAAAATCAATACCGGAAACAAATTGAAAGTGATTCAACATTATGAAATCCATGTATACAAAATGAAAATTAGTGTGGAATAAGCTAATACGTAAATAAAAGAAAAATTAAAGAAGAATAATTAAAATGCCAAGGAAATGACAAGGAGAGAAGGATAAGGAATGTGAAGTGAAGAGCCATGGTTGTTGGCATTTCCTTACCTATTTATTCACTCTCACTAATACCCAAAGGGATTTTTGTCGAGGAGAGGAGAGCATTCTAAACTTGTAGACTTGAAGAGAGAAATAATACTAAGTACCATTCGACTAGTTTTCCCAATTGGGTTCTAGGGTAAAAATCATGTCTAAATGAGTTAGTTCCTTTTTGCATTGAGCATGTTTAAATTATCCATTATATTATTATATCTTTCTTGTTATAATTTGAATGAATTCTCTATACCTTAATCAATGGACGTAGAGTTAGTTGATGAATATTATTTTATTATTATGTGTGACAACACATTGGTGATGATGATTACACAATTCAGTTAGTAATACTCATATTTGAATGTATTGAGTGTTCTAACTATCTTCTTGGCTCTTGGATGTCATAAAGTATGTATATTTGTTCTCTAACCTAGCCATGATCTTACCCATGTCACTGGACATCCATGAAACTACTAGGAGCATTCTCTCACTGTCAATGTGACCACCATCTATTTGTAAGAGGGTAACCTGGTATGAGCACTCACCATAGCTCTAGGAGAGTCCCACAAATTGTTCTATACTATACTTTATATGTTCGACGTGCGATGACCTATCTAAGACACCCAAACATTTTAACTTGCTATCTAACATCACATATTCTCTACACCCTAGCGACTGGATGTTATGCTCTCCATTCCTTCACTACACCACAAATCCTTCCTATTGGTTGGTTTTTTAAAGAGTACTCATGTTCTTGTTTTTCTATCCAAACTTGTTGTGGGAACCTGTTGGGCCCCAACAACCCCCTTCTTTTTCTTTAATCAAAATCTAGGGTCCCTCAAAATTTTACTTGGATTCTTCATTTGTTTCCCTTTGACTTGATTGAATTGGTATTGGTTTGTTTTGTTTCGAGGTTGGTTCGAGTTTATATTCTTTTCTTTTGTTTGGTTTGAATTTCATGAGATTCAAATGCCATTTCATTTTTCTTTCTACAAAGTTTTAATGTTGATGGACGAGCTTCATAATTTGAGAGATTTTATTATGACACATCTTTTCTATGGCATTTGTTCACATTTGATCAAATTTGAATGAGGGAGAGACGAACATGGAAATCTTAATTTAAACGAAAACCTTAATTTTTATCAACTTTTACTTTCGTTTAAATTATGATTATGTTTTCTCCTTTTGCTCATTAACAATCATTTTCACAAAATCATTTGGTAGGTTTAATTAATTAAATTATTTTGATAGTTTGCATCTCATTTCAAAATAAAAATAAAATAATAAAAAAAAGAATTATCTATCATTTGTTTGATTTTGTGAAAACCCAAAATTAATATTTTTCTCCTCTCCATCAACTTGAAGCTTCTAGAATTTTAAGATCATATTTGAAAGTAAAATATAAACAATGTTTGTTTAGAACTTATAGTTAGTTTTAATTCATTTTTTATTTTGTTTTATTCACAATTTTTAGGTTATTAATTTAGGTTTATTTTTGTTTCACAGGTTTCTATTATCACTTATTTGGTAAGGATCTGATCATGGCTTGATTTTATTATCTAAATACCTTCAAGATGATTGATCCAAAAATAATATTGGCTTGCTACAAATGAATTTATGAGCAATAACAAATAACATTTGGAAATACGTCAAGAACAAACAAACTATTTTGCGGGACTGATTGCAGCCAAACCGTGAGGAATCTGAAGAAACAATTGAAAACCCATCTCCAAAATGGACCCATTTAGCTTACAAATGAGAATTTTCCCAAACAAATGCATGATTTGAGAGATATTTGTGTCTCTTTACAAGGCAAAGTTCAGCTGGCAGAAATTATTAGTGACCCCCAGACTGTTCATTTATTGTATAAATATATGAGAAAGTTCAGAGTCAAGGAGATCCAAGAAATTGAGAGGAGGATTTTTATACTTTATATTTTGTATCTTATTTATTTTGTAAACTTTTTTCTTTTCAAATGGATTAACGGATGGTTGGAATGTTTGGGAGAATGGACAAGTATTTTCAAAGAAGAATATGGAATTCCAGGTTGCTTAATGGCTTTTGTCCTGTGAGTAAAATGGTTTTATTTTCATTACAATAACTTGATATTCTTTGAATAATTGATTATGCATTGATTTAAATTAGCTTTAGTTTGTTTTATCAATACATGGTTAATTGTTATCATTTATATATTATTTTTTTCAATCTTTAAGAGTCTATTATCCCAAAAGTTCTTCCTGGACCATATGATGAACATATTTTGTTGAAACTATATGAGAAAACAATTTACTCTTTGGATTTCGTCCTGTGTAGACTTTGCAGTGTTTTTTCATTGTCTTCTCATGTAATTTCTTGATTGAAATGTTATCTGTGTCGAATTAGCTTTAGTTAGTTATGTACATAATATTTTATATCATGCTTTTCCTTATGTTGTTCATTATTTTTTGGTTTAGTTTATATCTGTGACTGATCATCTATTCAAGTATTTTGAGTTTACATCTGATGCTAGATAGCTGGTAACACCATTCCTGAGAATTGAAATTTCTTTCATTTTTAGTTATTGAACATTTCAAGATCACAAGATATATAATTATTTGTCTTTCTGTCGTTATAAACTCGCTCCAAAATATGAAACATTTCCTTGAATTTCTTCAGAAAGTATTATGATTTCTTTTGTCATAGGTTTACACTTGACACAGATTAAGAGGAGGTCATACAATACAGAGAGATGAATTTAGCTTAGTACTGTTGATCAATGAGAGGTTAGTAGGTGCATTGCTTTCTTTTATTCAGATTTGTTTATATATGAATGAGACGATGATTGCATTAATTAGCTTTGATTGTTTCTGTGTCATTGCTTCAATTGTATTTTATTAGTATTTATTAGTTTAAAATATTTAAACATTAAAAAAAACAAAAAGATTTATGTTCTTACTTTATCTTATTTTGAAACATTATTATGAACATTCATTTTTGCAAGATTTCAAGTAAACCTTGTAAACTGTATATAGATTGTTTATAATCATTTGCATATTCACGTTTCTTTTTAATAAACATTAGTAAGTAATATATCATTTGTTATAATCATAGTTTTAGATTAGTTTATTTATTTTACTGTTTTTAGGACTTTAGTTGGCTAACAGAGCCATTAAACCCGTCAGGTCAGATCATACCAAATGACTTGGGTTAATTAGACAACCCTGGTTCGAATCTAACCTTTTAGTTGACGGTGTGTCATTTACGCATGTCAACATAACCCTAGTGCAAAAAGAGAGCACCATGCACTATCTCTCAGTCGTTCTAGCACTTAATGTGATCTCCAGCTTGAGGAGTAACCCCATGCATTATTCATCACTTCCCAAACACTGATTGTTATCCCCAATCATTAGAGAGACAACTCGTACCTTCTATTGTTGGTTACCATACAAAAAACTAAAACATAACCCTAATATCCTCCTTCATTCAACAATCGTGACATTGATGCCTCCTTCATCATTGGAGTCGTTCCCTCTCTTGACACATGTCTCATGACTATATTGGGAGGTTAAACCCTACCAAACAATAGTCATGGTCAATTCATTGAAATAGGCGAGAACAAGATAGTTGGCTCATATAAGCTAGTGCAACGCACCTCACTGTCATTTTAGGCGTGAAAAATAATGTAACCTAAGGTGGTAACACTTATATTCTTTAATAAAGGTTCCCATTCAACATAAAGTTCAAGATATGGATGGTAAGGTCGTTTAAGAGTCAAATATATAATGTGTAATGAATATATGGAGAGTTGAGTGCAGATTTCTCATTTAGACTCTCCCAAATTCCACTATTTTCTGGAAACATGTAGAGATTTGATCCAAATATTCTCTTATTAAATCCAATCTCAAATATTCCCCACATTAAATGAGATGTTTCAGCTACCCATTGTTTGACTCCTTGATTATTTCTTTCTTGCAATTACCATTAGTTGTTGGGCACTCCAATTGATAGTTGGACATTTCCACTAGACGACTTGAGACTTAGGAGAAGTTGAATGGTCGATTATGGACTAACCATAATATGGAGATATAATAGTATTGAGTAAATACACTGAAATATCTTAGCTCGCGGAATATGTGAAAAAATTTAGTTTTGTGATATTGGTCACATCCAAGAATAGGTTTTATGGCTTTCATAGAATTACATAGAGCCTTGTGCAAGGAATAGGACAAAGGATAGGTAGCCTCTAGAAGACAGATAAAACCTATGCAAAGACTCAGACACACACTTAACATAGAAAAAAAAAACCGCACAAGCATCTGTGTTGGGAAGTTGAGTGGGCTATAGGTCCCTTGATTACAGATGAAATGGTATCAGATTAGTTGCATCCTTGATGAAGACACTTCTTCCAAAACTGTGAAAAAAATATTGTACACCGCAACATGGAAACAAAAATAGATATAAGTTCGAAGACTTAAGGCCAAGAATTCAATCTTCAAGAAGAGAACGAGAGCTTGAAGGCAAAGGTTAAGATGTTTAACTAGAGGATGGTAGAGATGGATAAGGACACAGAGACCTCTACCAAATTCCTACCATTTCTCAAGAATAAGTTCGAAGAACGTCAAGACTCCCTCATTGCAATCAGAATAGATTGGGACAAGAATAGAGCACATGTTGCACACCTTGGGGAGAAGGTCATCCAATTGGATAGTTGGAAGGAGGATAGGCTCACATAAATGATGAAGTTGTTATTGGACAAATCAATAGGTGCGGATGCTAACTGATCTCCCTAGATCCACCTATATCTAGAACAAAACACACCAGAACATGATGCTTTCCTTAAGTTTTAGATATTGAATTTACTAACTAAAGAGGGATGAGTGACATACCGTTTAAATGTCACTTCCTCTCGTCATCGCCATCCTAGCTCTGTTCCAACGCTCATACAATGATGATCCTGCAAAAGAACTCAACCAACCAAAGTGATAGTAATAGCATAAACTCAATATAAACCTATGTATGTGACCAAGGAATCATACAATAAAACATAACAAGCTTTATAGGAAAGAATCATATTATTGTATCATA
>ML801792.1:41540-73523 GCA_009831015.1 Picea engelmannii
TAGAAGTGGACCCAACCCTAAAATAAGGAAAGTGGGGCCAAGTGACCTAGAAGATGTTTTTAAGGAAGCTACTTGGAGAGTATAAATAAGAGGCAAGGCTATCTCATTTGAAACACACTTGAGCATATTGAATATATATAGGTTTTTGAGGTATAGAAATGATATCTAAGCTGAAATTCTGATGAAAATGAAGAAAAGAAGGCCGAAATGCAAGGAAGGATAAATTCTTTTGATGGTGCTTTCTAAGGTATGTTATTTTCAGGTCATCTCACCATTTTCACTATAACTTTTTTTCTATAATGATTCAGATCCTGAAATGTATAGTCAAGTGAGAAAACATATCCAAGTATCTATGGTTAAAAATTCATCTTGTGGGTCATTGTATTTTGGGAGTTACACTCTATGGAAAATAGGGTTTGTGGCCAGTCCTGAAACTAGTCAAAATCAGGTGTTTCGGGTAAAAACGTCATAACTTATTCATAACAGATCCAAATTCAGTGATACTAATTGTGTTGGTTAAGGTAAAATCTTTAGTATACTTTGTAACAGTTTCAGATCATTTTATTAAATATTTTGTGCAAGACACGCTCTACAAGGTCGCTCTCTAGAATAAGCCAGAATTCAACAAGGTATGTCATTTTTGCTATAACTCCTTTTATAAGAGGTTCCAAGTAGTGCCACTTGGAGGAATTGCATAAAAAAAATTGAATAAAATTGTGTATCAGTTTCAGATCTTTATACATTACAGGTTCAAAGTTATGATTACTTCAAGTTAGGGTTGTTGACTAATCCAAAACTAGGCATGTGAGACTAAAGACAAGTTTGATGAAAATGCTAGTCTCTTGTTTTTAAAGTTAAAGAAGGTTTGTAGGAATGTGATCATATACAGCAGGTCTATTACAAAGCTACGCATCATATTTGGATGATGAAATTGATGAGGGCTTTTGGTTGAGGTACATGTTGAGTACATGGTTGAGACAAGTAGTTGATGAGTTAGCGCACATACATGAGGTGTATAGTTGATGATGTTGGTACATATTGATGAGTAGTTGACACATGATTGGTACATACTTGGCACATGGTTGGATGCACTTGTTTATGGTACAAGTTGATTACAGGTTGGTGCATGGTTGATGCACTTGTTTATGGTACAAGTTGATGCATGGTTGATGCATGGTTTAGATTTATTTGTACAGGTTTACAGTGGTATATCTCACAGTGATTGTGTGACAGTGGTTCCATCATTCTACTTCTACTTCAGGGTGGTAGGATGGGGCAAGGACAGGTGGTTGTTGCCACCTTCTAGTTGTAGCCAGAGAACATTGGGGGTTGTAGCCTTCTTCTGGTTGTAGCCAGAGATTTGGGCAGTTGGAGATTCCCTCAGGTTGTAGCCTGAGAAACTAGGGGGTTGGAGCCTCCTTCCAGTTGCAGCTAGAAAACAAAGGAAGTTGGTGCTTCCAATGAATGAAATTCTTCAAGACATATAAGAAAAAACATTATGTGGTTTTCTCCCGATTTGGGTTTCCATGTAAAACACTGGTGTACTGTGTATGTGTGTGATTGTTGATTTATTACTGCTCATTATTGGATAATAATTCTACATTGATATAATATTTGAAGAAAAAGGATTATAATTACGTTATTACTGATTCACCCCCTCTCCCAGTAATCCAACAGTTTCCATAGACCGATCTACATTCCTGGGAAGTTTCAGGGCATTTGGAGACATTTCTCATCAGGGCCGAACCACCTAGGGTTCCAGGCATCCAGGAGGGCGCAACTTCATTTGAGGATTCAAGGTTTGGAGGAGTTTGCCTTAGCCTTTTGGCTTGAGATTTCACGAGGGTGTTTCTATCACCCAGATCTATCAGTTGGCAGAGTTTGGGCTCATTTGGAGTATTCTTGCAGTTGGGCCGAGTTATTGAGGGTTTCAGCCTTCTAGTGGAGTGTGACATCTTCCAGCTTGAGGAATCGACATTCAGATCTACTTGTATTGGTCTTCATCTCTCATTCATCCTTTGGAGGCTTCTTTATTTTCGGCAGAGCATTTTGTAGCAGCTCGTATTTCTTATCTAGTGGGCCATATGAAGATTATTCTAGATCTGCCCTCTATTGTATTGGTTCCATGCTTCTTATAATAAAAGGTCAGATCTTTGCTTGTGTTTCAATATATTGAATTTATTGTGATCTTTCATGTGTTGGATGAATCTTGTATGAACACATTTAATAACTGGACAACTCAATAAGTCACCTTCACATCATACACAATAGAGGTAGTTAGTGGTTTCAAGTGAAAAAAACTTTTGGCTTGGGATCATTACATCCCCACATTGGGGTTTTCCCTGGGTTTAGCCTAACTTTCTGAGTTTTATGGGTTGTTGTCCATTGTGTTTATTTTCGCTGCATATTTTCTTAGAAATGTGTATTTATGCTTATGGTAATTTATGAATGTGGGTTTGAGGCATTTATGAAGTTCATGCAAGACATTTATCTCTAGGTTTCTAAGTGTTTGACAAAAAATTTAGCTTGCTCATTTTTTTCATTATAATCTACATGGTATACAAAATTTGTCTCTGAGTGACAGTGGGCAGTGTGATTTTTGGGAAAAGTTGAAGAGGGAAAGGGTGTTTTTTTTTTCCTTAAGTTGTGACAGGGAATATGGCTGCAAGCATTAGATATGAGGATCGGTTGGATGGTATTTCCGACTATTTGCAGTGGAAGGTCAGATTGTCAACTGGTCTTAAGGAGAACAAAATTTATAACTATGTCAACTTTGTTGTGGAAGTTCCCGCAATAGATCTTGTGGCTTTGGACTTGCATGAGGTCAACGAAGTCAAGGCTCAATGGATTATTCTAGATGGGGTGAAGGATCACCTTATCCCACACTTGGCTGATAAAAATACTGCCAAGGAGATGTGGGATGCACTTAAGAACTTGTTTGAGGTGAAGAATGAGAACCGAAAGATGGCCTTGAAGGATAAGTTGCATGATACCAAGATGGGTAAGCAAGAGATTGTCTCTTCTTATCTTACCCAGGTGGCTCAAGTAAAAGATGAGCTGGTAGCTGTTGGAGAGGTCATTACGGATTCTGAGTTTTTGAGGATAGTCTTAAATGGATTCAACAAAGAATGGGAAGCCTTTTTGAAGTGTGTGGTGGGCCGTGAGAATATTCTAGATTAGAGCAGACTGTGGGATGATTTCACTTAGGAGGAGATCTGGGAAATATCTCATAGCAGGGAACAGAAGACAGATGGAGCTGATGAGAATGTTTCTCTTACTACAAAGAGAAATAAGAAAGAAAGTTCTGGAAGGGACTTGAGTAAAGTCATATTCTATTGTTGTAACCCGTTGGGGCACCTTGCCTCTCATTGTCCTGAGAGGAAGAAGAAGAAGAAGGAACCAGAAGGGCCTGAGACAACTGCTACAACATCCATGGAGGACTTGGCTTCAAAGTACAAAAGGGAACTTTCTTTGCTGACCCTAGTTTCGAGTGTCGACAATGGAGAATTTGAAGGTGATATCAGATGGATTGTGGATAGTGGAGCTTCTTGCCACATGACGAGAATCTGGTGAGTATTCCTAGATTTTACAGAGATTGGTCTTGGTCGACAAGTGGTAAATGAAGGTGGAATGGTGAGAGTTGTACATGGAGTTGGGAGTGTTAGATTCCAACTCAAGTTTGGGGGACTCTTGGAGATTTTTGGAGTTCTCTTTGTTCTAGGGTTGAGGGTTAACTTGCTCTCAGTATCAACCTTGGAGGATGTAGGATATTGCGTATTTTTCAAGAGGGAACATGTCTTTATGTACAGGCAGGGAGTGGACCCGTTGCAACTACAACTGATCACTAATCGGGTGGACATGTTGTATATGTTGAGAGGACAAACTTGAGTGTATGATTCAACATCAGATGAGGAGCGTGAGTAGGCTCCTGAGACTGTGGTGGCACCAAGGATCCAGTCTTGCATTCCAAGAGAAGAGAGCGAGTCTCTTCTGAGCACTGGCAGAAGGCTCAACTAGGTTGATCGTACCAATGCTCAAAATGAAGTGAGCTCAAGGTTCCAAGATGTTTCCAGGAGAAAATATTCTAGTTCAGGTTTTGTGCAGGTGTTGAGGATGGCTCCACGGCTCCACGTTTAGAGGGAGCTCCTACAAAGCACAGTGTGATGGGACTAGATGATGGAGGTGGCAGCAAGTACATCCCTCGCTAAGAGGGAGTGTTATCTTTTTAGCTCGGGAGGTACTCCGCATGTTTTGTCTTGTATGTAGATGTTACCTTATGTTTACACTGCCAGGCACTTAACTTTGTAATGGGTTTTTATAAAGTTGTTAGAAAGTGGTTATTTTATTAAAGTGACATTTTAATAAAGTGTACCTTCTAATTTTAAAGTGACTTTATTTCATAAAGCACTTATGTAATAAAGTGAAATCACTTTAATATTTTAAGTGAATCATTTTGGAAGGAATGGATCATGACCCTTGATCTTGAAAAAGGCAAGATCTAATCTTGGCCTTTGGATTTAGGGTTGGGGAAGGTGAAAAGACACTTTGGAGGGAAAATGTTATTTTCATATTTATAAAAGAATGCATTGGTTAGTGTGCAAGACACATCGAGAAGACGAGAGGAGGTGATTGAGAGAGTTTTTTCTGAGTAAGATTGAGAGAGGAAAGTGAGTAGAAAAGAGGGCACAGTTTCCAAGGTAGATAGGGCACAATTCCCAATGAAAGAATTTATGTTTTGTGGTTGATTTATTTTTTTGTTGTTGGAGGTCGTATTGTGTAGATCCGTACAGTCCGTATAACAAGAGGAAAGGGAACAGATTGTGAGGCAGGGCTTGACACATATTTCGAGGCTATTTTGTGCTGCTAGGTCATATAGAATAGTCTGTACAATAGACAGTTGGCTATGTTTTTGAGGAGCTTCCATTTCTGGTAGGGTCATACAACAGTACGAACTTGGCACAAAAATCGGGGTAGAATTTCGTGGGATTGTTTGGGTGTTGTAAGTGATTTCTCTTGGCTAGAAATGTGATCTTGCTGATGTACTGTACTTTCCTGAAGATGAATAATAATCTCTCTCTCTCGTTGGGTTTTCCCTGGCTTTAGCCTAAATTTATGAGTTTTATGGGTTGTTTTCCATTGTGTTTATTTTCGCTTCATATTTTCTTATCTATGTGTATTCCTTCTTATGGTAGTTTTTGAATGTGTGTTTGAGGCATTTATGAAGTTCATCCAAGAAAATTATCTCTAGGTTTCTATGTGTTTGACATAAATTTTAGCTTGCTTATTTTTGTCATTAAAATCTACACTATCTTCGTTATCATGCTCATGCTCATAGAAGCCTCTTCCATCCTCATTGAAATGGGTGTCTTCTTTGTCACCTATAAGTAGAGTAGTGGCTAGTCGGTCCTCTATTTCCTTCGCGTCAAGTTCTAGAAGCACATTGGATGAATCGGTAACCGTCTCTAGTGGCGCTTCTTCCAATTCTACCATATAACCCCAAGACTCGACATCATCCTAGATGTCTGTCTTCCCTTGATCCACTGAATTCGTTGGTTTTGGATATCGACATCACTGTCCATTGGGGTAGAGATTATCTTCCTTCTACTAAGATCAAGAAAGGCCCCACTGCCTTGACGCACCCTGCCCCTTTCGTGAGGCATGCTAACAAGAAGCAGAAGCTCAAAAGAGCGAATGAAGCAAATCTGGACTGAGAAGGAGTGGAGGAGCTTTAAAATCTAGAAAACAATGGAATGTATATCGTCTCTACTTTTTATTGGAGTGGGCTAACTCAGGAGCAATCTTCCTTCTGAGTTATTTTTTCAGCAGGTTCTCCGGCGGTCCTCTTTTAAATTTCTGGTCAATCCAAAACTTTGATAGATTTTTTGAGCATCTGAGTTGGTTTAAAACGGGAAAAAACCCCTGGAGTAAGGTTCTGAAATGCACGGAACTTTGAAAATTTGATCCATGCAAAAAACAGACTACCCCTAAAAATTTGACTGGATTCAGGCCCATTTTTTTGCATGAGAAGTCGTGATTGATGGTTGCAGTCCAAGACGGTTTTGGGTACACCCTCGAAGTCTTCAATCCCCCATGGTAAAAGACTATGAAATTCAATCAAATAAATGTATCCTGGACTGCAACCATCAATCACGACTTCTGTACTAAACCTTCTAAATGTATCCACCATTATACATTGCAGAATGAACTACCAATGAATACATTGAGCCTAGAGAATAAAAATCACACCAACAATTGACCTCTAGAAAAGAGAAGAGTGTCAAGTGTCTACGCTTTTGGATGGACATCGTGTCCACATTATTGACATACTGACACCCCATCCAAGTACTGTAAAATATAATTAATATGAATGTGATTCTCTTTTTATTATGAAAAATCGTAGTCTAAATGTCTTATGTTTTGGTTTTTCTCTAGGTTTTTATTTTTTTTACCAGATATTTGTTAGAAATTTAGTGAGAAATCATTATATTTCCAAATTTGAGTGATTATTTCTTTATAATTCAAGTGTTAAAGGAGTTTTTCAGTTTTTCAGCAAGCTGAATCCATTTTTGTATTCAAAAATAGGTTTTAAATAACAAAAAATAGTGATTTCACACACATTTATGTCACCCAATTCCAACTAAAAAAACTAAAACTTAAAACAGTTAAACAACCAACCGTATATATTGTTTACTATTATCTTCAAATTTAATTTATTCTTGAAGAGGAGAAGGTTCAATTATTACACCACATTTTTACAATTTCATGCATGAGAGATTAGTGTTAACTTAGACCATAATTATAGGTTTTTAAGGGAAATAATGAAGCCGTAACCACACAAGTTATCATGTGATGATATGGAACATGTCTATTTAACAAAATAATTATTATAAAACAAAAATAAAATAATATTAGTTAACAAAGAATAAGTATATATTATTTTACAATTAAAAAAAAATGTATTAAATTTAGGAAAACCAAACAAATCCATATAATATTTACTATAATATATTAAATTGTGATCTTTATTTTATTATTATTTTTAAGATTCTTATTAAAGTTAAATGCTTGTGATCTATATCTTATTAGTTTTTTAAGATTTTTATCAAAGTTAAATGCTTAATAAAATGAGCAAATCCTATTTCAATCCTATAATTGTTCTATTTTAAATTAAATTGTACATTCTTCATCTTTGAATATACATTTAATTTCTCAATGAATTTTAACATTCCAAATCTCAAATCAATATTCAATAACCACTACCAATATCATCATTTTATTGTTGTCATTCCATCTTTAATTTTAACAAGTTAATTCTACAATTACAATCATCACCCCACTTAACACTAATACATTTCAATAAAATATAATCACAATTACAATCATCATCCCACTTAACATTAATCCATTTCAATAAAATATAATCATACTTATATAATCACAAGTATGAAAATCTCTCATTCATATATATATATATATAATTTCCAACCTTCCAAGTTCCCACAAAATAAATATATATTTTGTTCAAGTTAACGGAACATTTTTCTTCCCTCCATCTATTATGTAATTATCATTCTACTTGTCTTTCCTTCCATTTCATTAAAGACATCATTTTACTCGATAACTAGCTTTATAATCAATGCTCTAATAAGTCTCTCCATTCAAGCCCAAATATCATTCTACCTGTCTTTCCTTCCATTTCATTAAAGACATCATTTTACTGGATAACTAGCTTTATAATCAATGCTCCCATAAGTCTCCATTCAAGCCCATTATGAATTTCTCTGATTTGATTTAAAGTTATTTAAGATATTTGGTTTGTTCATCAATTTTGCTATTTTAACAATTTACATTCTCATATATAGTTAGTTTTCCCATATATATATATATATGGGAAAACTAACTATATATGAGGCATGTGTGGTTGATATTGAAAATATACAATGAATAAAACTAATAATGTATTAATTCCAATGTTTTTACCATGAATACTAATATAGTAGAATGGACTAGGTTATTCGCTACATTTCTTTTAATATAATGTATTGATGTTAGTGTTTTTACAATAAATAAAATCAATTTTAATTTACTAGTTTTAGTGTTTCTTTCATTGATTTCATTATATTGAATAGATTTTAGTATTCATAAAGTTGATAATTTCTAAGTAAATTGTTAGGTACATTGCTCTTACTATAATATATTAATTTTAGTATAGTATATGTTGTATTAATAAATGAGATATTATAACATATTAATGGGTTATATGATCAATTTGTATACATACACATGTAAATGTATATGTGTTATCATGTATGCTAAGTATTATATATATTAATACCTGATACTATATTAATTAGTTGTGATGTACAATATTTGTAGGTGTTGTGTATATATAATATTGAGTGTGATTTATGTGTGTGGGGTAGTTTATATATATAGAGTGAGAGAGAGATTTATTTTGTCTTTTCATGTGGTGATTTACTTCATTGAGAATAACATTCATGGTGTGAATTTTAAATTTATCAATATATTTTAGGAATTTTTGAATTTCATTTTTTAATGAAAGTTACACCTAGCAAATACATGTTTTATTATTATTACACTAGATATTGAGTGTCATCTTAGGAAATACAATTAATCTAATCATCAATTCTAGTTGCTTATTGACATGTAACTTGCATTGATTTAATTTCATTTAATTCTTGCTATATGTTAATTGTCAAGCATTATTTATTTTATTATCATTGTTAAATTCTAAAATTGAGATAGTTGTTAATTCACTCTTTTTAAAACACTTAGTTAATTGTGTTATTATCATATGATTTTAATTGTTGGAATAGATAAATGATAGCCTTAATGCATCTAGTTTCAATATGTGATTAATTAAACTTGATTGAGTTGTTTGCTTGATATGTATGTTAGACAAAAGAAATGTAGAAATAAGCTTAATGTGTGTGCCCTAATTTAGTTACTTTTTGGTTAATTTGCACATGATTTAGATTATGCTCAAGACCTATTGTGCCCCACCTAGCTACCTTAATATTTGTGAAATACCCCTTTCCTAGAATCCAAAATGATGGTATAATTAATCTTAGAAATTTCTCATAGCTATGTGAAATCTTGCATCTACCATGTTCCTACATAGCTTGAGAACTTGATGAACCCTACATGTACATTTCATAAGTAATTTATAGGTATGAATATAGACATATGGATCATGGATCTCAAGCCTTACCCTTTTTCCTTGTCGAACTTGATTGTTGTATAGAAGATAATGGACATTAAGTTGATGACTTGGGATAATATATTTATTCATGATCATATTAACAAAAACTTGGTTAAGTGGGATGTCAATCGAGTGAATATATTCAATGGTAATCTAACGATTCAAATCAAGGGTTATTGCTATGAGACTTTTACCTTATTGATTGTATGCTGCAATAATGGTTAGAGAATTAGTTGGCAAACAATAGTGCATAATTGTTTTGAGGATTAAATGATTCAAAGATGTTGTTGATGATAATTCATATGACCATGATACAAAAATGATATAGAGGAACTAAGAATAAGTTGAAGAATGTAATTAATAATGATGTTTAATGGCATTCATGGTGTGATTTTATACAATGATAACCATGAATTATGTTCAATTATGATTGTGAATTTTGAGAATTTAATTGGATGAGGAAACAATTCGATGACATTTATTGGTTAATGGTAATATTAATGACAGGAGGACATGCAAAAATAAGTTGATAGGTAGATGCATGACAAAAAAATATGATAGCATTAATAATGTGTAATCAATTTGGAGTTTGGTGATGATAATTAGATGCATAACACAAAAATATGATAGTATTAATAATGTGTAATCAATTTGGAGTTTGGTGATGATAATTATGAGATTTAATTGATTGATGTGCAAGTAGGTTGATGATGGTTTGGTGGAATTAACCATGATCGAATTTATAATAATATTTGGATATGGATTATGCCAATTTAACGATTGATAGTGGTGATGAATTATTGATCACTCTGATAATATTAGTTTCTAAATGAGTATGCTTCTCACTGATATTATTAATATTGGTCGATCGATGATTTCACTTAATAACGATGTCTCTTATAGGTGAATATTCAATGCAACTAATGCAATTGATTTGATGTTTGATAATGTTCATGATTCTGATGAAATTGATAACTTGGTAACATGAGTTTATTATTTTAAAAATATTGATAATGTTGATCTTAGAGTAATGAAGCATGGGATATTGGTGTGACAAAAAAGAAAACCTTTAAAGACTTCAGTATATTTGATTAGATGGTGAGTTAAAAATTCATAATGGTGATACATTAGAGTGTGATGATTAGATAGCCCCAATAATTTTATCTTTGATGATATCAATAACACTAATTATTGATAGTGGCGGTACACTAAGTGATACAGACCTACCAGGGTCAATTTCTTCTCGACAAAGTTTTCAAATAACTTTGTTGGCAACTTCAGACTTGGGTTGCCCCGACTCCTTTACTCAGCCTCAGATCATTCACTAAAAAAGTTTCAAACCTATTTGTTAGGCACCAATAAACTCATGGTTACCTTTAGCACCCCTTTGATTCTGGTTCCAAGCTTCTCTTAGTCACATGACCAAGCACTCTTCCTTAGGCATAGGCATCATTGTCATTGTTTTCATGTTAGGGAGAAATATAACGCTCAATTGTCCCGAACCGACAACATATGTGTCATTGTCAGAGATTTATCAAAGAGAAAAAACACACATTCAACTGTCCTGATGATATACTACAATCGACGAAATAAGACCCACTTCTTCCACTCTAGAACATCGATTAGGGTTTAATTGCAGCATTGATCTCATTAACTTCACCAATCCTGCATTTCAGATCCACCTTCGATCTCCTTGTTCAATTAAATCCACGTCGTCGATTTGTTAAACTTACTTTAGTTATTTTCAACGACCCCACTCATTGTCGCCATAGTTACCAACATTTCATCATCATCGATCATCTATATGGATGTCATCGTCGACGATATTTAATTGGACATCGTCGTCGACACTGAATGACTATTTTCGTTGGCAAAACTCCTCACTGGATTTTGGTATCTCGATAGAAGGTATTTTGATGATATAATCATGACCGTTTGATTTGGAAAGGGTCGCCCCGATCATATATTAGCCATCCATTCACCTACACTGTAGAAAATATTCTACATGTGCCCAATTCGAGCTGGATCGATCCCAATCTATTCACACAACAAAGGGTCGATTCTTCTCGTCGGGAACTTCAGTCTAGCTCAGACTTGTGTCAAGAATTTGCTCGTAATATCCTACAACAAAAAACAATCCTCTGCTCTACCCAAATAATTTATACGCAGAATCTAAAACAAATACACATGAAATACAATTTCACAAAATTTGATCTTTCATTAAAACCCTTTGAAGGTATAAGGTTACAACAAGAATGCATTGTTCCTTCTCGGTCTATAAGAAATTTTCACACACTCTAACACAATAAATACGGGCTCACCACTACTCATTACAAAATACAAAACTATATCTTGCATCTCTTGGGTAGCTCACAAACCAACTATCATGAGCTATCTCAACAAAACCCAAATCTAGAAACTGCTTCTAAAACTTAGCAATAAACTTAACACCTATCAAAACTAACCTAAGGAAGATATATTATAGATATATATTATACAATTATTACAAATACAAATAAAAAACATTAGGAAACCAATTTCCTCAGTAAATTTTGTGACCCCTAGGGTCAATCTCAAAATTAACCTAGTTGATGCTCCTGCATCAGATTCCCAAGGAATAAAATATTCATGGACTCTTGTCCATGAGGTATTCAACTTGTTTTCCATGTTTCTATATCTTTACAACACTCATCCAATTTGCATATTCTATTGTAAGACTTTTCCATTTCACCAAGTACTCATAATAATCATGCTTCATGGTTTTCTTGACAATCCTTTGATCAAGAATCTTCTCCATTTACAACTAGTTTGTTGTAGGTAATTGCTTCATCCAATGAACTATTTCAAAATTCCTTTGACCATCCTCATTCTCTAATTTAGGTACTCTATAAGGATATAAATATGCAACATTAAATACTACTGAAATTCCAATATCAGGTGGTAACTCAATCTCATAGGTATTAGCTGCAAATTTTCTCAAAATTCAACAAGGTCCTATCTTCTTCAACTTCAATTTATTATATTCATTCCTTGGAAATCTATCTCTCCTCAAATGTGACAAAAATTTATCTCCAACTTCATAATTAACTTCCCTTATCTTCATATATGCTCTTTTCTTGTACCTCTCACTGTTATCATGTAATTGTTCCTTAACCCATTCATGCAACATTTGAATTATAGTAGAAAATCCTCTGCATCAACACCTCTCATCTATGCCTTTCCTAGATCTCTAAGTTCATAAATGCCCCTTGTGTGCATACCATACACTATTTGAAATGGAATTTTCCTTGCAATTTTGTTAGGTGAACCATTATAAGCAAACTCAACTTCTGCAAGAACTTGATCCCACTCACTTCTATTCTCACTTACCAAAGTCCTAAGTAAGTTTACCAAGCTCCTATTAACCACTTCTATCTTCCCATCAGTTTGTGGGTGATAGGATGAACTGAAAGAAAGTTTTGTTCCCAGATTCTTACACAATGTCCAACAAGTTTAGTGTCTTTATCTGAAACTATACTTCTGGGTAACCCATGTAGTCTTACAATTTCTCTAAAAAATAAATTAGCAATACGGGTTTCATCATTGGTCCTATAACAAGGTACAAAATGTGCCATTTTCTAGAATCTATCCACAATTACAAAGATTGAGTCATTCCCCCTTTTATTTTTAGGTAAACCCAAAACAAAATACATGCTTATGGCATCCCATGGCCTACTTGGTATGGGAAATGGATGATATAAACTTATGTTAGGATGATTTTCTTTGGAATATTGACAACTTCTACATATTTCTACAAATATCTTAACATCATATCTCATACCTGTCCAATAATAAGAAGAAATTGATCGAGCATAAGTTTTATCATGTCCAAAGTGACCATCCAATCCTCCATTATGCTTCTCTTTCAACAAGTTATACCTCATTGAGAATTTTGGAATGCACAATTGAATTCCTTTAAACAACAATCCCTCTTGGATCATATACTCTAACCAAGGACTTATATCTCTGATCACTAGATTCTCACATGCTTCATAGGTTTCCTTAAATTCTAGGTCTTCTTGGTACATTTATTTGAGATGTTCAAACCCCAAAGTACTCACTTGGAATTCCTGGAAAACCAAACACCTCCTGCTCAAAGAATCTGCAACTTTGTTAGCATTCTCACTGATATGGTTAAGAACAAATGTAATTTTTTTCATAAACTCTACCCATTTGGCATGTCTCTGCTTCATCTTCTCCTGCTTCGTTATAAACTGCAAACCATGATTTTTAGTATACAAAACAAATTCCTTAGGCATTAGATAATGTCTCCATTTCTTCAAGGCATGTATCAGTGCATAAAATTATTTATCATAGGTTGAGTATTTATTCTTGGAATCATTCAATTTCTCACTGAAATAAGCAATAGGCTTATCATCCTAAATTAGAACAACACCAATGGACATCCGCTTGCATCACACTTGATGTGGAAAAGTTTATGAAAATCTGGAAGAACTAGAATATGTTGTTCAATGATATTCTCTTTCAACAATCTAAACCCCGTTTCAGCTTCTGCTATCCGTTGGAATGGTTGTTGTTCTTTTCTAATAGTCTCAACTATTGGAGCACATATTCTACTGAAATTTCTAATAAATGTTCTGTAGAAACTTTCCAACTCATGAAAACTTCTTACCTCATGAATATTCCTTGGTGAAGGCCACTCCTTGATTGATTTCACATTCTATGGATCCATATTCAATCCATCATGAGAGATTATAAATCCCAAATACACTAACTTTGTTTTCATGAAGAAACATTTCTTCAAAGTTATGAAATGTTTATCCTACTGCAATTTCCTCAATACCAACTTCAAAAACCTTAAGTGTTCTTCCTTTGTTCTGTTTCAGACAAGAATATCATCTAGATACACAATTACAAATTTTCCAATAAAACCATTGAGGACTTCATGCATGAGCCTCATAAATATACCAGGTGTGTTTATCAATCCAAAAGGAATGACAAGAAATTCATACAAACCATAATTTGTTTTCCACTCATCTCCCTCTCTCATCCTAATATGATGATATCAAGTTTTTAAATCAATCTTTCAAAAGTAATTTTCACCACTTAGTCAGTCCATCAAATCATCCATATGAGGTAAATGGAATATATACTTGATTTTTATCTTGTTAATTTCTCTTGTGTCTGTACACATTTTCCAACTTCCATATTATTTCTTTGGACTCAAGACAACTGACACCACACAAGGGCTTAAATTTTCTCTGACCAATCCCTTATCCAACGACTCTTGAACTTGATTTTTGATCTCTTCATTCTCCTTGGGTGACATTCTGTAGATAGCTTTGTTTGGTATAATTTCCCCTGGAATAAAGTATATGTGATGGTTAATTCTTCTTATAGGTGGTAAGGCATTAGGAAACTCATAAACAATGATATCAACAAAATCATCTAAAAATGCTTGAATTTTAGTAGGTAAATATTTTAAGTTTGTATTGGTAAGTACTACTCTAGGATTTCCTGCCAAAGCAAATTATGCCACCTCTTCTTTCTCGAATTTCTACAATGGTTCCTTTCCATTCATCAACAACACACTTGGGATAACTTCTGCCTTGGCTCCTTCATCTTACAATGGAAATAATGCATGCTTGTTTCCATCCTTTTCAAGAGTATATGTGTTCCTTCTTCCATCATGAAAAAAATTCCTATCATACTTCCATGATCTTCCCAACAAAATATGGTAGACATCCATAGGCATGATATCACATATTATTTCATCTTTGTAAGCACCAATATAAATTTGTACCTTACATTGTTCACTTATCAGAATCTGATTTCCTTTCTGTAACCATGACACTTTGTATGGGGTAGGATGTGCCATCCTCTGCAATTCCAAATTCTCCACCATCTCTGTTGAAACTAGATTCTCTATGTTGCCACTATCAATGACCACCTTGCATTATTTCCCTTTTGATTTTCATATGGTTCTGAATAAACTCTTTCCCTGTGTTGGTTCATGAGTTTCCTTTTCTTCCTTAATAATAAAATCTCTTCAACATTAATGATTCAACCATATCAGGAGTTTCTTCTCTTACCTCTACATTCACAGTCTCTTCCTTAGCTTTTGAAATGTGAGATCCTCTCTGGTTTTTTGATTTGTTCTCATGACAATCCCAAGACATGTGTCATGTTTTCCCACAAGTAAAACACTTGATGTCTCTACCTATGCCTCTACCTCTCGAGAATAATCTTCCACCTCTTGACTCTCCTCCTCTAGGTGACTAACTGCTAGAGCTTCCTGCTTCTCCCTTTGAATATTGAAATATTCCTCTATTGGATGATCCCTTTCCTCTTGATGAAATCCTTCCTCTATTATTTTGACTCTACTTCCTGACCAACTTTTGTTCTACCTTTAGGGATGCTTGGTAGGAATATTCCACTATTCACACAGAGAAAAGACTGATCTCATCTTGAATATCAAACTTCAATCCACTTATAAATATGGAAACCTTCTTAGCATCTTCTTCTATATGGCATGACCTGATATTCAACCTATAGAATTATTTAGTGTACTCTTTCAGTGTCAAAGATTTCTATCTCAAATTCTGCAATTTTTTGAATAGATTTTGTTAGCACTCTGTAAATTTGTTCGGCTGATAAACAGACGACGAAGGTAACTATTTCAACCAACTTTGATACCCGAAACTAACCTTTCGGACCTGGAGAGGGCTCTCTCGGGAGATATTGTCTCAGCGCGGGATACAGATTTAAAGTTGTTGGCTAGATTTAACACCTTTGAAATAATGGGTTCTGGTTATATTGGAGCAAGAGAGTAAGACATTGGGATATGGAGTTGGTTCGAGAAAACGATAGAAAATGACTCGGTGACTGAACTTGAGAGGATAAAGGCTAAGAAAGCAACAATCATCAGCTTAAAATCATTGTATGAGGCAGGGAGAAAAAACAGAAAGCAACTTGGAGCACTGCTAAGGATGAATTCAAAGTTTAACTTGGAGGAAAATGTATTGTCTAAATGGCGCGAATCCCAGGGCGCTGCACAGTGAATCCCAAGTTTGAAAATGCATTCCTATTTAGACAGAAATAGATATGAATAAAGAGTACAGGAAGTACATACACAAAGAAAGGAAAAAATACATCCAACTGCTACAATTAGAATCTTTTCATCAAAGCTTCATGAATTTTGCATTAAATTTTGATCAAACTCAAACTATATTCAATAAACACTCTCTATACTAATTTTTCCAACCAACCTAGAGTACATTGAAAATATAAAATATATAGGCAAGGGCACCACTTGGGTTGCCCTACTCTTCTAACTAATATCCCTAAAAACTAGGAAACTGACCAGGGGTGATTTTAAGAACTCCCCCTAAATTTATATATATAATAATTGGGTGAATCCCCATGATACATAGGAAAAAATGAAGGCTATTTTATCAATTACATAATATGTATATATAATTTTTTGGCGAATATTTTAGTCAAGTATATAATCTTGTAAAATCTTGGCGAATCTTTCACTGAATTATAAAATCTTGTAAAATCTTGGCGAATTTTTCACTGAATTATAAAACCTTGTAAATTCTTTGTAACAACCTCCTTCGTTACGACGACGACTCTTTAACAGGTCAATTTTTTTTTTGTGTTAAGGTGTGTGCGTGTGTAGAAGTAACAGACACACTTGACTCTACGTTGCCACTCGACAACCAACAAGACACAACCGCGAAGATTACCACAAGAAGACAAGGGCGCACAACAAGTAGCTGCAAGCAATGAACGACCCAAGCCATAAGGCGCACACAAATACTGCAACAATAACAACCAAGGACATAAGGCGCACACAAGTACTGCATCAATAACGACATACTGGGTTATGCACGGTACAACACAGAGGGAAGAATCCATAGTAGTAGGTCTTACTATTTCTACACCGGAAAGCAGGTCGTTTAATCTTAGTTCTCTGCTCCGGAGAGAGAGAAGTTCAGATAGGCTCCTGGCCGACTGCTCAGGCAAAAACTAGTAATCCCCTCAGGTGTGTCGCAAGAGTGGAAACCCTGCCTTTAAAGGGACCGAGACTCTTGATACGGCACTAGATTCCTTACACAAAATAATCACACCCAGACAAATCTCCTAGGGCTACCTGGGGGTGTCTACATCCTGCGCGACACAACAAACCCAAATGACTAAGATGAAGGACAACAATAAGACTATTCAGGTGCAACCGGCCAAGACGACACACATACTAAGAACATTCATGGCGGAGATAAAAAACACAATCGTGCATTACAACACATAGCACCATACATTGATTTGATAATCGACATCAACGCCAGTGTGAGGCACTTGCCCCCAAGGCCGAGTTGTTATACACACTCGTTGATCATTGCACATCATGATCCAACACAAGGAATCTTGCCACTAAAATGTGCCAATAGAATTAACTACTAGGGAGCAACATAACTCATCTAAACCATCTCCCAAAAATAAATCCCACCTCAACTGAAGTTAAGAGCATTTACTTTCCTACCTTAATTTTTGATTTAAAAAAAACTAAGGCTAAACCATGGTTACTTAAATATCACAATACTTAACTTAAAATAAAACAATGCCTTTCTAATTTATACCAAGCTTAACTTAATTACTACAATGCTTTCATAAAGTAAAATACATTATATCCTTCCTTAAAAACGTAACATGCACCGTTCCTTTCTTAATTTATCACAATTCCCTTCTTAATATCACAAGGCTTAACAATTCCTTCCTTAAATAGAATACCTGAGTGCGTTTTCTAAAGAACAATAAACAATTCTTTCCTTAGTCTATAACAAATAAATTAAATACGCGTGGCGCTGTCAAGCCCATAAATAAATTTCCTGCCATCACTAGCGCTGTCTAAAACAGATCCGAATAATTACATATACAACAGTCTAGCGCATAAATAAAACTAATCCAACGCATAAAAACTAACCAACCAACCACATATATAAAAACTAATCCAACCACACATGTATAAAAACTAATCCAGCTCATAGAATCATACTTCCTTACACCTGTTCCTATAATTAAGGCGTTGTTTTTACCCAGAAAAAGCTAATCAACAAATGCCGAGATTTGGAATAAATGCGCACAAAGAACTTTTACAATGGTTGGAGTAGATGATGATTAATTTAGCAAAAAGAGACATTTACTACCATTTACTGCCCGGTTAAGGTAATAACTCTGACTAGGGCGAACTCAGTCATAATGGCTGGATTAAATAGCTGGCTGTTAATAATTTTACTTCCATAGGTGGTGCATGGAGGAACTAAGCCACGCGTATGAAGGGAATAAATTCAGAAATTAAAAATACAGCAAAGACTCCAGAATTAAGGCAGTGCGCTACACTGGTGCAGTGCACGGCAGACAATTGGCGGGCTGGGCGGACAGTGGCTAGGTTGGAACCGTAATTGTGCTCGAGTTTCTTATTTTTCTTGCATGCAGACTCAGCGTCCCAGGGATTCAACTTTGCACAACGCCTGGTAAATAAGGCAACCATCACTCCCAACGCAAGAAAACATTAATTTAAATTAAAGGATGTGAGACTAACGACTGTGTGGGATTAGGTACCAGTTTTTAAGTTAATTTAAACAGCTTCAATTGATTGCAACGAAGTAGATTATGATGCACACACACATTTATGTTTATTTTTATTATTATTTTTCTTACAGCAAATCAGATAACATTAATTCGACAATTACATATGCAAGGATAGTAAAGAGACAATGCCCACATTAGGTATTCGATCTATTCTTAAACAACATCAATTTAATTTGAAAATCCCAAAAGAAACATCTACACAATGGATGAACAATTCAACGTATTAAGAACTGTCTAATTTACAATGTCGAATCTAAAGTTTAAGTAAGAATGTGATCCCGAATTTACATATAAAAGGTTCTTTTATTTTTATTGAAAGTTAAGTATCTATTCATACTCGCAAGAAATGACGCACGGGACTGACAGAACGCGTTTTCTGTGGCAGCGATACGCTGTATCTCATCGTCCAGACGGCTACACTTCTGCCTTAAGGGAATGGTGTCAAGGAAAGCCGAAACAGGCTATACCAACTCTAGTAATCCAACGCCCAGTGATGAAACGACACGTGAACCCTAAGTCATCGGAACCCAAGTTATCAAGGGGTGGGTATACAAATTGAGTCAAGGAAAAAGAAGTGTCCGGTTAGTCTCGATATGTTCAAGCTCGATTTTTGAACGCGGTTTAGTATCTAGGAAAGGGGATTAACGTAACTAAGCCATCCTCCGGCTTATCCTCGTTCTGGTTGAATTGCAGGAATGGGATGCTTATATTAAACATCTTTACCTATTAAATCTGCGGCATTGCATTTAAATAATTGAACATCAATAATTAATAACCCTAAATACCTAATGCAAGGGAGAAAATGCAATACGTTGAACTCAACAAAGAGAAACACATCACCATCTGACTCAGACGCGCAGTACGCCAGGTCAAAAGTTTCTGGCAAGGTCGAACTCAAGGAAAGGTATCAGTCAAGCGAGGACAGAGGTGAAGGCAGGGATTCCAGTCCCATTTTACCCATCTAGCAGTTTAACATTTCAAACTAGAACTATAACTATAGTCTATTCATTGACGGAACCGTATCTGATCGAAATTCCTTATCTGGAAACGCCTGTACTGTACTAGTTCACATTTTATATAACTATTGACAAAGGTGAAGGCAAGGAGATTTCATGGGTAATAGATTTTATTACACCTACACGGGATTAGAAAATAGTGCATATGAAAACCCCAATCTATTACGCTTCAAGCCACTCGGGTGGTACATTCAGAACACATTTTTATTACATTAGCAGGGTATTGGAGAAAAATACAAGTACAGTCAATCTATCAACATTTCACGCATCAAGAAGAGTCCATTGTTAACAGATTTTTATTACCTCTGCATAAGTTTATAAGGAAATACATATACAACCCTATTCTGATACCAGCCTAGCCTACTCGACCGAAATTTTTAAACAAAAGCCATACCGTTGCCTTATAGCCCGCCGCGATGACGTCCGCACTCCGCTCCGTGCCGCTCCCACTTGCCGATCGTAGAGACTACACCGGTACCTCCCAGCCAAATTCTATGGGTACTCTACTTCCCCCTCAGCCCCCCGAGCCGCAAAGCGGCCACACACAGTCCAGATAGTATACCTAGCTTCCCAGCTCCCCTCCAAGGCTGAGCTACCACTCAAATCAGCTGAGAAAATCCCCAACTCCTCACAAGCAATCCGTCCAGTTTGCAATTTTGGCAGCATAACCATACCTCATAGCCCATCCCCCTTTTTCCCCTTCCCCCTTCTTTTTATGGAATCTCAAACCCTAAATCATATTTCTTTTAAGTTTTCCCCCCATTTTTTTTTTTTTTTAAAAGGAAACTCAAAAAGGTAAAAGCGCTAAGCATCTTTTCATTTTTTTTTTTTTTTAAATTCATATATATATATATATATATATATATATTTATACTTTTATACTCCCATAAGTTAACTAATTAAATCCTTCTTTTCAAATTTACAACCACGGATTTGAATTAATTTCTTCGTCTCTTTATTTTACCCTACACACTTTATGAAGACTCAAATCATAGCTTAAGTGGGTTTTTTTTTCTTTCTTTTTTTTTAAATTTATTATTAGCACCTGTATTGTTAGTGCTAGCTAGTAGGAAATGAAATTTTAATGTTATTTGAATGGAAAATCTATTGCGAGCTAGAATATAATGGCATTTTTATTAGGAGAAGGTTAAGTCTTGGTTATTATGTTAGGGCAAAGTAGTACCGTCACTAAAAAGATGAATTTTCAAGCTTATTACTGGGAATGAGGAATGGCCTTGTGTATGCAATTAAGGAAGGAATCACTTTATGAATTCAATTGAAGAAGGGATTGTTTTTTTTATTTAATTAAGGAAGGAAACTCCTTGGATTAGGTGGAGGTTGCAAATCATAGGGGTAATGAATATTTAATGTAGTCTTGAATTATGTTTTTTTTTCTTGACATATGACTCAAATGTTGAACTGGCGACGTCTGGTTAGGGGAATTGTTTAAGGATTTATTAAGGTGTTGATGTCTTAGGGCTATTTAGGCTGATTCCTTCATCCACATTAATACGATGTGCTCTTCAGGATGCACCACGTGCTCCAAGGGTGCCACTCGCCTCTTGAGTTTCTTTTGTGCGACATGCCCTTCAGGATGCACCACGTGCTCCAAGGTTGCCACTCGCCAACTGGACTGATTGGTAGACATCTATAACCCCAGGAGTCAACAATCTTCCAGGTGAAATTGTGGGAGACTAAGGGTTCTAAGGAATAAGGTGCCCGCCTTATTACGCGCCCCTTAGAATCATCGTGAGTGACTATCGCAGTCTGCCCTCACGGAATCGTGGATCCTCTCGAACTAGGTAATCGTTAATATATAGTTTGAGCCATGGCGGGAGTGCTAGTAGGTGGTGGCAGGGCTGCTGTCCACCCCTCTCCCTCAACCTCTTTGGAACTCATGTGTGGCCCCTTTACTCCATATGTGAGTCTGGTCGGCAAGCTATCGTCAGCCTGCATCATCAACAATCATGTCAGAAATGTCAACATCAAATCATCAAATCACTGAAATATCACAGTAAATAAATCAACCCAAAAAGCACACTCCCTGAATCAGTCCGGAGTCCAAGGGGGTTCTACCGATGCCTTTGTATCCTCAAGGTCAAAAACCCTACACACTCAATAAGACTGAGTCAATAGCACCTGTCTACATCAAATAGTAACACATCATGTCATCTGTCAATCGCATCATAATTAAGTATAAATGGTCTAACATCATAAAAGTCCAAATCACTTGTGAGCAAGTGTCCTCAAATAATAAGTTTTCTCAGTGCACCATAGCGGGATGTTACATACACCCCCTCCTAGTCTAAAATCCGTCCCGAAGTTTCTCAGTATAAATGCAGAAATAAAAGTATCACAATATCATAATTCTATCTATCAAACAAAAATGGAAACTATTGACGCAGATCATATGCGTCCTCCCAGGTCGCCGAGTGCGGACTATAACTGTCCCACTGGACCTTGACTTGATCTACCATTCGACGTCGTAACTGTTGAACGTGATGATCTAAGATGCAGACCGACTCAACCGTGAGCTCTCCCTCGTCTGATACCTGCAAGGAACTCATGTCAATCACGTGTGTAGGATCACTGACATAATGTCTCAAAACAAATACATGAAAAACATCGTGCATATGCCTCAAAGAATCAGGAAAGGCTAGTCGATAGGCCACGGGCCCCTTTCTCTCCACAATCTTGAAAGGTCCCACGAACCTAGGAGAGAGTTTATCTCCTTTTCCAAACTTTATCGAACTCTTATGCGGTTTAACCCGCAAGAAGACTCGATCGCCGACCTCGTAACTACGGTCGACTCGGTGCGCATCGGCATAACTCTTCTGTCGATCCTGCTCTTCTTTAATACTTTGTCTTATGGTTTGCATTTGATCTTCCATTTCTTGGATCGCTTCTGGTCCCACCAGGACCCTATCCTCAAGCCGATCCCAACTCAAGGGCGTCTGACACGGTCGCCCATAAAGGAACTCAAAAGGCGCCATCTTAATGGTGCTCTGGTAACTGTTGTTGTAAGCGAACTCTACTAGAGGCAAAAACTCCTCCCAATGCTTTTGTTGGTCCATCACGTACATGCGCAACATGTCTTCCAATGTTTGGTTCGTTCGTTCGGTCTGTCCGTCAGTCTCTGGGTGATATGCAGTACTAAAATTGAGTTGGGTTCCCAAGGCCTCTTAAAAACTCGTGCAAAATCGTCCAGTAAACATCGATCCTCGATCGGATATAATCTTCTTAGGCACGTCGTGCAACCTCACAATCTCACTGATGAAAACTCTTGCTATGTCAGGTGCCTGATACGTCATACGCACAGGAATAAAGTGAGCACTCTTTTTCAGAGTGTCGTCTACTACAAAAATTGAGTCGTGTCTCCTTGCCGTCAGTGGAAATCCAACAATAAAATCCATCGAAATAACTTCCCATTTCGATTCCGGAATGGCATGTGGTTGAAGTAATCCTTCCGGGTGTCTATGTTCAGCCTTTACCTGCTGACACTCTAGACATCTAGCCACAAAGTTGACTATGTCGGCCTTCATTCCCTTCCAGAAGAATAAGGGTTTAAGGTCTTCCCTCATCTTCGTAACTCCTGGGTGAACCATGTAAACTGCTCTATGAGCCTCGCTCAGGATTAGCATCCTCAACTCGTCGTTTGGCGGTACATAAATCCAACCTCTAAACCTCATTAAACCATCGCTATAAAATGAATATCCCTCATATCGTGGTACCATCATTTTTTTTTGTCCGATAAAATCCTTGACTTCTTTGTACCAGTCATCATCATGCTGTAAAGTGAGAATCTTCTCACGTAGATTTGTCTGAAGAGGTAACACCAAAAAGATGCGTGGCCTCCGACTCAAGGCATCAACCACTCTATTCATTGTTCCCTTTATGTAAGTAATCTTGAAGTCGTACTCGCTAAGCAATTCCGACCAACGCCGTTGTCGCGCGTTCAGGTCGCTTTGCGTGAAAATGTGTTGCAGCCCAATGATCAGTCTTTAATTCAAATTTTCATCCAACAAGGTAGTGTCTCCAAACCTTCAAGGCATAAACGATGGATAATAACTCCAAGTCGTGTGTCGCGTAGTTCTCCTCATGCCTTCTCAGCTTCCTCGAAATGTAAGCAATCACTCGTCCGTCCTGCATCAAGACTCCGCCTAAACCTTCCTTGGATGCGTTAGTGCATACCAAGAAGTCTGTGTCCATGTCAGGGACCTTTAGTATCAACACGGTTGTCAAAAAATATTTAAGCCTCCGAAATGCTTCCGCGCATTTCTATGTCCAAACAAACTTCTTGTTTTTCTTCTGCAATTCCATGATCAGATTTGCTATCTTCGAAAAACCCTCGACAAACCGTCGATAGTATCCTGCTAATCCCATAAAACTACGCACTTCTGTGACATTCGTCGGCGCAGGCCATTCCATAATAGCCTCAACCTTGGTTGGATCCACGCTGATACCTTCGCCGGAGATGACATGCCCTAAGTAGTGAATCCTCGATTGATAAAAAGAGCATTTGGACAACTTCCCATACAATTTGTGTTCTCGTAAACATTGTAGTACCAAGCGCAAGTGCTCGTCATGCTCCTCCGTCATCCGAGAGTAGATCAAAATATCGTCAATGAATACTTGGATGAACTTGTCCAAGTACTCACGGAACACCCCGTTCATCAAACTCATGAATACCCCTGGGGCGTTTGTCAGTCCAAATGGAAAAACAATAAACTTGTAATGTCCGAATCTCGTCTTAAAGGCAGTCTTAGGGATGCCATCCTCCTTGATCCGTAACAGGTGATACCCTGATTGCAAATCGATCTTGGAGAACACCGTCTCACCCTTCATTTGATCGAACAGATCATCAATTCTTGGTAAGGGATACTGATTCTTGATCGTAGCCTTGTTCAGTTGACGGTAGTCAATGCAAAGCCTCCATGATCTGTCCTTCTTTCATATGAAGATAACTGGTGCACCCCACGGTGACACACTAGGACGTATCAGTCACAGGTCCAACAACTCCTTCAGTTGCATTTTCAACTCTTGCAACTCCGGGGTCGACATCTGATAAGGCGTTCTTGCTATCGGTTTGGTCCCCGGTTTCAGGTCTATGGTAAACTCCAGTTCCCTTTCCAGCGGCATCCCAGGAAACTCCTCTGGAAACATGTCCAAAAACTCCTTCACCACCGGAAAAAGTTCTAGACCTTCCGCTACTCCCTTCTTGTTTAGCGCGAGGATCACATAAAGTTTGCACCCCTTGTTCATACTCTTCCGTAACTGTAAGGAAGAGATGAACCGCAGGGAAACTCCCTGGTTTCGTCTTACAATCACACCTCTCAGTCCTTCGTCATCAACCAAGCTCAACCATTTTGTCTTACAGTTGAGTATCGCCTCATGCATTTCCAACCAATCCATACCGATCACGACGTCATAAGATCCTATGATCGTGACGTACAAGTTGACCCTCGTGAAAAACTCTCCCAGGTTAAGGGCACAACCCGTAACCTTTCCTCCAACCTTTTGTTTGGCTCTCGAAGCCATCTCCATGAAGTTAAACTCATCCTGTTCGACTGCCTTTACCTTAATCATTTTTAGCGCTGCACCAGAAATGAAACTCCCAGTAGCACCTGGGTCTATCAAAATACTAAGGGTCTGGTCAGCGATAGTACCTTTCGTCTCGAGCACAGTCGACTGGTGCTCTGCCTAGCGGTTATTCACCGTTGCATGTATCCGATGGGCCTTGCCCATATCTTCCACTGTAGCGGGTCCGGCTGATCCGGACGCCCTGGTCCTCTCCACAGGACAGTCGCGCTGGTAGTGTGTCTCCCCACACGTCCAACACCCCTTCTTCGGCCCAGTAGTCCTGGTACCCGAAGTAGAAGAGGATTGCCCACCAGCCTGAAACCCTGGTTTGTTCTACTGAACAGGCCTAAACTGCTGCTGCTGCGGGCGACGCTGCTGCTGGTGCTGTGGTCCTTGAAAAGGTGTCCGCTACTGAGGTGGCGGTCGTTGAGGTGTAGTGAACGTGGATCCCCTCTGGAAGCCGCGATATCCTGGCATACGTCTCGTTGGTGTCTGGTGCTGCGACGTTCCAGATGAACCCGGCCCTGCGGGTCTCGCTGGAGTCCTGGTCTAACCCCCACTGATAAGATCCTCCTCAGCTATGAGGGCCTTTTGGACAGCGTCGTGCAAGGTTTGAGGCATCAATATCCTAACCTTGGCTCGTAGGCTGCCGTTAAGGCCAAACACGAACCGGTTGACCTTGAGCTTCTCTGTGTTAAGGTGCGGAGCATACTGGAGCAGCTCCATAAAACGTGTGTACTCGGGCACCGTATGACCTCCCTGTCGTAATGCATTGAACTCATTGAGCTGACGCTCAATGAATTCCTCTGAAAGGTACCTCTCTCGGAACCGTTCCTCGAACAGTTCCCATGACACATCTTCCACGGCCATGTTCAGTTGCGACAGGAGTGTCTTCCACCATAGAAGAGCGCTCCCCTTCAGTTGAAAGACCGCCATGCGGACTTTCATGTTGGAGGTATAATCGCGAAGTGCGAAGCACATCGCCATGTTCTCCAACCATGCCTCGGCGGCTGCTCCATCCGGGGCACCAAAGAACTCGGGAAATTTTACCTTCTCGAGTTCACGGTGAATGCTACCTGTAACAGCCAGTGCGTGCAGCAGAACCTCTGCGGGTGTCGGCGCCCTGGCCTTGTCTCTGTCCAATCGGCTGATCAGAGCCTCAGACATGCGCTGGAAGGACCTCATCATCCCAATAACATCGCCAACTGCTATCTGCTCCTGTCCAAGAACCTACTCGCCTCCCTGGGGGTTAGACCCCTCAGATGTGAATGCTACTGGAGGCGTCATGCCTCCTCCCCTAGCACCTCGTTGTCTGCCTCCGCGACGTCCTCTAACCATGATTACTTGCACGCCCACAATCAACTCGATCAGCAACAATATAATCAATCTAATCATATCAACGAAATCCGTAGCGAATCCCAAGTCGCGGGTCGAACCGGCTCTGATACCATATGTAACAACCTCCTTTGTTACGACGACGACTCTTTAACAGGTGAATTTTTTTTTTGTGTTAAGGTGTGTGTGTGTGTAGAAGTAACAGACACACTTGACTCTACGTCACCACCCGAAAACCAACAAGACGCAACCGCGAAGATTACCACAAGAAGACAAGGGTGCACAACAAGTAGCTGCAAGCAATGAACGACCCAAGCCATAAGGTGCACACAAATACTACAACAATAACGACCAAGGACATAAGGCGCACACAAGTACTGCATCAATAACGACATACTGGGTTATGCACGGTACAACACAGAGGGAAGAATCCATAGTAGTAGGTCTTACTATTTCTGCACCAGAAAGCAGGGCGTTTAATCTTAGTTCTCTACTCCAGAGAGAGAGAAGGTCAGATAGGCTCCTGGATGACTACTCAGGCAGAAACTAGTAATCCCCTCAGGTGTGTCGCAAGAGTGGAAACTCTGCCTTTAAAGGGCCTGAGACTCTTGATATGGCACTCGATTCCTTACACGAAATAATCACACCCAGACAAATCTCCTAGGGCTACCTGGGGGTGTCTACATCCTGCGCGACACAACAAACCCAAATGACTAAGCTGAAGGACAACAATAAGACTATTCAGGCGCAACCAGCCAAGACGACACACATACTAAGAACATTCATGGCGGAGATAACAAAAACAATCGTGCATTATAACACATAACACCATACATTGATTCGATAATCGACATCAATGCCAGGGTGAGGCACATGCCCCCAAGGCCGAGTTGTTATACACACTCATTGATCATTGCGCATCATGATCCAACACAAGGAATCTTGCCACTACAATGCACCAATAGAATTAACTACTAGCGAGAAACATAACTCATCTAGACCATCTCCCAAAAATAAATCCCACCTCAACTGAAGTTAAGAGCATATACTTTCCTACCTTACTTTTTGATTTAAAAAAAATTAAGGCTAAATCATGGTTACTTAAATATCACAATACTTAACTAAAAATAAAACAATGCCTTTCTAATTTATACCAAGCTTAACTTAATTACCACAATGCTTTCCTAAAGTAAAATACATTATATCCTTTCTTAAAAATGTAACATGCACCGTTGCTTTCTTAATTTATCACAATTCCCTTCTTAATATCACAAGGCTTAACAATTCCTTCCTTAAATAGAATACCTGAGTGCGTTTTCTAAAGCACAATAAACAGTTCTTTCCTTAGTCTATAACAAATAAATTAAATACGCCTGGCACTGTCAAGCCCATAAATAAATTTCCCGCCATCACTGGCGCTGTCTAAAACAGATCCGAATAATTACATATACAACAATCTAGCGCATAAATAAAACTAATCGAGCACATAAAAACTAACCAACCAACCACATATATAAAAACTAATCCAACCACACATGTATAAAAACTAATCCAGTGCATAGAATCATACTTCCTTACACCTGTTCCTATAATTAAGGCGTTGTTTTAACCCAGAAAAAGCTAATCAACAAATGCTGAGATTTGGAATAAATGCGCACAAAACAACTTTTACAATGGTTGGAGTAGATGATGATTAATTTAGCAAAAAGAGACATTTACTACCATTTACTGCCCGGTAAAGGTAATGACTCTGACTAGGGCGAGCTGAGTCATAATGGCTGGATTAAATAGCTGCCTGTTAATAATTTTACTGCCATAGGTGGTGCATGGAGGAACTAAGCCACGCATATGAAGGGAATAAATGCAGAAATTAAAAATACAGCAAAGACTCCAAAATTAAGGCGGTGCGCTACACTGGTACAGTGCACGACAGAGAATTGGCTGGCTGGAGGGACAGTGGCTAGGATGGAACCGTAATTGTGCTCGAGTTTCTTATTTTTCTTGCATGCAGACTCAACGTCCCAGGGATTCAACTTTGCAAAGCGCCTGGTAAATAAGGCATCCATCACTCCCAACGCAAGAAAACATTAATTTAAATTAAAGGTTGTGAGATTAACGGCTATGTGGGATTTGGTACCAGTTTTTAAATTAATTTAAACGACTTCAATTGATTGCAACGACGTAGATTATGATGCACACACACATTTATGTTTATTTTTATTAATTTTTTTTTTACAACAAATCAGATAACATTAATTCGACAATTACATATGCAAGGACAGTAAAGAGACAATGCCCACATTAGGTATTCGATCTATTCTTAAACAAAATCAATTTAATTTGCAAATCCCAAAAGAAACATCTACGCAATGGATGAACAATTCAACGTATTAAGAACTGTCTAATTTACAATGTCGAATCTAAATTTTAAGTAAGAATGTGATCCCGAATTTACATATAAAAGGTTCTTTTATTTTTATTGAAAATTAAGTATCTATTCATACTCGCAAGAAATGACGCACGGGACTGACGGAATGCATTTTCTGTGGCAGCGATACGCTATATCTCATCGGCCAGATGGCTACACTTCTGCCTTAAGGGAATGGTGTCAAGGAAAGCCGAAACAGACTATACCAGCTCTAGTAATCCAACGCCCGGTGATGAAACGACACGTGAACCCTAAGTCGCCGAAACCCAAGTTATCAAGGGGTGGGTATACAAATTGAGTCAAGGAAAAAGAAGTGTCTGATTAGTCTCGATATGTTCAAGCTCGATTTTTGAACACAGTTTAGTATCTAGGAAAGGGGATTAACGGAACTAAGCCATCCTCCGGCTTATCCTCGTTCTGGTTGAATTGTAGGAATGGGATGCTTATATTAAACATCTTTACCTATTAAATCCACGGGATTGCATTTAAATAATTGAACATCAATAATTAATAACCCTAAATACCTAATGCAAGGGAGAAAATGCAATACGTTGAACTCAGCAAAGAGAAACGCATCACCATCTGACTCAGACGCGCAGTACGCCAGGTCGAAATTTTCTGGCAAGGTCGAACTCAAGGAAAGGTATCAATCAAGCGAGGACAGAGGTGAAGGCAGGGATTCCACTCCCCTTTTACCCATCTAGCAGTTTAACATTTCAAACTATAACTATAACTATAGTCTATTCATTGACGGAACCGTATCTGATCGAAATTCCTTATCTGGAAACGCTTGTACTGTACAAGTTCGCATTTTATATAACTATTGACAGAGGTGAAGGTAAGGAGATTTCATGGGTAACATATTTATTACACCTACACAGGATTAGAAAACAGTGCATATGAAAACCCCAATCTATTACGCTTCAATCCACTCGGGTGGTACATTCAGAACACACTTTTATTACATTAGCAGGGTATTGGAGAAAAATACAAGTACAGTCAATCTATCAACATTTCACGCATCAAGAAGAGTCCATTGTTAAAATATTTTTATTACCTCTGCATAGGTTTAGAAGGAAATACATATACAACCCTATTCTGATACCAACATAGCCTACTCGACCGAAATTGTTAAACAAAATCCATACCGTTGCCTTATAGCCCGTCGCGATGACGTCCGCGCTCTGCTCCGTGCCGCTCCCGCTTTCCGACCGTAGAGACTACACTGGTACCTCCCAGCCAAATGTTAGGGGTACTCTGCTTCCCCCTCAGCCCCCCAAGCCGCAAAGGGGCCACACACAATCCATATAGTATACCTAGCTTCCCATCTCGCCTCCAAGGCTGAGCTACCACTCAAATCAGCTGAGAAAATCCCCAACTCCTCACAAGCAATCCGTCCAGTTTGCAATTTTGGCAGCATAACCATACCTCATAGCCCATCCCCCTTTTTCCCCTTCCCCCTTATTTTTATGGAGTCTCAAACCCTAAATCATATTTCTTTTAAGTTTTCCCCACATTTTTTTTTTTTTTTTTAAAGGAAACTCAAAAAGGTAAAAGCGCTAAGCATCTTTTCATTTTTTTTTTTTTTAAATTCATATATAGATATATATATATTTATAGTTTTATACTCCCATAAGTTAACTAATTAAATCCTTCTTTTCAAATTTACAACCACGGATTTGAATTAATTTCTTCGTCTCTTTATTTTACCCTACACACTTTATGAAGACTCAAATCATAGCTTAAGTGGGTTTTTTTTTATTATTTTTTTTTTTTAAATTTATTATTAGCACCTGTATTGTTAGTGCTAGCTAGTAGGAAATGAAATTTTAATGTTATTTGAATGGAAAAGCTATTGCGAGCTAGAATATAATGGCATTGTTATTAGGAGAAGGTTAAGTCTTGGTTATTATGTTAGGGCAAAGTAATACCGTTACTAAAAAGATGAATTATCAAGCTTATTACTGGGAATGAGGAATTGCCTTGTGTATGCAATTAAGGAAGGAATTACTTTATGAATTCAATTAAAGAAGGGATTGTTTTATGTATTTAATTAAGGAAGGAAACTCCTTGGATTAGGTGGAGGTTGCAAATCATATGGGTAATGAATATTTAATGTAGTCTTGAATTATGTTTTTTTTTTCCTGACATAGGACTCAAATGTTGAACTGGCGACGCCTGGTTAGGGGAATTGTTTAAGGATTTATTAAGGTGTTGATGTCTTAGGGCTATTTAGGTTGATTCCTTCATCCACATTAATGCGACGTGCCCTTCAGGACGCACCACGTGCTCCAAGGATGCCACTCGCCTCTTGAGTTTCTTTTGTGCGACGTGCCCTTTAGGATGCACCACGTGCTCCAAGGGTGCCACTCGCTAACTGGACTGATTGGTAGACATCTATAACCCCTGGATTCAACACTCCGCCAAGTGAAATTGTGGGAGACTAAGGTTTCTAAGGAATAAGGCCCCCGCCTTATTGCGCGCCCCTTAGAATCATCGTGAGTGACTGTCGCAGTCTGCCCTCACGACATCGTGGATCCTCTCGAACTAGGTAATCGTTAACCTACAGTTCGAGCCATGGTGGGAGTGCTAGTAGGCGGTGGTAGGGCTGTTGTCCACCCCTCTCCCTCAACCTCTCTGGAACTCGTGTGTGGCCCCTTTACTCCATATGTGAGTCTGGTCGGCAAGCTATCGTCAGCCTGCATCATCAACAATCATGTCAGAAATGTCAACATCAAATCATCAAA
>ML801792.1:73573-96895 GCA_009831015.1 Picea engelmannii
CCCCTTTACTCCATATGTGAGTCTGGTCGGCAAGCTATCGTCAGCCTGCATCATCAACAATCATGTCAGAAATGTCAACATCAAATCATCAAATCACTGAAATATCACAGTAAATAAATCAACCCAAAAAGCACACTCCCTGACTCAGTCCAGAGTCCAAGGGGGTTCTACTGATGCCTCTGCATCCTCAAGGTCAAAAACCCTGCACACTCAATAAGACTGAGTCAATAGCACCTGTCTACATCAAATAGTAACACATCATGTCGTCTGTCAATCGCATCATAATCAAGTATAAATGTTCTAACATCATAAAACTCCAGATCACTTGCGAGCAAGTGTCCTCAAATAATAATTTTTCTCAGTGCGCCCGAGCGGGACGTTACAGTCTTGGAATTTTTTTTGATAAAGTATAAAACCCATATATAATAATAGGGAAATATGTTCATTAAACTGTAATATACTCATTTTACATATTTGGAAAAAGAAACATAGTTTGTCCATCCTTTAGACAATGTTGCAAGCATTAGGGGTTTTGTTTTTCAAGGTTGTTACAAGGGATTACATAACATCGAGGATGGAAACTAGGAAAGAGTGTTCCAAGGGCTTACATAAGGAAGGAGTGGAATGAATTGTTGGTTTCTATTCTAAGGTATATAACATGTGAGGGACGGTATAATTCAACTTCCCTTTATCACATTAGATTATTGGAACATTTCATAGGTACTCAACCACTCAATATGCCCTATTTTGTTTGACAAATCCTCGTAAAAATGTCTAAGAAGGTCAAATCCAATCTTGCCAAGGCTGAAGGCTGAGACCAGACTTTTTCATTGTGGTTTGATTAAATTACTTATCATTGAAGAACTAAAGAAAAGGCATAAAACATGGGGGTATTTTTTGTTTTGGTCTGAGTTCACCTTTGAAGAAGATCCTGAGAATCCTCTTGGAAAGAAGAAGAGAGTCAAGAAAGGAAAGCAATCTATTGCACATGATACAACAGAGGCATCTACCAGTAGGACAAGGAGAAGGATAAATTTCCTCGATGATCTTAAGGATGAAAACATGGTCATAATGAAAAGAGCTAAAGTGGTTGCTTGGAAGGAGAGGCTTAAGGAATATATAGTGTGTTGTCACATGTAAATATAAAATTTTGGCTAAAGTTTGTTTAAAAAAAAAAGGGTTAATGTGATCTTAGGGCTGAGGACACTTTACATAAGGGCAAAAAAAATCAAAGGTTTTCGGCTTATATGCATAGAATTTTTTATTTTTATTTTGGCATTGGATAACAATATGGCTTTGTGCAGTTTTCTTATTTTATTTTTGGGCATTGAATAACAATATGGATTTGGGTAGTTTTTTGTAAGTCTCGGCAAATACAAAAAAAATATTACAGGGATTATGTTTACTATAGTAAAATTACTGGGCCCATAGGCCAATCTCCAATTTCGATCCCAACACCGAGGGCAAGAACCTGCACCAACGCACAACACAAGTTAGTATTTCAGCTAGAAAAACAATACAAGTCAGCCGAGACAAAGCACCTAAGCGTCATGCATCAAGTCACATGGAGGAGGAGCCCACAAGGAAGCGCCATTATGCACTACAAATCGAATGAACATTGAAACATCGTTGCATATACAGACAACAAAGTATTCTTGCCTGGGTAATGTGGGATATATCCCAGTGATAAAAGAACAAACGGTAGAATGCCAACCTCACAGGCATCGAGAGTTATGTTAACCCTTGCATTCACCATTTAGAGGTCAGATCTCAGTGCATAGGTATAAATATCAATACACAGATGTTGAAAGAGATGTCCAGTGTCCAGAGTTTAATTAGTTGTTAGATGAATGTGCAGGTGCCAATTTGACAGCAAAACGCCAAGATACAGAGGATTGCCTGAGAACTGAGTGACTTCCTCATGATATTATGGAAAAAATAATGACGTTCATTGCATAAATTAAAAGTGCCCAGGCCTATATGCATTGGCTGTTAGGTTTCGATAATGCTAGTGCAAGTTTCAAGCATTCATCAAAGCCTGACACATTGACCAAGTACCAAGTCTCATTCAAGCCCTAAGCCACGAAGGAGGAAACGCAATTGCCCAGTGCATAACAATTCCAAGTGTCTTAATGAATGGCTACCATGGAATTCTAGTTGGGTATGAGCGGAGTTGGGATTCGAAATGAAAAGTATCCACATGTCAAGGAGAGCTATCCAAGCCTCTACATCACATTTTTGTATCTCGAATTCATGTGTCAAAAGGTACCAAGAGGTAATAAATCTAATAGCGACTATTCATTGTTCAAAACTATTTTTCGGGTGGTTTTTTCCCTTTCGAGCATATGTGATAAGAAGTAAAATCCTCAAAGATGAAGAGCCAGGTAATCAAAGTGATATATTGGATGTCAAGCACCTCAAATTAAAACTCTAAAAGTGAGACTCAAAGGCACACAGTCAAATATGAAGGGACACTATGCTTTCCAACATTTTGGAATCCTTGTCATGAGTTTCAATCATGGAAACAAGGGGTGACAGAGGAAAGCGTTCATTCTACTGGTGTTAATGCAATTTTCTGTGGACATTTTTTAAGACAACCTCTGTTGGCAGGATTATGAATAGATTAAGAGCACTTACTTCCAAGAGAATTCAGTCTATCATAAAGCAGTTAATCAATAGTTAGGAAGATCGTATGGATGCAAGGTTAAATTATGTTGATGATGTTGTTGTAGTGGTTATAAGTACCTCTCCAAGCTTGGTTTCACCATAGGTTCTCAAAGACGATAATGGTCTATCTTCTCCTCTATTTGATGATGGTTCCTTTTTCACATCTCAGACCATATCAATAGAAATGTCTTAGTTTTTTGATGAAATGGATGGGAATGAAAATCCCCTAATTATCAAGTGAACGTAACAGATGTATGGAAGAGCAGGGTGATGATTAATTCTTTGCATACATAGCTTGTACATGCACAACAAGAAAATAAGAAACTATAGAAGGATATTTTAGCACAACTCACTGAGCTTAAGAACCTTCACATTATGTTCTCTACCTTGGGAAGGGAGAAACAAATAATGGCATGCAATTGAACTATGGATCTAAAATCCCTTTGACATATGAAATTTCAAGTTTTGTAGAAGCAGAAAAAGACCTAAGATACACTGGAAAGGGATCCTATTGGTAGAAGATCGATAATCAATGATGAAGTGACAACCCGACTACAGATTTTAGGGTCAGATTTAAATGATCAGAAATCCAAGAAAATGTCAGATTTCATGCACCTGATTAGAGATTCGAGTTATCTTTGGTTTCTGAAGAAAAATGTTTCTAATTAGAGATTCTACAAACCCTAAGAAATGCACCCAAAACACAAGTATTAGGTCGACGATGAAAGAATAGTGCTCCAAACTTGGCATGATACAATAATATTAACTCGTGAAATCAAAGTATTTATGTCCTTCCTTCACTAGACCTGCATAAATTAAACCCTAAGACCTCTTCAAGGAAGACAACTGTCTTTGCAGGCTTAATGATGATTGTTTGGATCATAAAAGAATGTGTTACACCTATGATGTGTAGTGCAATTTGATGGACTACTTTTTTTTTAAGACATCCTTTCTTAGGAATAGTGCTCTCTATTTTTGGTGATTAACCCATGGAATATGCAATAAAAAAACTCTAAACAACCATCAAGAAGGATGTTTCCTTAAACTATGGACTTCGACCCCTGTAGGATATTGCATCTTGTAGCATCTTTGGGTGTTTTGAGAACCTGTGATGACCCCAAAGAGCAAGATCCATTTTTTTGCATAGTACAAGTTTTGCAATTTGATAAGGTCGCTCAAACAAAATGGGCTTTAATTTCCTCAATAAAAGAACTACTACAAGTCTCCAACATTCTCTTAAAATTTGTTCATATGTTAATTTCTAGGCTAGAAATACAAAGAAAGGGACAAGACAAACTTTAAAGGCACAAAAGATAAATTTTCCACATAATGAACAACACAAATACCCTTATACTTGCATATAAATACTAGTAATCATGGGTTGACTCTATAACATTTCTCAACATGGGTCAGCCATACAATTAGTTGGCATGGGTCAACCTTTCTTAATTTGTTTTTATTTTTAGTCTTGTAATAAGCACCTTCAGTGAGAGTCCAATAAGCCTTCAAATGAGCTGCCAAAAGGATTGTCATGGTTGGAACCCATGTATAATATCCCCTTAATGGCTGCTACTGGAATAGAAACCATCTCAAGCAATGGAAAACCCAATACCATGCCTCCATTCATGTGCCCTCAATGAGTATACAATGTCTACTCAAAGTGCCTTCAATATTTCAAAATGTGCTCATAGTTTATGCAAGGAAAAACCTCCTCAATGATATTTCAAAATGTGCTCATAGTTTATGAAAGGAAAAACCTCCTCAATGACTTTTGTGTTTGGCTCAAGATCAATGAAAAAGTTCTCTACTCCTCTACACTTACATTATAAAACAGGTCAGAGTAATTGTTTCAGATTTGAAATGATGTGAATGCCTTAGCATATTGTGTAGTAAATGTACATAGTATTCCTTCAAGACATGTTTGTGACCTAATGGGGAATTTGATTATCCTCATGTTGAAGAAGGATTGTAACATCATCACAGGTCCCTAGTTGACTTTCACCTTCCATCAATAGCTTATGATTTATAGAAGCTAGAAACAACGGAGACACAAGAATTACATGGGTGTCATAAGTCCTACAAAGATCTTGTTGCTTCTTTTTGTTCCCCTTTCTCTCGTCCTTGGAATATTTGGATATGTATGTTACCAAAACGTTGAGTTTGACATCCAAGTCTGGAGTAACAAAAATTTACTTGGAAAACCAAGATCTGCAACTTAAATCAAAACCAACTACTAGAACATATACAGAACACTCCATACAACCATTTAAATATGTTTTATTCATAGACATGAAAATGAGCATTTGTATTTGTCTCATGGAGAAAGTGATTGTGCATACTAATTTCTAATTTCTCATAAAAATGAAGAAATAAATGCCACTTCTTTTTACCTCCATCTCAATGATCTTCCCATCGGTGTTGTAGTTGTGGCATGACCTATGGAACTTAGAACATACTCAATAGCTATGGAAGTGAGACCCCCATTCTGTCTTGTAACTTACACCATCCTCCTCTATTTGGGTCCTTTTGGTAGGTCTGTGACAATAGATCTTAAAATTGAATAAGTAGCATGACTCATGTAAGTCATGACAACTAGCATTTGAGATCCAACAACAACTTCTATTTGTAGGAATTCAATACTAAACATGCTATAAATGCACCTTCATGAGGCACACACACTAGTGATGAGAATGTTGCCACCCAATCCATCCACATTGCACACACATATTTGGAAAAGTGAATAAATTCGCCACTCTTAATACTGTCAGATCAACTAACCTATCAACTTCAAAGATCATCACAACAAACCATGGAAACAAATACAAGCATATTCATCAATTAATATGATATCACCCTTGTAAATTTGTTATCTATCCTCATACAAAATAGTGGATAACAATAACATTTGTTAGATTACAGAGTAGAGTTTTGTAAAAGGAATATATATGTAACATAAATTAACAACCAAAAAGTAAACTTGCATTCAGATAATTAGGGATATGGGGAGATATCTATGACAAATTCTATTAGAAAAATTCTCTCTACAACTTATACAAAGAATATAGTATACTACAAGGGACATCCCACCTCAAAATACTAAATATACAAATATTTATGATAATAAAGAATTGATTTTTTCAAGTGAAAAATGAAAGGAAAGTGAAAAAATAGTACATGTTCCCGAGGAATGGGTTCAAATCATAAAACTGGAGAAGATTTTATCTAGAATTCTAAAACAGAATCATGGAGCATCCATTCCCATGCATACCATAGCCTTCAAAGTTTTAGTTGCATTTTCTGCATAATCTGGAAGGTCTCATCCACATATCCATTATGGGCACACCTTGATATCATAACACTCCAAGTTATCAAATATGGCTTTACCCTTGCTACTTGCAATTGATCAAAAAGTTTCAAGGTCTTGGTGCAATTCCCATTCTGGGTGTAACCTACAATCATAGCATTCCATGATCTTACATTTAGTTTGGACATTTTGTTAAACACTTGCATGCAAATCCAACATTGTAGCATTATAGAAATATATTTCAGTCCTGATTTAGGTGGCAGTAAAGGCACTATAAATACACTTATTCATCCATGTCCTAACACTTTAAACAACCAACAAGTAATACTCATTGAGGTCTATTTGCATGCCTAAATATTCCTTTGGCCAAATCTGTATTATTCACATGGTAAATAGAATCAAGGGTTATCGTTTTTTACATGCTTTTTCTCAGAATATAAAGGTGTTAGTCCATTCAATTGGTGATAACCATAATCATTCTTTGATCTGGACGGCTGAGGAGCAGATACAAGGAAATTGACTTGGTTGAACCTGAAGATTCTTATATTTTTAGCAAGAAGATGTGATATAAAATATTCATTGACCTTGGAAGAGGCATATGACAATGTTATTAAGACCAAAAATTGTGACAAGGATAGAAGTAGAAGTGTAAAATGAACTCTAAAGACAAGCCTTTTAAATAAGCTGCTACATATTTTTGTTATTCTAACAAGTTGAATAAAAATAGGAGCTACATGTCTAAGTAGTTGACATTCTTCCTACAAAAATTGCAAAAGAAAAAAACAAATAAGCTGCCATTTATTGGGATAGGGTGGTTAAAAATATGAAGCATTGGCCATTACCCCTACCCCCTAACATTACCCCCTACCCCCCTACATTTTCTCAATAATTTAGGAAACTGCTAACCCATCATTCCACTTCATTTTCCAAAAATATATGAAGGCACATTTTCCATAAATGACTTTTTTAGTCATCTTTTTTACGAACCGAGTGTGGCCAATAAGAGATGAATATTGAGAAACTGGAGGAGGTTTGTGTTTCTAATATGCCAGAGTACAATAACCTATTTCATATTTTACATAGGTATTACAGATGAGAGATATATTCACATCTTCACAACCTATTTTTCTGACTGTGCAAAGTCCTGTTTTAGATATCTTTTTTCATAAAATATTGTGAAAAACTAGAGAAGAATTTTGGGAAACTGAGAGAGGTTTATCTAAGAAACATCTTCATATAAAATTACCTCTCTCACTTTTGACACAGCTATCTCGGATTAATATATACAAAGGGATAACTTAACCTTATTTTTCAGAATTTCGGAAGGAAATTTATAGCAAGCCTGCATAAAGCGTAGCGTGGAGCACGCTACGCTTTTGATGGAGGATGCCAAACGATGAAAGACTTACATATTGAGATTTATCATGACTTGTATATCACTTTTGACCTCCCAGATTCAAATTTTGGTCAAGTCTGGGAGGCGAAAAAGTCAAAATACCACATGAAAAATAGCTTTCTGCCACCTTTTTGGACAACACACTACGCTTTGCATAAATCATTCTTAAATATCATCTCTATCCTCAAACAACCCTCTTGAAAATATAAATATTAAATAGAACCATTGCAAGCCAAAAACCTATATGATGAAAGCCACGATTCATTTTATTTTGTACACCTATACGAAGCAAACAATAAGGTAAGGCAACAACAACAAACTAGCCGTCCTATGCATAAGCATGAGGCTACAATGTGTCACTATTATTTCGAAGGGGTTGATTCTAGTGTTGAAATAGGTATTCATCTAATATATATGTGGTTTGAGTATTCTCCATATTAACAACACCAAATAGACTTTCTTTTGTTCTAAACTTATTTATATTGATCTTCTCTATTAGCAGTAATTAATCTGTTGCAGTTTCTTTACCAAGAGGTCTTCTTGTTTTCTTGTTTTAATAGTATGCATAAAAAATAATTTACACGTGCTATTTCCGGTGTATTCTCTTTTCTTTCTTTCTTTTGTTTAGATCATGGCATCCATCCTTAACAACAAGCAAAACCTCTTTTTTTTGGTTAGAAGTGACTCTCTCAAATATATCTACCTCAACGCAATCTGTGTTCTTAACATGTATATAATCTTTGGCAATGCGATTTTTCTTTTGTTTTATGCTTATAAATTAGTTGAGGGGATTCGTTGCTTGTGTATTTATTTTGGCCATGTTGTACAGTTAGTGGTTGACTAATTTCTCCAATATGAAGATAAATTGTTTAAGAGATTTCAAGTTTAAATGGCAGATGGCAGTCACCTAACTAGTGTCCTGAATGGTTTCATCCTGTAAGGAAATTAATGTTTTATGAAGAACTAAATCATAAATTTTGAACTAAAGTTTTGTTGTATGCATGCATTGAAGTTGTCTTGAATAAAATAGAATAACCAGAAAATCTCAGACATAAACAACATATTCACAATGAAATTATGATGGTATTTAATGTTACAATTTCAATAAATGATAAGCATATCTGCACTCTAAGGATGTATTAAGGACATACCTTCATAGGACGTCTCTGCACTCTAATGATGTATTGAGGTCATACCTTCATAGGACGTCCTCCTTCACTCTTAGCCCTCACAATTATTTTTACTATCATGCTTTTTACTTCTAAGTTTAGCAAGGCATGACCTTTAAAGATGTACGTTTCCATCCCATAGATTGTTTGGCCTTGTGGAAATACTAGTAAAATCTCTCTCTCTCTCTCTCTCTCTCTCTCTCTCTCTCTCTCTCTCTCTCTCTATCTATCTATCTATATATATACATATATATATATATATATATATATATATATGATGCTTCCTGATTTCTTAAATTTTGAAAGTGCCATTTCCAAATCTCATACCCATTTCAGAAACTAAAACCATTTCTAATGGTCAAGCAAACTCTACAACTAAGATTGTTGTTTTTTTTGTAGTCAATTGTACTTGTCAAATTGAAGAGTGAATTGAGAAGAGAGGTTGTCAACAACATTGTGAACATACTAGACATCTTATATGTAACCACTACAAGTGCTCCATTTCAATTAATGTTATTCCAAGAAGTGGTCATTCCATTATAATTTCTTTTTCTAAGCCTAGGAGTTGCCATTGTTGCTAGCCTTGACGATGAAGTCAGTCTTTAAGACAGGTTATGTTCTTTTGTTCATTTTGATGAAAAATGTCGTATTAGCAATAGATATTGTTCAAAAAAGATGGAAACATCATTATAATAAGCTCCTGAAGAAATCATTTAAAGCCTGGTTCCCTAGTTTTAAAGTTTAATGGTAGGTTTCCCATCAATGATAAACCTAGGAAATTGAACTTTAGTGAAGGCCTTTTACAGTGGTGTAGGTTCATGAGAATGGGTCTGTTTTTTTGGTAGTGTTCACTTAGAGATAAAAGTGGACATTGAAAAAAGTAACTGTGGAGTTATTTAAATGCAAACTAGAAGACAAAATGTAGACAATGGTCCATTTGCTTGGCTTCCATGAATGTTACTTCGAGCTACACCTTTTGAGCTACTCTTGGTCGCACTTGAGCTCCCCTGCCAATATTTCTTGGCTATTGTTGAAGCTTCCTCAATTGTTGGCCTTTGAAATGTTCAACTTCATTCTCCAGTTGAGTTCAGTGTCCATGCCATTTGAGTGATATGGCATGGTAGTGCTATACTAAAAAATCTAGAGTAACTTCACTCTATACTTCCATGCTCAGAAGTTATCAACACCCTCAATCTTCTCATCAAGCTTAATAATGATAACCATTTTTCCCTAGCCTTTATATGCCAGACGCCTTGACCTAGGGTTTTATGAGGAAACATAATTTTCCAACTTTAGTATTTTGTAGATTTGATTAGGGGAAAAGGTGTTCCCTACTTAGAAAACCTTCTTGATGAGTTTAGTAAGTTCTCAATGAGCTTGAAAATGGAGGAAACTGAGGATCTTCCTTCCAGTGGTTAGACTATTACAAAGGAAATCGGCTCTGAAATCGTGTTAAAATTTTGATATGCTCATTTAACCATAGACAATGTCACATCATTGTCAGCCAACCATAGGAATTCACTATGCCACCCCTGAGCATAATAACCTTGAGATAGAATTATTCTGGCAAGTCCACACTAGAATCAACAGATAAACCCTAACCAACAACACCATTGTTACAACAACAACACAATACCAATAAAGCGTACCTTTACCAAGATAAGCGCATAAAAAGAATATACTAGAAATATTTGTGCCCTAGCTACCACTGCTACTCCTTAGAATTGCACCCTAGCTACCACTGCTACTCCTTAGACATGCACCCTAGTTTCTCCTCCTTATACTTGCGCATTGTTTCTGATTAAGAGAGAGTGTGTCCAAATGATCTAGGTGCCTCCCTATTTATATTAGCCTTCCAAGTGACTAGGGTCGACTTTTCTTTCTAGAGCCTTTGAATACTTTAATAATATTCTCCTTAGGCCAAATTCTCTTCTAGATTTTTCACACATTTGTTTAAGGGTTGTCTTACTCCGAGAATATTCTACTCTAAGTACAAAGGTTACACTTGGAGGTTAATACCTCCCGCAGCTACCTGTTAATAAGCAAACCCAATTTTTTCCAAAAAGGAAAAAAGTAATGTTGGAAATCAATAGTAGTAAGCCGATTTTCTTAGAAAGTACGCTGCATTTTCTTCCCCCTAAGTAGGATGTAATTTGTTGCCCTCTAGTGATCCACGTTTTTACACCCGAAAAAATGTCTTCCACAGGTGGTTCTTCAGTTTCCAAAACATTTTCTTGGGAATGAAAACCTCAACTTGTTCTTCTAAATTAAAGAACATAGAGTTTTAAATTGTTGCCATTAAAAACATCATATATGCCAAGTTGTAGTAATTAAATCCAGCTTGAATACATTCACACGTACAATATAAGGTTCGTACTGAATTGATGTTTTGGTGCATAAACTTCACAATTTTTTGGTATGTTTGACTTTCTTATAGGATGAGAGTTTTTACTCGATTAGTAGTCTATAAAGGCATTCGATCCAAGGCCTGATTGGCCAAGTGTGGACATTCTGATGACCTTTGTCTTATAATTTTTTTTGGGGGGGGATTATCTGCATAGAGTGAGTCACTAATCTATGAAATTCGTCATTTGCAACTAATTCTCATGGATATGGTCATAGATTTATGAAATACTCTACACAAATAATCTTAAAAAACGATATCTACTATGTTCGAATGTGGAAGCCCCTCGAGACCTTCGACCTATCTGTCATCACTCGAAGATTGTGAAGCATATTTTCTAAGAGTGTCAATTTACCAAATTGTTGGAGTTATATTGAGGATCAATATATAGTGTTGCTTCAAGGAAGGATTTAATGGAATTCTGCATTGTTTGAAAATTGTCACTCTCTACTTCGTACTACAATCTCGGATATGGCAATGCTTGCAAGACCCAACCTTATTCATTTTATGGAAAACATGTGTAACTTTGTTTTCTATCACGAGGACAACTCTTTGTTTTCCTTTTGTTCTAAGTGGAGGGGTGAGGTATGCCAACAACTCCTAGCTAAGGGGGCTTTGTTGATCAAAATGCCCAATCTTTGGATCCAACTGATTAGTCTGATTTTATTTTAGTCTTAGAATATTTGAGGAAGATTTTATGATGCCCATTGTATATTCCCTTCAGCGTTTTGTACTGTTATTTGTAAATAGTTTTCTGTAAATATAAGTTTCCAATTTTTTTTTATCACCCTTCTCCATGATTGTTCAAGGTTTCATATTACACTTTGTCATAGTCTCCAATCAACATTCGTGGAATTAGAAGAGCACTCATTCTCCACCTCACATTAAATGGAAACAAAATTAGTTTGTATTGGAAGTCTTTCCAATCGTGTTCTATTCATTACTTTTCTTATTGTATTTCAATTGACATTTTCTCATATATTAACTTCAATAATACTCACGATATGACAATACAACTTACCAATTACACCACCAACTAGATACCTATTCACAAATGGTGTCTAACAACCTATTAAATAGTGCCCCTATGTTTATTATTAAATATTCACAATGTATAAGTGAATATATCAAATACAGAAAAAATAGCAATGCACAACATTCAACCTAAAAATATTGTGTAACAAGTCATATAAATGTACATGCATATTCTACTTCATAAATTGTATATCAAGTACTCTAAGATCATATAAGAGGTAGAAAAGTCGTAAAATATTTCAAGGTTGAATTCTTAATAATGTTGAAATTCATTCTGTAAAATGCATCCATCAAATCTCAAATATGGATAAGAAATTTGCATTGTTATAAGAATTACCTATAACTAGTTGCATCCTATAATTTAATTTTGATCATCCCAAGTTAACCAATGATACTTTTCTTTAAAGGCAATATGAAACATTTGTCATCATAAAACACCTCTCGCTACTGGTTATACAATGGTAATTGTAGGCAACTGCTCATTTTTATATTAAAATTGTCTCATAAGATTAAGAAAATTGCTTAAACTTTTAAATATAAAAATAGGACAATCAAGACAAACCTGCAACCACATTAACAATGCCATTCCATATGCTATGGTGCTCACAAAATTGTCTAATCAGACCTTGCAATATTTCTCTCAAGGATGCTTCTCTTTGTGCTTGTGCATCAGCAAGGTCTGGTAATAGTTGTTTAACCTTTGGTTTCCAAAACCTGCGAAATCCCTAATTAGACACAGAGACAAACAAAATGCCCCAATTTAGTTTGTTTTACTTCATGTGTTAGACTTAAATGAGTTAAAGGAATTATGGGCAGATATGTGTCCATAATTCCGAAACACATATGTGTCCATATGGATACTTGAATGCTCCTGCAGAGGGTGCATTTTCTCTAGTCTTTTGTAGGGTTTCCTAGTGCCCATAGACACTGGCGATTTGATGCTAGTATTTATACTTTTCATATTGAAAAAACTTGTAACAAAAACGCAGAAGAAAAACCTACTTAGAAAAATAACCAAATAACTAGAGAGAAAATGACACAAGTTATAACAAAATCCAAGAAAATTTGTAACTCAGCTTGCTCTAAGACAAATAGTCCACTATTTATTCTTTCCACTCGACCTTCAATGTAGGTAAGGTAAGGCAGTTGTAGGGCCTCTCCACTCCTTATTTGAGGGAACCCATGGAAAAATACCTTTGAATCATTGATGGTACCATAAAATTAGGGAAACATATCTCTTAATCATTTCCATTACCAGAAAATGGAGGCGAAATACCTCAGAATCATTGCCTTTACCAGAAAATTGGGGCGAATGGGAGGATCTAGTTCGAATTTTAAGGGGCGAAAATGGATTTCCATGCTCTTCCCTACAAATATCCATGGGCTAAGGGTTTTATATATAAATTTTTGAAAATAAACTTGGGGCTATATATTTGCAAATCCCTTAAACCACTCCATGTAAATAATTCGCCCAACCAAAATTCCAAACTCCCTAATTTCTCCCATGAGCGAAATTTCGCCCCTAAAATCACCCATGAAATTGACTATCTGCGCTAAATGACTCTTCTCATAATGTTGTTCCAAAAATAGACAACAAATACATCTGGCTACATCATGACTATTTGTAATCCACCACAAGGATTCAATTATCGATCGAGTATCGTCATTATATAGTGATGTGTCAATGATTTCCTTTGATCAGATATCTGAACAAACAAGTGTTTGTCAGAATCCTTCTATCTGCTGTAATGGATTTGATTTCTGTCGCACACTCATTTGTTGGGGGATTGTGCACAGAAAGTGGCTACTGACTGTCATGGCTATTCCCAAATAAAAAAAAGTCTTAGGGTGATGTATCCTTCAAAAATGTCAAGATTTTTTTTTTGTTTGTGGATACAAGAATGAACTCAGCTAATCTTGTTTCTTCTGTTCAGTGGTGAGAGCTACGTGGGCTTTCTCCTCGGCTGCTTCACATTCTCTGTAATTCTTCGCATGCCTTTCTTCTGAAATTCTCTGTTGTTTGGGCAATCGTATGATTGTATCTTGCACGTCTATGAGTTGTCTTTTCAGCCACATCACGCCCCCTTCACGGCCTTGCGTTGTTGACACTTCAATGGTTTTTGTCGGTAGTTGTTGTCTCAGCTCCCAGTTTTCTTGGTAAAGTTCGATGATAGATAGTTTCACCTGCTTCTGCTGTTGAGATGGATCTTGATCATTTTTACCCGTGACATCCATCCTCCTGGTTCTTCTTCCACTTTCTCGGCTTGTAATTTCAACAGGGTCCAACCGAACAACACACATAAGTAATTTTTCAGCAACTGATCTTGTGCGCAGATCATCTAGGATTCGGGTTTCCCTAGATTCCTTATTCTTCTTTGGCATGTCCCTTCTCCGATATATCTATTGTTGGGGAGGCAGGGCTTCTAATATATTTACTTCTTGTGCAAGTCCTTCCACTCCGGGTTCTGTGCTGTGTGATATCATTGTTTCCGCGGGTAAAGGGAAAACTCCCTTTGTATCCTTGGGGATGCCTGTTGCGAGTGAGAACAAATCCTAGTCTCTTTGGGGCTCGGGCCTGGAGATTCCACCATTTTCCACACCCTTCCTTATGTTTTGGGAGGTCGCCATGGTGAAACCACTATTTATCTTGCGTGTGGTGGATCCGGTAAATGCCCAAGGCGGAGAATTTGATCAACCTGAGCTTGCGAGAAAATTTACAAATAGAGCATGAATCTGATTTGGCAAATAAAATGGGTGCATAGCATCTGGAATTTATAACAGATCGGGCAAAAGGAGGAATCATGCCAAGGAACATTGAATTCATGGTGACTGGATGTTTTGAATCAAACTACAGATTTTCCATAGCACATCCCAGCGTGTAAAGTACATGCGATAAGGGCTGTAGGGCATACATGATACGAACACCACAATTTTTTATTCTCCCAACCTTCATAATGAGTTGATAATGGTTACTGCACTTGCCAACATGACTTCTATTAAATACTTGACTCAACCTGGGGTGCGTAGCAACTCCATTTTTAATATGATCTAACTCTCTGGGAACGACATACCCATTCCATTTACACATGTTTCAACTCTAACATCCCTTTCTGTTTCCAAGGGCTAACCGACCACTTGCTAACTTCAAACTTTCTGTTGTTAAGAACCTCACCTCACATACTTTGACACACAAGTCGGGACTCGACTAAAACGATCCTAACTAAATAAAAATGGCAGTGCTAACAACTGGCTCCAACGAGGATGTTATTCTCCCTATGATGTAGCAAAGAACAATAGACTAGGTTATTGACCATTGGGCCTCATTTAGTTTTCAGACATATGATGACATGTGAAAAAAAACAAGATGCAACCTAAACCAATCGATGTAGTTCCTAAATAGACTCAACATAAATTCTCAGCGCCTTCACCTTGGGCTTCAATTTTTTGCTGACTTATTTAATCAACACAAAACAAAACGACTATTCACAGTGGTATGTTACTCAAATGGACTTTACTTCATCATATAGAGTTTGAGGAACCTGTCATTTACAGGCCCCCAACCAATGAAATATCCATTTAATTCTTCTAGAAAATAAGCAGTATTTCCATGATATGCACTGATTTTGAAAGGACCTATCCAAATATTGTTGAACTTTTTGTGCTTTCCTTTATCTTCATTTCGTGTGTCCCATTTCAAAACCAGATCCCTGAACTAAAACTCCTCTTTCTTGGAATGTTTGTTGAAGGCTTTCTTCATCCTCTCCTGGTGGAGCTACAATCAATTGTACACCTATTCCCTCATTTGTTGTGTGTGAATTAGCTGATTTATTTTCCTCTGTGCATCATCTGGCTCGACCTCCTAATCTTGCAACAAAGTTTTGACGGGCAGGCCTAGTGAGGTACTGAAAATTGTGTCCCCACTGTATACAATATGGAAAGGTGACATTGAGATAGAATTCTTGGTGGTAACCCGGTCCGCCCATAGTGCATAAATAAGGTTTTTATGCCAAGCTTTCTTATTGTCTTTAATGAGTCTTTTGATGATATTGGTCAGGCTTTTATTTGGTTATTTTGCTAACCCGTTTTCTTCTGGGTAGTACATTGTAGAATTCCCCAAGGTTATATTGTAATCCTGACAAAACTTCTCCATCTTCTTGGACTTGAATGCAACCGCATTTTCGGTTATGATCTTGATAGGGCATTTGAATCTCGACAAGATATTGGTCTCCAGAAATTGGATGATGATCGTGTCGGTAGCTTGGTTCATGGAGACCACTTCTATCCATTTCGTGATGTAATTTGTGGCCATGAGTATCCATTTGTGTTGAGTTGAGGATGGAAGATTTATTTCCCCTATGAAATCCAAACCCCACTGCATGAAAGTTGCTTCGAATGAGATCAAATTTAGTGGCAAGGGCTACAACTTCCTTCTCTCGTCGAAAATATGACACCCGTGGTATTTGGAGACTTCTTTATATACGTCCACGAAGATTGTAGGCTAACAGTAACCCACTCTCAGGATTTTGTGCGTGGTAGTTTTCCAGTAATGGTGCCCTCCGTAATTGCCTTTATGAAATTATTTTATGGCTCGCTTTGCATTGTTTTCCAGCAAACAACTCAACAATATCCCACCGGGATATTTCCACTATAGTGAACTATCCAGGATGTAGAACTTAACCGCTTTGAGCTTTATAAATATGGCCTTGGTCTTACTTAAACCCAGAGGGGCTTGCAGGTTCCTTAGCACATATACAATGTTTGTATACCACGACGAATTTATGAAATCCTGAGATACCTACAAAATTGTTTCTTCTTGAGGATTCTCTAACAAATCAATGATGAAGTTTATCCCATCAATGATGAAGTTTATCCCATCAATGATGAAGTTTATCCCTACAGTGTCACAGTCCAACTGCATCATCAAATTTGCAAGGCCCTAACCTTTAATAAACTTCATGGGCTTGATTTTGAGATCGTATTATAGCATGGCCACTATCCATTTTCCTCTCCCTCTCTCTGGGTTAGGCTGAGTCAGGATATCCTTAACCGAATTGTTGGGCACATAAGCGATAACGTGGGAGTGTAATATGTACGTTATGAACTCCTTTAGGGACTTCGCTAAGGCGTATGATTGTTTCTCCATAATGTTGTACCTTAGTGGAGCATCCCTCAACGTTTAGATGAAATAGGCTATGGGCTTCTCGAATTTCTACTCATCTTTCTACAACAACATGCCGACAATCGTATGCTCCGAGGTGAATGAAAACAAGATGAAATATTTCATGAAGTTTGGACTGGCTAGCATAGGAGCTCTAGTTAGCGCCACCTTGATATCTTCAAATGAATTCTTGGCTTCTGGGTTCCACTTGATCTCGTTCCTCTTTTTGAGCATGTAGGTGATATGTTTTATAATCTCTACCAGGTTCGGGATGAATCTTCTCAAAATGTTTAAATTTCCCAGAGAGGATTTCACTTCCTTCTTACTACGCAGAGTGTTGATTTTGAAGATTCCTTCAACCCTACTGGGGTCTATATTAATTCCCTCTTTTGAGATAATGTGCCCCAACAACTTCCCTTCTTCCATCCTGAAATTTGATTTCTTCGTATTCAGTGATATGTCGAATTTTCTACACTTCTAGAAAACTTTCTTCAGATGCTTGAGGTGTTGTTCATCGAAGGCAGAGTATACCTTGATGTCATTCAGATAGATCACAATGAACTTGTCCTTTTCGTCAGCAAATGCTATGTCCATTTCCATTTGGAAAGTGGCACCAGCGTTCATCAAGCCGAAAGGCATCTTGGCATATATGAATGTCCCCCATGGCGTCGTGAAGGTCATCTTTTCCCTATCATCCGGGTGTACCATGATCTGGTTATAACCCAAAAAACCATCTAACATGGACATCTTCTGGGACCCCACCACCTTTTGCAGGATATAGTCCATTTTAGGAAGAGGGTAGTGATCCTTGAGGGACTCTTTGTTCAAGTTTCAGAAGTCCACACACAATCTTATCTCACCACTCTTTTTTCTAACTGGTACCAAGTTGGCCACCCACTTAGAAAACCTTAAAGAAATGATCATTTTAGATTCAAAGATTTTCTTTACCTCCTTTTTAATTACTAGCAACAGTAGGGGATTTATCCATTGCATATTTTGTTTGAACGACCTCTGGTCTTCTTTGATAGGGATGACGTGTTGGATCACTTTAGTGTCATACACCTTCAAGTCATCATAACTCCAAGAGAAAACTTCTGGGAAATCCTTCATGAGCTTGATGTAGTCCTTTTTTACCTATATACTGAGCGTTTTCGACAATTTGATTATTTTCGGGTTCTCCTGAGTCCTGATGTTGCATTCTTCGACATCCTCATCGTTTGCAATGATATTGGGATTTCTATCCACGTGATTTTTGTCAAACATATTTTTCAATGGAACTAGCCCCTCTGGGATGATATTGTTCTTAAATTATAGTATGTCCCTTCCCTCTATTTGGTTCTGGAAAGGGTCTTCATTACTGCGTGCATCCATGCTCTCATCTTCATCGTGAAAACACTTTTCATCGATGTTTATGTTAGCGAACTCATCGCTCATTTGAAGAAATCTCTCCACTCGCTTGTCGTCCTCAAGAACCTGCAAATGTTTGATATTATCAGGCACTGCTGGCCTGTGTTTGACTTCGATCTCATATTTTCTGTTTGGGAAGATTGGGATTTTGAAAACCGAGGCTGAGGTGGCCAAAGCATCAACGATATAGTTTTTCTCCCTTGGGATAACAGATAGATCGTACTCTGAAAATTCTTTGACGATGTCTAGCGCCAAATTTATGTACGCTCTTAGCCTGGGGTGTTTGGATTGATATATGCCTTTCATCTGGTTTATAATCTTCTCAGAGTCTCTGCACACTACTATCCTCTTCACCCCCAGTTCTTTAAAAACCTTCAGGCTCAAGATCAATGCATCATACTCGACCATGTTGTTTGTACATTCAAACGTGAGATTGTATGAGCACAACTTTGTGCCCACATCGGGGGGGCTTATCCATAAGTCGAAACCTGCTCCTTCTTTACTGATAGCGCCATCAAAAATCATGTTTAATGTCTCATTTTCTACATGGTTCTTTGGATCGACACACTCTAATGCTTTCCAGGCGGTGTCCTCATCGGCTGTCATGATGGTTGTCAGCTCCTCCTCTTCAAAGATAAAGTCATTATAGAATATAGAGGAACCAACTTCAGTGCCGACGAAGTATATAGGATGGTTATTTGGCTACGTCTTGCTTCTCACCATGTATTTTAGCAACACTTCTCTATACAACCGTCTATCCTAGCCAAAGATAGGAATGGTGGTGTATGACATGTGCATTTGCAGGGTCCCCTTTAACTTCACATCCCACGAGCTGGATAACAACATGGAAAACTTAGGGGGTATGTCCACCACGACCACATCCATAACCATGTTTTCTGGAGGAATTTGAGCCAATGACATGACCAATTCCTTGATGAGGCCTAAGCACTTGAATTTCCTCGAATCAAAAGAGAAAAGATCCTTATAGGGATTGGTGATGTCCAAACCCAATTCGTCCATGATCACGTTTGGCATGAGGTTGTGTGACGTGCCTGAATCCAGCATGGCATTATGCAGGGTCATGTCATGAATATTTAGACTGACATAGAATGGAGGGACATCCTCAATATCACTTGTCTCTTCAACGCGCAAACCAAACATAATAGCAGGGTGATCGTATTGGACATTCCAAGTATCAGGGGTCCCTCCCATTTTCAACATTTTAATAATTTTCTCCCGATATTCACCTATTTTGATAAGTTCATTAAAGGGGATAGAGATTTTGATCTTGGCCATTTTATGCTCAAAGTTAAAAGGGGGACATGCCTTCTCTACCTCTTTTTCACCCACCTCTCGGCTTGCTTCCACTGTTTTCTTTGGGTCCTCCTCCTTTGACTTTTCTTTTTCAGTCGCATCCTTGGTCGTGTTGTCCGGACTTGGTCGGCTTGTGGAATGGGTGTCCATCGTAGGTTTCCTTATGGGGTTAGACTGTTGAGCTTCAATGTACGCCTCCTTGTTCCCGAGGTTATATTTCTTCCGAAACTGCATGATGGCATTTTGGTAACCCTTCCTGAACTCTCTCGTTTCCCACGACAGTGCATCATCTATTTCCCCAAACAGTGCATCATCTGTCTCCAGCATAAAATCGTCATTTTGGCTCATGTATCGATCATGTTCACTCTTTGTTAAAAACACACGCGGGTTCTTGTTGTCACAACAATGCATTTATTCTTCGAACATCTGATCAAAATCCTCGTCTGCATAAATTTTCTAGAATAGAGGCTTTGTCTACTGGTCGCTCTGTTCTCTCTGCTCCCTCTGTCTGATCTGAGGAAATTGACCCCTTCTGAGGTTCTGATTCCTGGGCTGGGGGTCATGCTGTTTTCAGGTAGCGGGTCTATTCCCCATGGACATTTTCTCCATTAGTTTCTCCATGGTCCTCATCATCAAATAGAACATATCGTCTGAGAACCAAGATGTCGAAGGGTGTGCATCTCCTTGGTTTGTTGAATCTCTGTTTGATCTTCCTTGATGCCATCATATTTACCTAGACTTAGATCGCGTTTCTCATTATTGCATCTAGATTTGTTGATATTCTTTATCTCAACAACAAGGCGAAATAGTTGTCGAAGGAGTCATCATATTGCAACTGCGCAACTCTGGGGGGTGGTTTGAATTCCACAAGAATCGAGTTATAAACCTTCATGAAACGGGTTGAGAATTCTTACACCATCTCCTTCGGTGCCTTCTTCATATTATTGTACTGTGTTAACAGCTGCAAGGGGTTCTTCTTGTCTCCCCATCTAGTAATGAAAGACGTCTTGAATGCGGTGAAGTCTCAAATTCTTGAAACTGGGAGGGATTTGAACCATTTCCTCATCTCCCCCGAAAAAATTTGCACGAATAACCTCATTTGCACGTATGCATAGTCCTCATCTTCTAGGTCGACGAAATAGTTGAACCAATCCAGATGCCTCTGGGCTGAAACGTTTCCTTCAACATTGTAGAGCTTAATCCTCTGGCTGTAATTTTGGGGAAAATCATGTAGTTGGTTTGGAAGAACAAGGGGGGAGAATCTAGCAGCCATGGATCTAGGAGGGTTAACGCTTTAAGGGATATTATTAGGTACTAGGGCTTGGAATCTCTTCTGGTTGAAAACTATCTCGTCCAAGATGGTTTCCGACTTGGACTTGAATAGGGTTTGTTCAAAGAATGTGTCAAACTCAAGATCGTCAATGATTTGCGTGTCATATTTGGGTAAGGACAAGATTCTTTCCAGGTAATAGAACGGGTCCGAAGCTTTCTCTCTAGTCCTGCACAAAATTTTCTCAGGGTCGTACATAGGCTCTGTAGGGTTTGGGTCAGGATTTTCTCTAGTATAGATCGTCTTTGGAGCTAGGGTTCCTGAACTGCACTACTTGGTGCTATTGATCTTTTTGATTGGAGTTGCCAGGGTAAAGGTTTTCAACCAGTGTAGATGGTTGTCCCTCTGTTACCCTTAGGGTTCAAAACTGTAACTTTAGTCGTTCTCCCAAGGAAATTTATTCAATTCCATCCCCGGAAACAACGCTAGAATGTTAGCAATCTGTAAATCTGTTCGACTAATAAAATGACGACAAAGGTAACTATTTCAACCAACTTTGGGACCCAAAACTAACCTTTTGGACCTAGAGAGAGCTCTCTTGGGAGACACTGACTCAGCATGGGATATGGCTTTAAAGTTGTTGGCTATATTTAACACCTTTGAAATCATGGGTTCTGGTTATATTGGCACAAGAGAGTAAGACCTTGAGCTATAGAGTCGGTTCGAGAAAACAATAGAAATAAATGACTTGGTGACTAAAGTTGAGAGGATAAGGGCTAAGAGAGAAACAAGCTTCGATGTAAAATCATTGTATGAGGTGGTGAGAAAAAAAAGAAAGAAACTCAGAGCACCGCTGAGGATGAATTTAGATTTTAACTTGGAGGAAAATGTTTTCTAAATGGCACGAATCCTAGGGCACTGTGCTGTGAATCCCAGGATCGAAAATACATTCCTATTTAGACAAAAATAGATATGAATAAAGAGTACAGGAAGTATGTACGCAAAGAAAGGAAACAATACATCCAACTTCTACAATTAGAATCTTTTCATCAAAGCTTCAATACTTTTGCATTAAATTTCAATTGGACTCAAACTACATTCAATTGACAATGTCTATACTATTTTTTCCAACCAACCTAGCTTACATAGAAAATATCAAATATAGAGGTGAGGGTTTTGCTTGGGCTTCCCTACTCTTCTAATTAATATCTCTAAAAACTAGGAAACTGACTGTCTGCGTTAAATGACTCTTCGCATTATGCTTTTCCAAAAACAGACAGCAAATACATTTGGCTACATCATGACTATTTGTAATTCCCCATGGGGATTCGGTTATCGACCAAGTCTCGTCATTAGAGAGTGATGTGTCAATTCTTTCCTTCGATCAGATATCTAAATAGACAAGTATTTGTCAGAATCCTGCTATCTATTGTAACAACTTTGATTTCTGCCGCATGCTCATTTTTGGGGGGGATGTGTGCGACAAGTGGCTACTGACTTTCATGGCCATTACCAAAATGAAAAGATGTATTAGGGTGATGTCTCCTTAAAAACTATCAAGATTTTTTACTTGTTTGCAAATACAGGAACGGACTTAGATAATCTTGTTTCTTCTGTTTGCTGGCGAGAGCGCGCAGGATTTCTCCTCGGCCGCTTCACATTCTCTGGAATGCTTCACATATCTTTCTTCTAACAGCCTCTGTGATTCGTGTCGCTGTATGATTTTATCCTGCACCTCTCTGACCTATCTTTTGAGCCATGTCACGTTCCCTTCACGGCCTTGTGCTGCTGACACTTCAATGGTTTTTGTCGCTAGTTGTTGTCTCAACTGCCTATTTTCCTAGTAAAGTTTGGTGATAGATAGTTTCACCTGCTTCAGTTGCTGAAATGGCTCTTGATCATTTGTACCCGTGACATCCATCCTCCTCTTTATGCTCCCACTTTCTCGGCTTGTACCAGGGATGGTTTTAAGGATGGAAATTTATTTTAAAATGTAGAAACCTTGGCGAATCTTACTAATCCTTTATATGCCAACTATAAATATTTGGCGATATCTTTGTAAAAATATTCAAATTTCTAAGGATTTTATATAGTTTTTATAAATTTTTGGCGATTTTTAAGGTAAAATAATTTTATCCTATAGAATTTGGGCGAATCATTTTTAAAATAGCGAATCTTGTTTTTGGAAAAACCATGGA
>ML801792.1:96945-113603 GCA_009831015.1 Picea engelmannii
AAAATATTCAAATTTCTAAGGATTTTATATAGTTTTTATAAATTTTTGGCGATTTTTAAGGTAAAATAATTTTATCCTATAGAATTTGGGCGAATCATTTTTAAAATAGCGAATCTTGTTTTTGGAAAAACCATGGAAAATTATCCCATGAGAAAAATTTAGCCCCTAAAATCATCTATGGCTTGTAACTTCAACAAGTTCCATCCAAACAACGCACATAAGTAAATTTTCAGCAACTGATTTTGCGCGCGGCTCGTTTGGGATTCGGGTTTCCCCAGCTTCCTTATTCTTCTTTGGCCTACCCCTTTTCTGAGGTATGTGCTATTGGGGAGAAAGGGATTCTAATATCTTTCCTTCCTGCATAGGTCCTTCCACCCCAGGTTCTGGAGTGATATCATCATTTACGTGGGTAAAGGGAAAACTCCCTTTATATCCTTAGGGATGCATGTTGCGAGTGAGAACGAATCCCAGTCACTTTGGGGCTCGAGCCTGGTGATTCCGCCACTTCGCGCAACCTTCCTTATGTTTTGGTAGGTCACCATGGAACAACTGCTATTTATCGTGCATGTGGTGGATCCGGTGAATGCCTAAGGCAGAGAATTTGATCAACCTGAGCTTGCAAGAAAATTTACAGAAAAAGCATGAATCTGATTTCGTGAATAAAATGGGTGCAGAGCATATGGAATTTATAATAGATCTAGAGGAAGGAGGAATCGTGCCAAGGAACATTGAATTCATGGTGACTGGATGTTGTGAATCGAATTGCAGATTTTCCATAGCACATCCCCACGTGTAAAGTACAGGCGATAAGTTTTGCAGGGAATACATGATACGAATGCCGCAATTTTTCATTCTCCCGACCTTCATAATGAGCTAATAATGGTTACTTCACTTGCCAATGCAACTTATATTAACTACTTGACTTGAGCTGGGGTGCGTAGCGACTCCCTTTTTAATATGACCCGACTCTTTGGGAATGACATACCCGTACCATTTACACATGTTTCGACTCTGACATCCCTTCCCATTTCCAAGGGCCAACTGGACACTTACTGACTTCAAAACTTCTGTTGTTAAATACATGACCTCACATAATTTGACATACAAGCCATGACTCGACTAAAATGATCCTAACCAAATAAAAATGGTGACGCTAATAGATTCAACCGGTATTCCTTAGGCATAAAGTTTCTCTTAAATTTATCCACCATTCGATCCCAGCTTCTGATTTTATCCTTTCCTTTTATTTCCTTCTCTTGTCTAATTGCAACTCATCCCACCATAAAGCTACATGGACTTTAAATATTATCACTACATTCTTGACTTTATTTTCTTCATACAATTCTTTGTAGTCAAAGTACTTGTCCATTTCATTAATTCAATCAAGCAATTCATACACATTCAAGTTACCCTCATACATGGGCACTTCCATCTTTGCTCTGGATCCCACTTTCGTGATCAATATCAGTAGTTTCTCCTCTGTCGGCTCTCCTCCGGGTACTTCTTATGTTCCCTCTTCATAGATTGTATCTTCACTCTTGTTGAAATCTCCTATGTTAGGTTCCCTTCTCTGATTTATCTCCATGGATTGCATCCTCAATTAGATGCGCTTTAGCTCCGATCACAACTACTCCATTGCTACGTTTCTCTCTTGGCCTCCTCATTTGGGCGACATGATTCTTGCAAGATACAATTTCTCATCTCTGATCATTAGAGATTCATTGTGCTCTGATACCACTTGATGCAGACCTAGCAAGACCAATTTCCTTTGGACAAATTTCTCGATAACTCTATTGGAAAATTCAGACTTGGGTTTCCTTGAATCCTTCACTTAGTCTCAAATCCTTCACTAACATATTTTCATACCTCTATTTTATACACCAATAAACTCGGGGTTATCTTTATCACCACTTTGATTCTAGCGCCAATCTTCTCTTCGTCACATAACCAAGTGATCACCCTTAGGAATAACCATCATTGTCATTATTTTCTTTTCAGAGAGTAATATAATGTTCAATTGTCCTGACCCGACGACATATGTATTTTCATTGGATATTTATCAGGTAGAAAACACACACATCCAACTATCCTCACAATATACAATGCTTGACGAAATGAGACCCACTTCTTCCACTCTAGACTGTCGATCATGGTTTAATAACATTGTTGATCTCTTTCACTTCGTCAATCCTCCCTTTTGAATACACCATCGATCTCATTATTCAATTAAATACGCACCATCGATTTTTTAAAGTTACTTTAGTTATTTTCATTGGCCCCACTCTTTGTCGACATAGTTACCAACATGTTTTCATCTACGATCAACTATCTAGATGTCATCATCGAAGATCCTGAATTGGACGTCGTTGTCAACACTAAATGAATATTGTCATCGACACAACACCTAAATGGAGTTTTGTATCTTGATAGGGGGGGTTCTGATGATATAATCATGATAATTGATTTGGAAAGGGTCACCTCGATCATCTCTTAGTAGTCCATTCAAATACACTGTAGAACAAATTCTACGTGCGCCTAATTCGACCTAGATCTATCCCGATCTATTCACACAACAAAGGGTCGATTATTCTCATTTAAAAATTCGATCTAGATCATACTTGTGGAAATAATTTGCATGCAATATCCTTCAACCACAAACAATCTATTACTCTTCCCAAATAATTTATACGCATATTCTAAAAAAATACACAGGAAATACAATTTCACATAATCTGATCTTTCATTAAAAATCTTTGGAGGAATAAGGTTACAATATGAATGCACTATTATTTCAGAATATCTCTGACCTTTGCACACTCACTCTCACACAATCACACTCACACAAGCTCACCCCTACTGATTACAAAATAGAAAACTATATCTTGGATCTCTCGAGTATCTCACAAATCAACTAATCTCGAGTTGTCTCAACAAAACTCAAATTGAGAAACAACTCCTAAAACTTAGAAACAAAATTAACACCTATCAAAACTAAAGTAACAAAGATATATTCTAGAGATTCTTGTACAATTATTACAAAGAAAATATAAAAAATTAGGAAACCAAATTCCTTAGCTAAGTTTGTGACCCCTAGGGTCAATATCGAAATTAACTTGGTTGATGCTCCTACATCAGTAAGAATTCTAGGATGAATCAAGAAAACGAAGGATTATTAATTAACAACATGTGATTTGAAATGAATGAATTGTGATGAAATTATCAACTGAAATCACATCAAGCTATGCGTTATCATTTATTTATTTTTGGAATTAGAAAATCTTCTAAGTCAAAAAGACCGAAAGCATCCAGAGGAGTAACGGTCATTGGATGAGAAGCAACAGGAGCCGTTGATTCCCCTTTGGAGCGAAATTTCGGCATTTCGGGGTTTTGCATTTCGACAATTATGATGACAAGGAGTCGGGGATGTTTGCGTTGAAAACCCCAAAGTCACGAAATCGTGCCAGTCGTTGGATCGGGAGCATAGTGGCCTGAGAGCCGCTGGATCAAGGATACGTGCACAGGGTTTAGTCCTTGGGAGGTGCATAGGAAAAAAAATATGGGCCGTCAGATCTAGCACCAAGGACCGATAGCCATCGGATCCGAAGGAAGCTGCACAGAGTTTAACCTTTGGGAGGTTGCGCAGGAGAGGAGCTGAAACAGACGATGGAGACGCTTCATGGAGAAGTGCAAAATCCCGTGGGCCGTTGGATCTCGCAGAGCAGTGAGGGGATTAGAGTAGAGTATCTTCCAATACTCTAAAGCTCAGAAAGGATAACAACCGTCAGATCCAGATCAAATACAGTTGTTGATCTCATACAAGAATTCCCATATCGGAATTTGCGAATTGGAGTGACAAGAGGTTTTGGGGTCACTGCATCATGGATTCCTAGTTTGTGAAATCTTGGAAATATCTGAGCCATTTTGGGAATTCGGGGATTTGGACACCAAGAGATCAAGAGTGAAGAGTCACCGAAATCACGAAAGGAGAATTCACAAAAGGACTAGGACCGTCCATCAAGGAGGACACGTGGCGAGTGGTTAAGGTTCCGAGAAAACCCCAAAAAGTTCTCTCAAGGGGTAGTATTTCGGCATTTTAGGACTCGGGAGGTTGAAGGACCAAGAACCTTCTAAAACCGGAATGGAGAAATCACGAATTCTGAAATCTCGAAAATTGGACCGTGGTCATGGGTAGATTTCGGCATTTCGGGGTCCGAGAGTTTGAAGGACCTAGAATCATTGCAATCGGAATCATGAAATCGTGAAATGCGAAAACTCGAAAGCATTCGGAGGCTAAGGGATAACCCAGAGACATTAAGCCCTTTTCATCGTTTCGGATATCGGGAGTTGGAAGGACAAGGATCCTGAGAGAGCTCGCATGTAGGAGTCCCGAAACCCCGAAACGCGAAAGGTGGGTTGGTTCAGAATAGAGAAGAGCGTCGAAAGTTGAGCGCGTGCATAGGTTTTCTCAAGGCCTGTGCCAGAGGACAAAGGGGCATGTGGATTTGTTCAAAGGGTTCTAAAAAGAGCTTAAAGAGCCACTTCATCTCAGAATTTGGAACGATCCAGAGACCGGGAGGTCAGTGGACCCTACTGAGGTAGGGGGTTTGCATCATGTGGTATCAGAGCCACTTTCTGTCTATAGACTACAGGCAGAGGGAGGCAGAGTAGATAAAGAAAATACTCTGATACACACTATCATGTGGTATCAGAGCTGATATTTTCGTCTGTAGACTTCAGGCGAAGGAGACAACAGGTGAAGGAGGAGATAGAGTAATGATGCTCTATGAAGATTATTGCAAGGTGTGCACCAGTCAATAGACAACCAGGCGAGCTATAGGAGAAGATGGAGATGCTCTCAGATGTAGAGTGATCCATACGCTTGCCAAGAGGGTAGGTGAAAGATGGAAATGGTTATGGAAGGCCATGAGAGTGGTGGAAGAGGAGATCACCAACAGAAAACCAAGGCAAAGATTGACAAGGAACTCACTGAGATAAGGGCGAGAATGGAGCAACTTGCATTAATAATGCAACAGAGTGCAAGAACACAATGGGTGTATGAATAGCCCATGAAAAAGAAGGTGAAGTGGCCAGTCAAGGAATTGTTGGCCAAAAGACAACAAAGGCTGTTGAAAATATGGCTAAGGTATGCTGAAAGCCTCAGAGGCATAGAGATGGTTTTCATCTGTGAGCCAAAAGTTGGAGAAACCACCAATGATGAGGAAGAGTGATCAGTTTTAGGTCTCATAAACTGCCAGGAGGGCAGAGATGAATTTTCTAATTGCCAGGTAGCCAATGAAATGAGATCATTGGAGGATATCATAGACTGTCGGGAGGACAACAGTGGAAATTCATATTGCCAAGAGGGAAATGGTATGAGATTAGCTGAAGATATCGTAAACTGCCAAGTGGGTAGGGCAGAAATCCCATATTGCCAAGTGGGCAAGGGAGAGAAAATGAGGCTTTTTGAAAGTCTCATAAACTTAGGGATGAGTTCAGGTCAGCAAGGAGTGCTGATGGAGATGGGATTGATTGATCTCATAAACTGTCGAGTGGGCAGAAGTGAGCTTTCGAGTTGCCAAGTGGGCAATGGGAAGGGATCAACAGAAGGTCTCACATACTGCCAAGGGGGCAGTGGTGAAAGTTCAGATTTCCAGGTGGGCAATGAGATGGGACTAGTTGGTCTCATACACTGCCAGGTGGGTAGTAGAAAATTCACAGGATGCCAAGTGGGAAAGGGGGAAAAGATGAGGCTATGTGAAAGTCTCATAAACTCAGAGGAGAGTTCGGATCAGAAAGGAGTGTTGACGAAGGAAGGTCAGAAATACATTCTGATCATTGGGGGAATTGAAGTATTCCTACCAAGAAGCCCAGTTCAGGCCAGAGTATGTGTTATAGAAGAAACAACAGAAGAAGGACAACCAACAGTGACTTTCATAGACGGAGAGGACGAGCAGACAATAATGTTTGCCCCAACAGAAGAGGAACATGCAAATAATATTCTCACTCCATGGGAAATGGAGTTAGAGATGTTGGAGGATTGGTTGAACAATCCAGAGCCAGTATATGGCTGCCATGAGGAGATAGTCATACAGATGTTAGCAGAGGAGAATTCTGAGGAATCACTCAGAATTTTCAGATAGGGAGCTGAACAGATGATAATTGCAGTGCCGAGGCATGCAGAAGAAGATGAAGGAGAATTCCAGTTTGAGGAGCAGCTGGAGGAAGCTGGAGTTCAACTAGCACAAGGGGAAATGGAAAAAGATAATCTGTCAGAGAAGGTGACTGAACAACAGGTCAGTCAAGAAAATAAGACCGCAGAGCTGAATTTTGCAGCAGGATGGAAAGTTGAGGCCACAGAGGAAAAAGATGGCATGGGAGATCTAGTTGATCGATCCATTTGTCGGGAAGAAGTGCAACAGAGAAGACTGGATACAAAGAGCCAACCACTGGAGAAACTGGACGAGGTAATTGAAGAAATCAGAAGGTTGATGTTGAGTTCAACAACAGAGACTGCCAACAATGAGAAGCTGAGCAGAAGGGATCCTGCAAGAGCAGCAGGGCAGCAACAACAACAACAATGAAGCAGAGGAGAAGATGGACAACTCCAAGGGAAAGTTTGGGATCCAGGTTGAATTTCAACACTGGAGAAGAGGATCTCATGATCAGAATATCATGATTTTTCCAGCTAAGGAGTATGATGCAAGAGCATCGCTCCATGTCAGCAGCGTGCCATCCAGCTAGCACATCCAACACACATTTAATGAAGAAAGGGAGAAGCGCAGCCCTATCAATTTTGAAATTCATAATTTCAATAAATTTTGTAAGGCTTTTAATGCCAGACCATGCCTTTGTACAGATAGTGGTTGAGGTTTCCTTTAATGGTTGCCTGCAGCAAGCCTAGGATGTAGTCAGGACTGGGCAACCATTTATGTAATGTAGCCGTAGGATCCGCTCTGTGATAGCGATAGCTCAGAGATGGTGGTTGAGGATAAGCTCATGGGAGCCCTCATTTTGTAAAATAAATTAGAGAGTAGAGAGTTAGGAAGAGAGACCAGAGAAGAGAGGTCTTGAGAGAGAGCTGAGACTTGTTACAGTCCAGCCTTTGTAAACACCTTGTATAGGCATTTCTAAATGAATAGAAGAGTAGTTTTTCCTGCCATGAATTGTCTGTATGTGTTTGCATGTTTTTATGCATTTCATGTTTTAAATGCATAACTGGTGAAGTAATTCAGAAGTTTCAATTTATTCTTGTCTTTGAGTTTCCGAGTGCAAGGAGTGCACATAGTCTGCAAGGTGTGCGTTGACAGAGGTGAGACAACCTTAGGAAATCTCAAGATGGATAGCATTGAGCCTTCATCAGCAGAGGTGCAAGGAGTGCACAGGAAGGATCTTTGTTTTGAGTTTAGGGAGGACAGAACTACTGAAGGTTCTGTAGAGCTTTGCTAAGAGGGCAGTGAGTGAGTGCATAGAGTGTACCAGGGAACTCTATTTCGAGTTCTGAGGAAAGGGAAGTGTCGAAGAGAAGACACTCACAGGGTTGTTGAACACTCTGTGGAGAAAGGCTATGCAAGGTGTGCATCAAGCCGAAGAATGCCAGGAGGGCGTGAAGCATTTATTTTGCAAGAAATACTTCGGATCTGAGTTACTCAAAATCTCAGTAGCACAAGGAATGTGCGGGAGCAGACTTGTCCTAAGCCCATAAGATCAGAAGAGAAAGCGTGAAGAAGAACGCACACAGAGAATACCTTTCGAGGTTTCTGAGTTGACAAAGCTCAGGAGGGGGAGCGTTTCTATAACAGAGATGAGACCCAAGAGAACTGGGCTCGCAAGAGGAAGAGTCAAAGGTTGAGACCTTCAGGACTTAGAAAATATTCTAAGTCAAACAACCCGAAAGCATCCGAAGGAGTAGCAGTCGTTGGATGAGAAGCAACAGGAGCCGTTGATTCCCCTTTGTAGAAAAATTTTGACATTTCGGCATTTAAGGGTTCGGCATTTTGGCAATTAAGATGACAAGGATCCGGGGCACATTGCGTTGAAAACCCCAAGGTCGAAAAATCACGCCAGTCGTTGGATCGAGAGCACACTGACCTGAGAGCTACTGGATCAAGGATACGTGCACGTGGTTTATTCCCTAGGAGGTGCACAGGAAAAAGGATCTAGGCCATCAGATCTAGCACCAAGGACAGATAGCCATCGGATCCAGAGGAAGGTGCACAGAGTTTAACCTCTGGGAGGTTGCACAGGAGAGGAGTTGAAACAGATGGTGGAGACACTTCGTGGAGAAGTGCAAAATCCCGTGGGCCATTGGATCTCGTAGAGCAGCGAGGGGATTAGGGTCGAGTATCTTCCAATACTCTAAAGCTCAAAAAGGATAGGGACCATCAGATCCGGATCAACGATAGTCGTTGATCTCATACAAGAATTCCCATATCAGAATTTGGGGATTGGAGTGACCAGAGATTTGGGGTCACTGCATCGTGGACTCCTGGTTCAAGAAATCCTGGAAAGATTTCAGCCATTTCAGGAATTCAGGGATTAGGACACTGGGAGATCGAGAGTGACGAGTCACCGAAATCACGAAAGGAGAATTCGCGAAAGGATCAGGACCATCCAACAAGGAGGACACGTGGTGAGCGGTCAAGGTTCGGGGAAAACCCCAAAAAGTTCTCTCAAGGGGTAGTATTTCATCATTTCGGGACCCGGGAGGTTGAAGGACCAAGAACCATCTGCAGCCGGAATCGTGAAATCGTGAATTCCAAAATCCCAAAAAGTGGACTGTGGTCACAGGTAGATTTCGACATTTCAGGGTCCAGGAGCTTGAAGGACCTAGAATCGTTGTGGCCGGAATCGTGAAATCGCAAAACGCGAAAACCCAAAATAATTCGAAGGCTAAGGGAGAACTAAGAGTCGTTAAGCCCTTTTCAGCGTTTCGGATATCGGGAGTTGGAACTACAAGGAGCCTAGGAGAGCTCGCATGCAGGAGTCCTGAAACACTGAAACGCGAAAGGTGGGTTGGTTCAGAATAGAGAAGAGCACTGAAAGTTGAGCGTGTGCATAGGTTTTCTCAAGGCCTGTGCCAGAGGACAAAGGGACCTGTGGATTTGTTGAAATTGTTCCAACAGGAGCCCGAAGAGCCACTTCGGCTCAGAATTTGGAACAATCCAGAGACCGGGAGGTCAATGGACCCTGCTGAGGTAGGGGGTCTGCATCAAGTTGGTTTATGGAAGTTGGAGAAACTGTCTATACATTTCCTTCCTTACTACATTTAATCAATTCTAATAACTTTACTTGAACCTTACTCCACTTCATTCCAGATCTATGATCCTTTCTCATTGGTAAAACATAGATTATGTGTACCTCGATTTCTGCGATAGTTTTTAAGGGCTCATTAATGTGTTATGATTAAATTCGATTATTCAATTGAAGTGTGACTGACCTCTGGTTACATAATTCTTGAAATGGTACCCAATCTCTAGATTTTAACCTTCTACTATTGAAAACCTGATGTGACATTAAAGTCATGTAATTCTCATTATGTGCCTTGTTTCCTGATCACAGTGGATTTTATGTGTGAAGAACTCATAATCTAAATATATCGATGTGTCTAATCTTCCCTTGACGTCTAAGCATAAATTCCGAACAAAATAATGGGAGTGGCATATATTATTTACAACCCATTACCTTACTATTAACTACTCCTAGGTTTGAATAGGCGAGATCAATTCCATCTCTCCTAGTGTCAATGGTCTACCAATCTAAGAGAACCTTGTTGATAAAACCCTACCTATACCTATGAAGTCAATAAAGATATTGTCAATATGAAATCTAATCGATGTTATTTTTATCTAGTGTATAGTTGTCTTGTCTACAAATTTTCGGGCGGTAATAACACTGCGTTGGAGGAAGGCATGTAACACACTACAAGATACCAGATATAAAAATATGCAGAACATAAATAAAATGCTAGAAATGGAAGAATAACAGTAATACAACCAGCATAATCTCCACAATAACACAGAAATGATATAAGAACAACAACAGAAATAACACTTTGATTTAGAAATCAATGTTCACGGGCCTCTTCGAGGGGGAAACCTCCAGTCGAGCAACGCTCTATTACAATAATCTCCAAGCTAGGGTTTTCATACCCTCGACCCTTATTTATACTAAATATGTCTATCAAGAGAGGCATCTAGAGGAAGATCCTTCTAGAAGTGGAGGCTTCTATTAGGTATTCTTACATCCGCCTTATTCTATTTTATTGAAAGGCCTTATTAATATTGACCTTTATTACATCTGAATATATTGATCTACCTATCTGTGGGTTAGGACCCTAACACACACTTCTAATAATTTTTCAGACAAATCTTCCACGCATCTCTTCGGATGTTGAGAGACAGTTAACTATAGGATCTTCCTGTATACAAGAATTTATTACATCTGGAGTTAAGCCGAATCAACCCTAGATTGGTTGAGATCTGATGATTTTAAATTCGAGGAACTATGGATTCTCTCCTCAATGTAAGGATTACCAACTCTTAACCTAAAGAATCAGACTCTTAATAGCTAACTAGCATTATCAAAACTTTAAGCTTTGATATCTATTGGTCCCCATGCATTGGAGTGAAACTCGAGGCGAAAGACATCTTTATTACATTGTCTTAGTAGGATGCTTACTGACGGGTTCTAGAATCTGTGATAAATATCGGAGTGGGGCATTAACTCATACCTCTATTAACCTTACCTTAATTTTCTCTCCAATTTGTCATCTTTTAGCTAGCTCTCCCTAATTGTTTCTTAAAAGCAAATTTAACTTTCAATATATATATAATAATAATCTATTTTTAAGGTCATGACTAAGCTAGACATCAAATTGGTGTATGAGATCCTTTCGTTAAAGGATTTTATTCGTAAAGTTTATAAAGGTATAAATACCGTACCCCTTCTGGATTTGAACTTGTGACCTGTACTCTTCTGGATTTGAACTTGTGACCTCTTAGAAAGACGTTCTTAACCATTGATATATATAGCTTGAATAAATAATATGTAACATGTTTCAAGAAATATTTATAATTTTGTCAAAGTAATTGACATAGAAGTTTCAAAACCTCTCAAGCAAGGTAAATTTTCTTTATATGGGCATGTTTTCCTTTTTGAATTCAACTTCACATCCATATGAATAGAATGAAGATACCTGCAAAACCTTCCATTCGAATGTCCTAGAAAAAAGGGTTCAAAATTTAGAACAAGTGACATTATCTCGTCAATGGGAGTTTTTAAAGCAAAGGTTAAAGTGTCTTTATAAATATTAGCACTTAAATTAAGAAGTTAGATTAATCCAATATTTTCATGTTTGGACATTTCATGTATTCTCTTATAAAAAGAAAGTATATTTGAACTAATAACTCATTGGGCCTTAACCCAATTCCAATGATTACGAGGTGGCAACATGATCCATATTCTAAGATTCTCTAATAGGCCAAAACTAATTAACAATGTCGTTAAATATATGCAATTGAGTAATGAACCATGTAATATCCCATGTGAGTTATCGATGGCGAATAAATAATGGATTTCTCCTAAATATAGTATATGTTAATAGTGCAAGGTAGAATTTACAATATGGGTAAATACAAAATTTTGATATTGAATGTAATAATTACAATTAAGGAATAAAATTCTAATATAGACCTTGAGGCTATGGTTGAGGATGTGATGATAGCTAAACTTTTATTTTGTGAATACTCTTAAATCATTTGTTATAAGTTATGATTAGAATTAATTATTATCATTGTATAAAAGTAATATAGTTATAATTAGGTTACTTGATATAAATGTTGTAATTAAATATAATTATAATTTCAATATTAAAGTACAACTTTGTAATATCCAATTATATGCAATTGAGTAATGAACCATCAATATCCCATGTGAGTTATCGATGGCGAATAAATAATGGATTTCTCCTAAATATAGTATATGTTAATAGTGCAAGGTAGAATTTACAATATGGGTAAATACAAAATTTTGATATTGAATGTAATAATTACAATTAAGGAATAAAATTCTAATATAGACCTTGAGGTTATGGTTGAGGATGTGATGATAGCTAAACTTTTATTTTGTGAATACTCTTAAATCAAATCATTTGTTATAAGTTATGATTAGCATTAATTATTATCATTGTATAAAAGTAATATAGTTATAATTAGGTTACTTATATAAATGTTGTAATTAAATATAATTATAATTTCAATATTAAAGTACAACTTTGTAGGTAAAATTATTAATGGATAATTATAATCAACTTTGATAATAATAAATAGGGTCTAAGATGAAATTTAGAATGTTGGTTTTGATTAAGGTTACAAATTAAATTGCAAGGTGAATATCAAAGACTTAAATTATAATTTTTCTAAAAAAATGTTAACTATTGCTTTTGGAATATTCATGAATGAATTACTTATCAGAAAATAATATAAACTAATTAATTATGCTGAAATAAAGCTTGTTTCTATTCAAATAACATCCTTGCACAACTCACAAATAGGATATAACTTATTCGCAACTTGCGCAAGGTGTTGTACCTATACAAACTAATGGGTATAACCTTGTTAATTGTTGGATCTTAGTTAAAAGGGTGATTTTTTATGCCTATTTAAAGTTGACAAAATATTTACTTCTAGCACAAATTGTTGCGTAAGTTGAAATTATGAGGTGTTTATGTAACAATTGCGATAAATTTTCTTATTCCATCGTGTGAAACAATGTAAATTGTAATAAGAATGGAATAATTATTATTTGAAATTTTGAATATATATAGTAGATGACATTTTAGATTAATGTATAAAGTTGGTTGAACCTTATTATAATTTGACTATCGAATAAGTGGATTGAGGAATTATTGTGTGCATAGATATTTTTGTAAAGTAATTTAGCTCTTATTTATTAGATTAGTGTTGATATATATATATATATATTTTCAAGAACTTTATAACAATTGTCAGTCTTGAGATCTTAAATGGTCAAAAATAATTGGAAGAATCAAGGATTACGAGTGATGATTATGTGTCTTGAAGTTCCTAACCCTGCAGGTGTAGGATGTTGCAGGGTTGGGAGATATTAATTTTCATTATATTATATTGTTTTTTTATGTTATTGAATTCCATGCAAATTGTCAATCAATTTGTTGTACATTATTTTGGTATCGCTGATAATTATCATAACATTGTATAGGATTTATATTATTTTTCTTTACTATAAATTGTCTTAATGTTGAATATGGTTATCTTAAATTCATAGTTGTTATTGTCATAAATTGAATATCTCAGTAATGTAAAAAAATATGGCATTTTGTGGCAACATTTGCAGGCATTACATATGGTATCAAAGTAGGGTTCGACACTTCAGATAGTGGATTGGACACAAACTTTCATTTTGCATGAATTAATATGTGTAGACTAATAAACTAACTAATGAGAAATTATTTGTTATGGTAGGTGGTAGTAATCTATAAACAAGAAAAAACAATTAGGGGTAGGGCGGTGAGAGGGAACATTATATTGGACACGGTGTTGGCATTAATGTCAAAGGAGACCAATATGGTCAATATTGGACATAGTGTAAGTTGTTGGCATTGACGAAAAGAGGATAAATATGGTCATCGGGAACTTGATTAATGTTTATGTATTCATATCAATATCCTAGCAAACATTTATGTTGAATTATGTTACTGGCATCCATTCAAAGAAGAAGCAATTGAACAAAAGTGAAGGGCTTTTCACTCCATGAAGATATCATTGGAAGACCTTTACAATGGAACCTCAAAAATAAGTTATTGTTCTTTGACTACAAGAAGAAAGGGTCAAATTGGGTGCTTCAATAGAGTACAACAAGGGGGATGCTTCACAAATCCTTCATTACTTAGTCCTTGAAGAATGTTGTTATAAAAGTTATAGATCATTGTCTTCCATTCTCAAGTGAATGAAAGCAAGGCCAAAATATCATCTCTCAAGGCATATAAGGTCTTTTATGAGAATTGCCTCCAAGAAGGTGTGAGAAAAATCATGAGAGATCTCACTGTGATCGTTAGATCACTGGATCAAATTCTCAGAAATTATCGTATCATGCTACAAGATTAAGTGTGCAACTTGTTCCAACGCCCACACTGCAACTCCATGCTACAATAGTGATGCAACTCGTTTCAATTATTATGCTGCAAATCCACACTACATGATGATTTCTATAACTAGATGTAACTCCATGCTATAGGATTGGACGTGAAAATTTTCCCAGATTCAACACAAATGTGGAAGCAAAGACGCCATTTAAAATATGCTATAATAATTTTTGAGTCCACTCAATTAGCTTGTTGTTAAAGGAGGAATGTGGATATGTGACCAAATCTATGCTGTTGAAGTCGATGCTTCATTTGAAAAGTTTAGAAGGCAGTCACAACAGTAAATCTAGGCAAGTTTCCTTCAAATAACCTCATGTACCATCCACCTCACACATTTTATAGGGAAACTATACATGATTCGGCTAATTGAGCACGTTCTGCACAAAACCCATGTCGTAGAATTTTAAAATTCATTTTCCTCTCTCCAGAATATTCATACGAAAATCATTGTCTGACTTGGACACTTTTTCAAATTAAAATCAATTAATAAATACAAAAGTCAACATTTGTGTTAATTAAATGAAGAGGTGCAATATTTTGTTATTAAAAATGCACATTGGTTCATTTTCTTTTTTACAAAAAGACACATTGGTTCCATATCATATACCTCTCGAGAGACTATATAAATAGAGATAAATGGTAAGAAGGAAAGTGTTTATGTAGTCTACATCAACAGAGCAGAGTCCAAGAAAGAAATTGTAAACATTTTATGCAGTGAGGATGGTAGGAAGGAGATCAGGAGGATTGCAATCCTCTGCAGGTTAAAGCATGTTTCACAAGGGAGTTGGTGCTTCCTAGAGTTGGTTTTTTGAAACAAGGGAGTTGTTGTTGCCTTGAGTTTGTGCTCTGAAACAAGGGAGTTGGTGCTCTAAAACCAGGTGATTGGTGTCTCCTTGAGTTCGTGCTTAGAAAAAGAGAGATCGATGTCTCTCACACAATTGTAACTTATACTTGTTATTGTTATATTTAAATTTTTGTATTGAGTACATTCTTGTTGATTAGTTGTTATAATTAATTATTTTTGTAATTAATAATTGTTAAAATTTTAAAAGAAGAAGAATACTAATTCACCCCCCTCTCATTATTGGCCAATATTTAAACAATTGGTATCAGAGAAAGTGCCTTCACCACAGTTTAACCACTAGAAGGTAGATTCTAAAGAGATCCATTGGATCAACAATGTGAAATTTCCTCCAACAGAGCACCACTGTTTAAAGGAAATGATTATGATTTCTGGAGTATAAGAATGAAAAGCTATCTGATGGCCCTTGGCTGTGATGTCTAGAAATATGTCTAAAATTGGTTACATTTTTCCATATACACCACCTGCTGATACTACTACAAAGAAGCTCTGCAATGACAATTAAAGAGTTGTTAATGTTATTCTTGGAGGATTAGAAAATCCTATATTTGTAAAAGTGATGCACTGTAAATCAACAAAGAAAATTTGGGATAAACTAAAGATCATCTATGAAGTATTTGGAAAGGTCAAGCAAACTAGAATTCAAACACAGAGAGGGAAGTTTGAGAGTCTGAAGATGAAAGAGGAAGAAAATATTGCATAATATTTTCAAAGAGTGGATGAAATAATCAATTCAATCAGAGCATTGGGAGAAGAGATAAAAGAAAATATTATTGTACAAAAGGTGTTGATATCATTACCAATGATATATGATGGCAAGGTATTTACGTTGGAAGATCGAGAAGACCTTGACAACCTTACAACAGATGAACTTCATGGGATTCTTATAGCATATGAAATGAGAACGGGGCAAAAAAGTCATCAAAAAAGGGAAACAACCTTCAAAGAATCAAAAGCAACAAGGAACCATAAGCATGTGCCAAATGAAAATCACTCATATATATTAGATGAAGAAGAGGGAAAATTTATAAGAATACTCAAGAAAGGGTCTAGAAAATACAAAGGGGAGTTACCTTTCAAATGCTTCAACTATGGAAAAATTGGAAACTTCGCTAAAAAATGTCCCTATCCCATATTAGGGTCCTATAATGATAGGGAATATCATGATTCAGATATCATTCGTTGATCTAATAATGAAGCTCCTGGCTTGCTGACTCGCCTCGCTTCCCCCTCCATTTTGCATCATGCTTCACCCATCTTCCTGCTGCATCATCCACTTAATCCTTCCTAACCCATCTACTGAAGTGCCTCTAATCCCCTTTCCATCCATCCACTTCATCGTTCTCCCTCCATTCTTCCCTGAATAAAACAAAGTTAGATAACCCAGGATAAATAATTAAATAAAATATTACTTAGTTTAATAACTAATTAAATTAATAATTTAAATAATTAGTAGTGAGGTTAGTTTTTTTAGGTTAGAAATTAGGTTAGTGTAATAATAAATTAAAAATAAACAAATATTATTTTAATACAAAACATTAATAAAATATTTAAATATAAAAAAATATTAATAATTATTAATTATTAAAAAAAAACAATATAAAACAAATAAAACAA
>ML801792.1:121662-132040 GCA_009831015.1 Picea engelmannii
CCCCAAAAGAGGAAAAGAAATGCTAAGTGGCAAAAAGTGACCTACTCAGTTGTCTCCACCACTCCAAGCATAGCTCTCAGTTCTGAAAATTTCTTTTCAGTGAAGGACTTGGTGAAGATGTCTGCAACCTGCTGCTCTGTGGGGCAGTACTACAGTGAAATGACTCTGTCATGGATCAACTCACAGATGTAATGCATGTGAATCTCGATGTGCTTGGTCCTTTGCCTCTAAACTAGATCAATACATATCTAAATGAACCCCTGATTGTCACAAAATATGACAGTCGAAAGTGGATACTGAATACCAAACTCAGAGAGAAGCCCCCACAACCAAACAACCTTTGTAGCTGCATTCACTGTACCTCTATACTTTTCCTCTGTTGTAGATAAAACAATCGTGGATTGCTTCTTGCTAGACCAGTAGAATGGCCCTAAACCAAAGCTGAAAACATAACCTGAGGTGGACTTGCGGTTTGTACCATCGCCAGCCCAATCAGAATCTGTGTACCCAATTAGTGAAAGTGGGAAATCTGCAGCATAAAAGATACCAAAACTGGGAGTACCTTTCACATATCTAAGGATTCTCTTTGCATCTTTCCAGTGAAGCTCATGAGGCTCCTGCATATATCTGGAACAAAATCCTACTGCAAAAGAGATATCAGGTCGGGTTTGAGTAAGATACAACAAACTCCCAACCAACTGCCAATACAGTGTACTGTCCACCAAAGGTGTAGTACCCACATCCTCAAATCCGACCCCTGAAAGAAAGGGATATGTTGTTGGCTTGCATTCTGTCATCTGAAAGAAGACAAGTAGATTTGATGCATACTTAGACTGTGTCATATTGATCCCTGAAGTGGACTGAGAAACTTCAAGACCAAGAAAGTAGTGCAACATTCCCAAATCTGTCATGGAAAATCGATCGTGCAATGCTAATTTTGTCGAATCAATAGTTGAAGTAAGGTTCCCTGTCATCAGTAAGTCATCTACATAAAGTACTATCAGAAAAAAGGAATCATCATGTTGCAGAAAATAAACATTTGGATCAGATTTTCATCGAATGAATCCAATGGAAAGCAAGAAAGAATCCATCTTTGCATACCATGCTCTGGGAGCCTGTTTTAGGCCATACAAAGATTTCTTTAATCTGCAAATGAGGGAAGAGTTCTGAATGTATACCTGTGGTTGCTCCATATAGATCTCCTCCTTGAGATATCCATGAAGAAATTCACTCTTCACATCCATGTGGTGAACTTCCCATCTATGAGAAGCAGCAATGGCCAAAACTAGTCGAATGGAGTCCATTTTTGCAACAGGTGCAAATGTCTCTGTGTAGTCTATGCCATGTACCTATGAGTATCCTTTTGTGACAAGTCGATCTTTGTAATTTCTGATCTCATCATATGCAACAATATTTTTTCGATATATCCATCGGCATCGAACAAGCTTTCTTTCTTTCGGAAGTGGAACCAAGTCCCATTTGTTGTTGTCCATAAGGGTAGAGTACTCTTCATCCATGGAAACCTCCCAGAGTGGGTTTCCAATAGCCTCAGAGTGTGAATTTGGATCTGAATCAAGTGACATATAGAAATTTATGGGCAGAAAAGGTTCTGTGGTAGCCAAGGCTTGAGGAGCCCCAAAAAACTGTGATCTAGTTCTTCTTATATGTGCAGGATCACTGACTAGTTCACCCACATCTTGCAGGGTTTTCTCTGCCCAAGTTGGAAAATGAGTTGAAAAATCCATGACCTGCTCCTCATCCTCTGTATCAAACCCAAAAGGCTTCTCTGATGGCTGTTCTGAAGTGCTCGAAGAATTTTCTGACTCCTCCTCATCAATGACAACAAGCGGTTCCTCGACAGGGTCTTCTGAAAAATCATGCAGTGATTCTTTTTCAAACTTCACACTTCGAGCTAGAATGAAACTTTCAGTGTGAGATTCCAGCAATATATATCCTTTGAAACCTTCAGGATATCCAAAAAATATGCATTCAACACTTTGAGGCTCCAAATCCTTCCTCTTATCTGTCGGAATGTGAGCCCATGCTCGTGAACCAAAAATTCGAAAGTGCGACACTTTCGGTTTCTTACCGGTCCAACATTCAAAAGGAGTGGTGCCTTTGAGTTATTTGTTAGGAAATCGGTTCTAAATGTATGTTGCACAATTAATAGCTTCAGCCCATATCTTGGGAGCTAATGATTTCGACTGTAGCATACAATTGGCAATATCTTTTAAGGACCAGTTTTTCCTCTCCGCAACACCGTTCTGCTATGGTGTATATGGCACTGTGTGTTGTAGTTGTATACCTGCATCAATACAAAGTTGATGCACATATTTGTTGACATACTCCCCCCATTATCAGTACGGAGTATCTTAATCTTGCACCCATACTCATTCTCAACAAGTGCTTTAAATTCTATAAGGCATTCAAATACTTCCGATTTTAATTTCAAAACAAATACCCAAGTAAAGCGAGAGAAATCATCTATGAAGGTTAGTACATATCGAGCCTTACTGATTGAAGGCCGTGGGAATGGGCCTGTGATGTCATTGTGAATCAACCAAAGAGGTGAAGAATCTCTCTGTTCCTTCCCTTTGTCAAACTTTTTCTCTGTATGCTTGCCAAGAATGCATCCTTGACATACACCGCTTGTGAATTTAATAGATGGCAATCCTTCTACCATGTTTTCCTTGCTGAGTTGATGCAAGCACTTATAGTTTAGATGGCCAAATATTTCATGCCATAACCCGCTGATATCATTAGATTGTGACAGAAATATAGTGCTAATATATCTAGGAACAAAGTGGGAGAAGAAATACAAATGAGAACCGTGATCTGCAATTCCATGTGCAAGTTGTGAGCCTGTGGAAATGTCAGTAATCACTACGGAGTCCGGAGTGAACTCCAACTTCCTTCCAGAGATAGAATGAGTGATCTGATATGTCGAGAGAATATTTGTAGACAGCGAGGGAACATGAAGCACATTTTTGAAGCATCCCCCTTCAAGATCAACAATTCCTTCTCCACACACCTTTGCTGGTGTGGCATATCCCAAGTAAATTGGGGATCTGGTGCTTTCTTTGATGGAGGAAAATTCATATTTTGATGCAGCCATATGGTTCGATGCACCTGAATCAAGGATCCAAGATGATGGAGTGGATGTGAAAACCATTAAAGCATGACCATCTCGTGCTCTCCCTCCTATTTTGTTATCATCTTTCTTCTTTGCATTTTCGGGCACCGTGAGATTGTGTTGCTGCAATTGTTTAGCCATCTCATCAATAGTCTTCCTCATGCAATTTTCTTCGGGATGAAAACCTTTGAAACAGTAGCTAAAATTTTTTATTTTCTTCTTCTTCTTACCCTTAGGCTCAGAAGAGTTATCTGAAGATTGTGCGGATCTCTCCTTCTTCAATTCAAGATATCTACCTATTCCTTTTTTCTTGTCTTTTCCACTGCTCTTTGGAGCATTAGTAGCTGCAAGTGCTTGGTTCTTGGAATGCTTGATGGAACCCATTTGGAATAACTTAGATTGATCTTGAGTCAATGCTGCAATGAAATCATTCAATGGAGGCATTTTCCATTTTTCCTGAGTCAATTTAGATGCTTGAAAAGATGACACAAATACAAAATATTCAGGGCCTAATTTCGAGAGAATTGAAAGGATGAGTTATTCTTCCTCTTTTGTGACTCCACATGCATTAAGTTAAATGAGGAGGGATTTGAACTTGGTGAAGAATTATCACAGGTTGTTGAAATGAATTGGACTTAGGGATATGAGTTCATTCTCCAGTTGATGCACTCTCATTGCATCCTGCTTGCCCAATAGTTCTTCCAATGTGGTCCAGACCACCTCGGGAGTAGTGGCTCTACTGACATGAAAGAGGAGATATTTGGAAATTGATAGGCATATCAGCCCAATTGCTTCATCTAATTTATTGAAATACTTTATCTTCTCCGCTGCAGCAGTCGGTTCTTTCTCCATTCCCATTGTTACCCGATAAAACCCTTTGCTTCGGAGGAGCAGAGAGATATTTGTCTTCCATTTGAAGTAATTGAAAGGATTTAGAATGAGTTTTGTGGGATGAGAGAGATGATCCATTGCTTCTTTCTGCACCTCTTGATGATCTATACCTACAAATAAAACCGTGTACAATCTACTAGGTTTAATCTAGCTATGATACCATGTAGAATTCCTACAGAAACCCCAATAGATCTAGAATTCTAGTTAAATTGAACACATGCAATTTGCTGATATTCAAGAGATGAGAGAAATATTTTTCTCCATAAATCAGAGAATTATATTAATAAAAAATTAATGTACATGAGCAACCATCCTAAAAAAGAAGAGAGGAGGTGAATATATAGAATTTCCAACATAGAAATTCTAGTCAAAAAAAGCTAGATATAGCTAAAATAGGTGTCATAAGCTAAGGGAGACCACATAGTTCGAACTAGACCACTAAAGATACATGTCACACACTCATTAATGTCCAAAAGAGTCAAGTGATGCGCATTATCTCACTTAAGCTCACTTAACTGACAAGAGAAGCAGTTCCAACTCACTTAACTGACCCGAAATAGTAGTTACTAATAATAGTAACGACACAAATCATTAATTAAGGAATAAATCTCTCACTCAAAGAGGAGGTGTGAATTCCCCAATAATAGATGAGTTTTTTCATGGGGGAGTTGGAATAAATCATGAATAAATCAAGAAAATCAAGAATAAATCGAGAAAATCAAGAACCGGGAGTTGAGTCTTGATCTAAAATTAGCAGTTTTCCCTAAAATCTAGGGATGAGGCGCCCTTCTTCTCCATGTGGCCAAATTAGGTGAAATAAAGTGTAAATGAATGTATTAACCAAGATATAGGAGTCTAATCTAGGTATAAACTAATGTAATTTAGGGTTATGCTCCAACATTGATGCATACCCCCTTCTCTCCAAAGGGTTCTGCGACATCCCGATTTAGGATCGATCAAGAAACTGCGTCGGATTGACTCTTTGGGTCTCTTATAGACCCCAAACCCACTTACATAGGTCCTTTCTCCAAATGCACAGGCCGTATGAGACCCACAGTTTCTCTCCTGATCATTGTTCAAACCTCAATGCCAAATGGGTGCTAGCTCTTCTCTGCTAAGCCCTTTCATTTACGTAACCACAGCTGTGGCCACTCTCCTAATTAAAAGGTGCGCCGTGAGTTCATGTGTCGTGTATTTGCAGGTGAGTCACCTTGATTCTCCCAACCTATGAATCTCGAACTCCGAGTTAGATCCTAGCTTGTGCTAGCTCCTCCCTCAACCTTCACCAATATGACCATCACTATGAACTATAGCCAACCTTTCGATTGCTTCGGGATTTCGTGCTTCATGTCTCCTAAAATATTGCTTGCTTGTTCTTCCGATACCTGAAGTTCTGAACTCCAAGCTCCTCTTATGTCACATCGATGGTTCTACTTCGCCCTTCGCGTATCAGGACATCGCGTTTCGTGAAGTTGGAGGATCGTTCAGTTCTCCCCTATGATCCTCTATATCTTGAAATTCATGTGCGCCAGATCAACAGTTCACAACTCCCCGTGATCTGACGACTAATATCAAATCTTCGGGAATAGGGACTTCACATTTCATGAATTTCGAAGACTACTCACCTCCCTTCTCCTGATATCCAAACTCTCGATATCTCCTTCCCTTAAAATGATTCAATGGTCTAGATCTCTCCTCGATCCAACGGTTCAGATCAAATTGTGATTTCAGAATTCACGAATTCCCAGAACTCTTACCTATGATTTCTTGAGTTGCGAACACCCGATGAGGCTAGATCTATGGTCCACAATCTTCCTTCGATCCCCGACTATGATCAAATCGTAAACTCAAATTTTTTGAATCCTCATGATCGTTTACCTCTGGCTTCCCGATTTACAAACTCCTGATAAAACCAGATCTATGGTTAAACTACCTCCTTTGATCAATGATTGTGATCAAATCGCGATTTCGTGATTCGAAAGTTATTATAAATCTTCCTTTGACTTCTTTGAGTCACGATTCAGTGAAAAGTTGGTCTCTTACAACATGTCCTGTGTTGATGGATGGTTCTGAAGATTACAGAACGATCAATGATTGATATCCAAGTTTCGCGATTTATCACTTCGGGAATCATCACAACTCTTCCCTTCGACCTTTCCACTCTGTGAGTCAGCGAAAGGTTGATCTCTCTCCAGGTGTCCTTCTTGACAATGAATGGTTCCAATGATTTCTGAAATTTGTAAGTCTGATTCTCCTATACACTTTCAAATATTTAATGTTAGTGCACTTTACCTTGATCATACGACTACAATCCTTTTGTGTGCAGATTGGGTGGATGAGATATTTCCTCCTCTATGCTTTCTCCTTGTTTTATGGACGTTGATTAGATGGTCCAGATCTTTTCCCCTAAGATTATGCTTTCTTCAGACTTATAATATTTTCGAAAGATTCAAAGGCTTCAACCTTTTTCCTTCCTGCGATTTATTTTCTTGGATCTCGTCCACACTTCTTGTAAAGTGTTATCCCTTCTGAGCTTGATCTCCTCAAATATTTTGATCTCCCAAGCACTTCTTTCTTTTCCGGGAAATTCATCTAACTCATATTTAAATATTTCTTGAAAATAATTCTTCTCTCCTTCCTAGCATTTCTCTGTTCCAGTCCTTCGACTTCTTACAGAGTTGCTTGAACACTAAGTTGAATTATGTATCTTTGCACTTCTTGCAGTAGATTCTTACGCAAGAACTGGATTCTTGTGGACGACTGTGCACTCCTTACAATAATCAATTTCCACTTCTTGCAAAGGAAATATTATGCTATTTCTTCTGACCTTTATGAGTCAAAATAGACCCTGTCAATGCACTCCTTTGCAGACTGTGTGCACACCTTTCACTGCTCACGAAGAAAAGTGATTTAAATTTTAAGCAATAATTTCAAAGCTACATACACTCATAGCAAAATTCATTCATTCTTTAAAAGATTACGACAACAACACAGAAATTGCAAACAATATTCACACCATACATTGGATCAATTTTCCTCTGTTATCTTCATTCAAAATCAAGAAAATGGTTACAATAAAATTCAAACAACAATCACTACTATGAATTTTCTACTTGCCCGCAACTATTGTAACCCTCCATTTAGGGTGTAAAAAACCTCTCTTTATACAAAATAAAAAAAACTAACTGCTACCTAATTGCGGTTACATCAAGACTAGGGTTAAATTTCTAGGTCACGCGTGCTCATTTTGTCTCCACTTGCCTGATATTTCCTCTTTTGTTTTCTATCATCTTCAAAGGATTGCAGTACCAGCTAGCATTCAAGACTCTAGATTGGTTCTCAGGCACTGAGTTGTCCTGCCACGTGTACCTACTAACGATGCTCCTGCATCAAACTCCAATCATTTTCAAAGACTCCACTGGAGGGAGAACCTAAAACACGACAAGACAATCTGAAAAGATGAGGTATGCAAGTTTTGATGGAGAATATGGTAACATTACTACTGAGAAACACATTCAAGAATTTGAGAATTTTCTTGATCTTTTTGATGTTGAGGAAAATGATGTTTGCATCATACGTTTTTCTCTATATTTGCAAGATAGAGCTAAGGAATGGTTCAAAAGTTTGTCAGTTGCAAGCATATCCAATTTTCATCAGTTTGTAGAAGTCTTCCTTGGTAAATGAGAGATCAAGAGAAATCATTTTTCTTATTTTATAAGAGTGTGATCACTTGAAAAGACATCCAGGAGAAACAACACAACACTTTTCGGCCAGGTTCAATCAAGTTTACAATTCAATGCGTGTTGATATAAAACATCCTCTTGATTTATCTCTCTTACACTACCGAGATGCCTTTGAGCCATAAAAGACATTTCAATTGAGAGAAATGAACACTACAACCCTCAAAGAAATGTAGGATAGTGCAATAAGTGTGGCTAATTTGTTGATCAAAAGGTCAAGGTTGAAGGCAGAAGAAAGAAATAACATACAAAATAAGCATCTGACATATTTAGAGGTGAAGCTAGACATTTTGGCAAACATAATGAAATAACTAATGCAAAAGGTTATGATAAGAGAAGAACTTGATGTTCAAAGACATCATGTTCCATTGGTTACAAAGAAATAAAGGGTCATTGTTCCCAAGGATTTTGCAGCTCACCCTTGGTATCATAGATCAAAAAATGATTATTTTATGTATTCAATTCATAACATGGTCAATGATGAAATTCAAAATCAACCTGTAGAGGAGAAATCAACTGATCCGATGTGTATGATTGATGACTTTTCTTACCTGGATGATCTACCCAAGTATGATCAATATGATGATGACTACATTAAGGTTGACTATTCAAAGAAAATATAAGTATGTTGTTGGGAAAATGAGGAAGATCAATTACAAATCAAATATGAAAATCATCCTATGCATGTTAATTATGGAAAAAATGAGGGAAGTGAAGAAAATCTAAGAGAAAGTGGTAAGTCTTTGTCCTTATGTTTTTCTTCATTTCAATTTCTGAGAGAAAAATATAAGAAAGTTGTCAGTAGTAGGGATGAAGAATGTTCTAATGAATATTTTGAGAATGTCATTGATGACATGGAAGTTGTTCTATATCTAGGACTGCATCCCTTGAGTTACATTGATAGTCAAACTACAAATAAATTGATGCATTTAAGCTTTAATTCATTTCAGTTTTTGAAGAAAAATGCCGCTAATACCCTTGAGCATATACTAAAGGATAAACACATACAAAATCAAGAAGTTTCATTGGAATTAATGCAACAATCATGTCAGTTCCTACAGGATCCAATAGCTGATGTGTTGGATGAATTATGTTGTCCAAGTCATGTTTCATTTTCCATTTATGGAATTAAAAGTGGTTATGATATAGACGTGCTTAGGCAGTCTCTTTCATGGTCTGGTTCAACAAGAGTTTCTTTTCAAAATTCATCAGAAAATCTACAGTCAAATCAGAATTTTCATAATAATATAGATAGCATATGTACATTACCAAGTCTTTTTCTTGAAGTGGTTGAATTTTAATATAGAGAAATATGTCATGTCTATCATGATCCTATTGCTATCTATATGGGGGATCTCTTCTTTTCAGAATGTCAATTGATACCTGGAGCCTCTTTTATTTTCCACAGTTCCAAAGATTTATGTTATGAAGGTCATGTTGGAAATTAGTTCATAATGCCTTTGCAAACTCTAGTTCTGATGCTTGTTATAAACAATGAAAGATTTGAGCTATTGGAGTAACTGATAGATTGGCTTCATTGGCATTTTTTCATTACCTAACTAAAAAAAAATTCATCATGTTAGAATAGGATTATATGTACATAAATAAGCTTACCATGTAAGCATATTTTCAGTAGTTAATTTTACAGTGTAAAAATAAGCTCAGGGTTGTGAGCATATTTCAAATATTTTCTCAGTTCAGATTCAATATATAGATCAATTTTCTGCTTAAAGATTAGCCACAGAGGATGTTGGATAGAAAAGGTTGTAGTTTGGGATCATCCCAACGGATAAATCACTGGTCTGCATGTTCAAAGTTTTGTGGTTCTTTTCACCTCTTGAAAGAGCTGTCATCCCCAGGTGGAGCCTATGTTAGGGTCCTATAATGATAGGAAATTTGATGATTCATATATTATTCGTTGATCTCATGATGAAGCTCCTGGCTTGCTAACTCGCCTCACTTCCCCCTCCATTTTGCATCATCCTTCACTCATCTTCCTACTGCATCATCCAATTAATACTTGCTAACCCATATACTGACACACCTCTAATCCCATTTCCATCCATTCACTTCATCGTTCTCTGGCCATTCTTCCCTGAATAAAACAAAGTTAGATAACCCAAGATAAATAATTAAATAAAATATTAATTAGTTTAATAACTAATTAAATTAATAATTTAAATAATTAGTTCCAAGGTTAGTTTTTTTAGGTTAGAAATTAGGTTAGTGCAATAATAAATTAAAATTAAACAAATATTAGTTTAATACAAAACACTAATAAAAGATTTAAATATAAAAATATTAATAATTATTAATTATTAAAAAATTGAAATAAAAACAGAATAAAAATAAAATATAAAACAAAACATAATAAAACAAAACAATATAAAACAAAACATAAAACAAAAATGTAATAAATAAAAATTAAAACAAAATAAAATTAAACCAAAAACAATATAATAAAAACATAAACAAAACAATTTGAGTCCCTCCCTTACGTCACTCAACCAAGGGGGGTCTGAAAAGTAAAACTACCTTTCAACTAGTCACCTCCACAAGATTTCATACCCCACCCCAAAAAACCATTTACCACCTACCCCCCTCCTAAATACCA
>ML801792.1:181909-208037 GCA_009831015.1 Picea engelmannii
CCCTATCTTATATATACCATAACTTATCATTTATCAATATAACAATCAACTTCAATATTTTATTCATGGAGATTTCTTCCTTCATTTAATTGAATTAGTAAGTGCTAGATGCCAACCATTAGGTGTGCAAGTATCCCAACCATCATTGTCACTGTTATATTATTTCCATTTATGCAAGTGTGATCCCTTTTGGGTACTAGGGATGTAACAAGTGGTATCAAAGCTTCAATCAAGATTTGTTGGTGTTTTTTGTGAGGTCTTAAAAATTAAAAGAGAGAAGAAAATGACAATCAATTACTATCATTTCACCAATCAGGGTTGAGTTTCAAGAGCAATTCCATATATTTATCAATGAAAAGAGAGAGAGATTATAGCTGTAATTGAAGGGAAAAGGGTATGTGGATTCCATAAACCTAGAATATTATGGAATCCACATACCCTTTTTCATAGAATATACTAACTAGATCCAAAAACCAAAGACATGAAATATGGTACTACACATATTATAATATATTATCAAGGAAAAAACAAGCTAAATGAAATTTGGACATTTGAAAAAAATTTTACAAGTTAAATGAGTACATCAACAAAAAATAACATACTAACCTTGCAAGTTCAAAATCTGAGCTATGTAGATCGAGAATTGGATTTGTTCAACCGATGGGTGACAGAAAAAATAAACAGCTCAAACAAAATCCAAGAACAGTGTCGCAACTATAACAATTGTGTCACAAAGTCTCTTAAAGTCACGTATATATAGATAAAATAGTCAACTAGCCGTTAACACCGACCAATGAGATAGGAAAAATTTGCATCTCTATTGCCATGAAAGTTAGTCGATATAGTGACAAAAATCTGGACTAGATTTAAATAAGATTTTTGTCGATATTGCGACGAACTTTCGTGGCAATATTGATGAAAATCCCGCCCTATTTAAAAAAATATATGAAACTAGTTGAAGCATGGAAAATTTCCGTGGAATAATCCGCTCATATGTAGTAGTGTGGTTATGTAACAAGAAAACATCTATATCACTTTCAACAACAAAAGCTAAATATTTTGTTGTTGCCACCTACTGTACTCAAGTAGTTTGGATGAAACAGACCCTAGAATACCTACAAGTAAAGTATGATCATCCAATTCTTATTAACTGTGACAATACCCATGCCATAAACCTTTCTAGGAATCCCTTCATGCACTCAAAAACCAAGCATATCCCAATAAAATTTCATTTTTTAAGGTAACAAGTTTCTCAAAAAGTTGTTAAAGTGGAATATGTGGATACTAAAGAACAAATTGTAGATATATTCACAAAACCTTTACCCATGAGTACTTTTGAATACCTTAGACAAAAATGGGGGTAATCCCCATATATAATTGAATTGCATAGTTTTAATCAGAGGAATACATGTATATGGGAAGTATAACCTCATGGGGAGAAAATAAACATACCTTCTATCATTGTTGTCAAAGGGGGAGGAGAAATAGTAAAACACAATTAAAAAATAAGGGTTTTTTACTGTGTTTCCATTAATGCTAAAGGGGTATAATGTTGGACATGGTATTGGAATTGATGTCAAAGGAGATAAATATGGTCAATATTGGACATAGTGTATGTTGTTGGCATTATGGAAAGAGGATAAATATGGTCACCGAGAACTTGATCAATGTTTATGTATTCAGATCAATATTCTATCAAATTATGTTATTGGCATCCATTCATAGAAGAAGCAATTGAACATTAGTGAAGGGCTTCTTCACTCCATGAATATATAATTGGAATACATTTACAATGGAACCTCAAAAAGAAGTTATCGTGCTCTAAATACAAGAAGAAAGGGTCAAATATGGTTCTTCAATAGAATACAACAAGGGGGATGATTCACAGATCCTTCATTACTTAGTCCTTGAAGAATATTTTTATAAAAGTTATATTTCATTGTCATCCATTCTCAAGTGAATTAAAGCAAGGAAAAAATATCTTCTCTGAAAACATAAGAGATCTTTTATGAGAATTTCCTCCAAGAAGGTGTGATAAAAATCATCAGAGATATCATTTTGATCATTAGATCATTGGATCAAATTCTCGGAAATTGTCGGATCATGCTATAATATTAAGTGTTGCAATTCACTGCAATTCCATCCTACAAGATTAGTGTTGCAACTTGCTTCAACTCCTATGCTGAAACTCCATGCTACAGGATGAGTGTTGCAACTTGTTGCAACTCCATGCTACAAGATTGGACGTGAAAATTTGACCAGAGTCAACAAAGATGTAGAAACAAAGATATCATTTAAAATATGCTCTTACAATTTTTTATTCCACTCTGTTAGCTTGTTGATAAAGGAGGAATGTGGATCTATGAAAAAATATCTGTTGCTGAAGTGGATGCTTCATTTGGAAAGTTTAGAAGGTGGCCACAACATTAAATTTGGGCAAGTTTACTTCAAAGAACCTCATGTACCATCCACCTCACACAATGTCTGGGGAAATTGGCCTCACATCGACTAATTGGGCATGTTCTACAGAAAACACAAGTCGTAGAATTTTTAAATTCACTTTTGTCGCTCCAGAATCTTCATACTAAAATCATTGTCTAATTTGGATGCCTTTTTAAATTAAAATCAATTAATTAAATGAAGAGGTGCATGTTTTATTATTAAAAAGACACATCGGTTCATTTTCTCTTTTACAAAAAGACACATTGTTTCAATATCATATACCTCTTGAGAGACTATATAAATAAAGAAAAATGGTAAGAAGGAAAGTGTCTCTGCATTCTACATCAAAGGAGCAGAGTCCAAGAAAGAAATTGTAAAAAACATTTGTAGTGAGGGTTGTAGGGAGGAGATCTGGAGGATTACAATCCTCTGTAGGTTAAATCTTGTTTCATGAAGGAGTTGGTACTTTCTAGAGTTGGTGTTATGAAGCAAGGGACTTGGTGCTCTAAAACCATGGGTTTGGTTTCTCCTTGAATTGGTGCTCAAAAGAAGAGAGATTTGTGTCTCTCACACAATTGTAACTTGTACCTGTTATTGTTATATTTAAATTTATGTATTTACTACATTCTTGTTGATCAATTGTTATGATTAATTAATTTTTTAATTAATAATTATTAAAATTTTAAAAGAAGAAGTAAGAATGATTCACCCCCCCCTCTCAGTATTGTCCAATATTTCAACACATTATGCCTTCTCCACCACAACCTATTCCAAGAAGCTCACCTCCTCGAGAAGAGGAGCGAGCATCGATAGTGGAAAAAAATTAGAAAGCAAAGTGTTAAATATGATGAGATATTTTCAGAGGGTATCCTAGGCATTGATGAAAAAATTAGGGAGAGAGGAAGGGGGATTATCTGCTCACATTGAAGGATCTCAGAACCCCTCTAACAATGACATACATTGAGAGTTAGAAAATGTTAAATTCCCATAGTTATGGGGATACCCTGATGGTTAGGTCACTGAGGCTTGGCTTGAGAGCATGGAAATGCGTTTGCTTTAAGGGACTATACCTCCAATTTGAAAGTTCGTATGAGAATTTTCTAGTTGAAGGGTAGTGCTCTATTATTGTGGAAGACACTTCCACTACAATTGGGAATGGATATATTGGATATTTCATAGGAACTATTCTAGGAATGTTTCCATGAATTCTAATTGTATGAGGAATTCATTGAACGACAACTCAATGAATTTAATTCCTTACTACAAGGGGGTATATCACTACCTGAGTATGAGGTGTGATTCATGGAGTTGTTGAGATATGCACCACATCTCAACACTGAGAAGATGAAAGTTAACAAGTTTGTGTATGGTCAAAATTACAACATAAGAGTGAGAATGAGGATATTGATGCCTCGGGCATTGCATGAAGTAATTCAAAAGGCCATAATAGTAGAGGAAGACATTACAAATAGTGGACTGAATAGACCACATATATCAACTGGATCTGAAAATCAGAGAACAACACCTCAATAGACCGCTAGTAGGCCCATGATTATACATAGAGATGCCCCTAGAGGACCAATACTTGCAACTCTACACCATCCAACAATTGACCAGAGAACACCATATAGACCACCAACCCGACTACAATATCATCCAGTGTCGTAGAATTGATCCATTTCTCATAATAACAGACCAATTTTTTCTCAAATGGGTAGTCAAAGTCAACCTCCTTAGCAGGGGTGTTGGATGTGTGGGGAAGAAAATTATCAAAGAGATTTTCCCCATGAGCAGAAGGGAGAAAACATAACCCAGATTCAGACGACAATGGGAGACTTGGGGAAGGCTCACAAAATTCACACAATTGTGAACAATCACCAGGAAGAACAACATTCAATGATCTTAGAGACCTTAGGTAAGAATAATAGTAACAAAATTTCAAATTTAATTGATCCCAGAGCTACTGAAAGTTTTATTTAAGATACTGTATATTATAGATTAAAGGTAAAGGCTATAATGCAGGAAGACTTTAGTCAAGTAGAAATGGCATCATGGGTGGAACAAATTGTCAGAGGATTAGTGAAGAATTGTGAGATTGATTTAGAGGAATGTGTAGTGAAGGTATCCCTTTATGTCATGATTCTAGGATCCTACCATAATTTTATTAGAATGGACTGGTTAGAAACACATGAGGCAGTATTAGAATGTAAGAATAAAAATTTAGTATTTGTAGATGACACAAGAAATAAAATAATTTTAGTAGGTAATAAATAAGGGGTATCCTTATCATTTATAACTTCCCTACAACTCAAGGGGAGTATGAAAAATGGATGTACTTTATATGCAGTGTTATCTATGAATGCAAAGGAGGAAACTCTAATATTTGAACACTATTTGATTATGTTTGAATTCAAGGATGATTTTCCAAAGGAATTGACTATATTACCACCCAAGAGAGAACTAGAGCTCACAATTGAAATCAAACCTATAACTAAATCGATCACAAGAACACCTTATCGGATGATGGCACCAAAATTACAAGAAATTCAAATGAAACTAAAAGATGTTTCAAAATTGGGTATTATAATACCAAGTGTATCATTGTGGGGAGGTCCATTGATCTTCATGAAGAAGAAGGGTGGGTCATGCTTCCTTTGTATTGACTATCATGAAATGAACAAGGTAGCGATTAAGGACCAATACCCACTACCCAGAATTGATGATTTTTATGACCAGATGAAGGGAGATATGATATTCTCAAAGATCAATTTACGATCATGATATCACCAATTAAGGATCAAGGAAGAGGATATTCCAAAAAAAAAAAAAACAATATGAGGTTTGGACATTATGATTTTGTAGTAGAAATTTGTCTAAATTCCCATAATGTCCAAACTCAAAACTCATAATGTGCAAAATCAAAGAAAACCAACTTTGTAGAAATTTGTCTAAATTCCCATTCTATGAATCCAATATACATTATTTAAGGAATATCATCTATGGAGAAGGAATCACAGTTGATGTATATAAGATCAAAGCGATTATGGAATGACCAACACTGACAAATGTGCATGAGGTATGAAGTTTCATGGGATTAGAGGGATACTATCAAAGTTTTGTAGAAGTATTTTCTAAGATCACAAATCCTGTAACCAAGATACAAAAGAAAACAAATTTTATTTGGATGGAAAAATGCAAGGAAGCATTTCAAAGACTAAAATAATGATTAACGACAACATCAATTTCAATGGTACTTGATGTGGATTAGGAATTTTTAGTATGCACTGACAAATCAAATGAAGATTTGGGAACATTGTTAATGAAATAAGGTAGAGTAATAGCTTACACTTCAAGGAAACTTTGGCCCCATGAAGAAAACTATGTGACACATGATTTGGAACTATTGGGAATAGTGTTTTCCTTGAAAAGTTTGAGACACTACCTGGTGGGAATACAATTTAAATTAAAGATGGATCACAAGGGATTACAACATATTTTCACTCAGAATCGTTTGAAGACCAGGAAAAAAAGACGGTATGAATTGTTAAGTGAATACAATTTCGATATCACATATATTAAAGAAATAGTAAACAAAGTCCCAAACCTCATATATTCTCAATCATACTTTTAAAAAAAAAATTAAGATTAAAAAAAAAAAAACTTACAGTTTGAAGATCAATGTTATAAGAAGAAAAAAATTGATATTGGGAGAGACTATAAAGATTCCAAGGTATGCAGGTTATTCTTTGGACAATGATGAATTTCTATGGTTTAATGGAATAATATATGTACCACCAAATGAAGAATTGAGAAAATTAAAATTGCAAGAATCCTATAGAGAAGTATGTCTGGCCCATCCAGGAGTCAAAAAGATGAACATTGATTTGAAACCTTTATTCTTCTGGAAGGGATTGAGAAGGATATAGTTAACTTCACGGAGAACTTCACAAAGAGGTGTCTCGAATGTCAGCTAGTGAAGGCTAAACATAGGCATCTAGTGACATTATTACAGCCACACACCATACCTGAATCTAAATGGGAAGTAATATAGATGGATTTTATAGTTGGATTACCTTTGACAATAAGGAGACATGATTCCTTTTTTTTAGTGGTTGACACATTAACAAAAAGTGGAAATTTTGTTCCTACATGAACCACGTATCAATCTTCCGACATAGCCAAGGTTTTTATCAATGAAATAGTAAGATTTCTTGGCGTACCCAAAAAGATAATTTTAGACAGGGGTGCAGTATTTACAGGTATATTTTAGACGATTTTCCAAGATGCTTTGGGAACACAATTAAAATTTATCACAACATATCACCTTGAGACAGATGGTCAAACAAAAAGAACAAATCAAATATTTGAAAATATGTTAAGGATGTACATCATGGACCAACATAAATGATGGGAAGAATTTATACCATTGGTTGAATTCAATTACAATAATAGCTATCAAATTTCTATAAACCTCGAACCATTCAAATTTTTGTATGGAAGACCATGTAGGACACCACTCAGTTGGGATAGACTACCAGATAGAATATTAGTGGGACTAGAAATGATTTAGGAGATGGAAGAGAAACTGAAAAAAAAAATATGGGAAGACTAAAAGAATCTCAAGACAAACAAAAGAGTTATTGAGATGCACATAGAATTGATTAGAGTTATGATGTCAGGGACAGATTATTCTCGCGGGTGAAGCCACAAAGTAGTTCATAAAGTTTGGAAAATGAGCAAAAAATTCACCAAGATACATTGGACCCTTCAAAATTGTATAAAAGAAGGGACTAATTGCTTACTATTTAGATTTACTTGCATATCTAGAGTGCATGGATGATTTTTTTCATGTTTCCATTTTGCATCATTATGTTTTAGATCCTTCTCATGTCATTGATTTGAGTTCCTTGTTGATATTAGATGAGGGGGGCTTAACGGATGAACCAATCTGCATACTAGACCAATGCACTTGAAAATTTTAGCATCATTTCATTGAGCAAGTAAAGGTACAATGGGATAGTTATAGCACTAGTTATACTACCTAAGAAGACACGGTTGAGATGCGGCAGGAGTTTCCATACTTAATTTGATTACATTTCATTTCTTATTTGGAACTTCAGGACAAAGTTTAAATTAAGAGGGGGTGTATGTACTACCCCATTTTACCTGCTCAATTTTTCAAAAATAGACTTATCATTTGAGGGCGTTCACATGCAAACGACCCATTTAATAAATTCGTATGATGATATTCATACTTTAATTCATTTGATTGCCTAATTAAAAATAATTAAATGGTTGTATTAATTACATGAAATATTATTGAAAATTGTACATGATATTTATTATGATTATTGCAGATGCTACTAACAGGTTTCTTGAGTGACGGGAAACTTAATGAGGCATTGATGTGGGTATCGTCAATAAGACTACAAAATCTTGAGTGAATTAGGCAGTAACTTTAAATTTAATGAAATGGGTTTATGAATTTGAATTAATTTATGTCATTGCTGGAAAATTGTCAATATGACTCACAAAGGAGTAACGGGGTTGTAAAGAAGCCATACTAGAACCATAGGGAGAGGTGGAACAATGTCCTTGATTCCGCCTACTAACAATCATGGCATGGCTGGAGTTAAAAAGTGTGAGGAGCTTTTTCTCGAGTAGTTGCACGATGTGGTGAGGGTAGTTCATGGATTTGGCCACTCATGATGTATACTGAGGGGTGTGTAATAAGGTGGAGGACTTATTCCTCAATGTCCAATAGTCTAGAAAAATTGGGGCAATAACAGAGGTAACATGGTATCTACAAGTTGCACCATTTTCCCAATACTTAAATTCGAATGCTTCAAGGGCATGGTGTATGGCACCCTTGGAGTATGCAAGTACATCCTGAAGGGAAGGGCATGCATGACACCCTTAGTGTTCTTATTCTTGGATATATTACACACTCACTCACCTAGTAATTATTTTTCCTAATTTTGCTAGTCACTAAGGGTCTCCTATTTTTTAGGGATTTCTAGTCACGGAGAGGGTCATCTATCTTTTAGTAGATTTCCTAAAAATTATGGTGCATTGTCACTTTTGTTGGACTTCAGTTATGAGTTCATTTGGAATTCAGTTAGGAGTTTAGTTGGACTTCATTTAAGAGTTCAATTAGACTAGTGGAGGTAAGTCATGCATGCAATAGTTACTTTTCTCTCATGCAATCATTTATTTTTTAATTCTTAATAGAAGGAGGCTGCATGTCTTTCTCTCTCTTCCACATGTGTGAACTCAGTTAATTGGTGATTCCTTTGACAATTAACTAAGACTAGATATTAATTGACTCTCAATACAGTGAGTTAGTGTCTAGATCTCCTTTAGATCACTGCTATGGCACATGTACTCCTAAGATTATCACATTTATTTTCTTGGACTAATATATGTGTGTGCATTTATTCTATGTCAAATATTATCATTAGTTAGTGTGATCAATAAAATTCATTCATTCTCTCTCTCTCTCTCTCTCTCTCTCTCTCTTTTCTTGCAAGATTTGTGTGATTTTCTCTAGCTAGGTTCTGTGTGATTAGTTTTAGGGTTTTCACCCAAATTTCACATGGTATCAAAGCCCATATGTTTCTAGAAGCAAGGTGAACAAGTATTTTTACATGTCTAGGGAGGAGATTCAATCAAGAAGGATAGAATCAACACAAGTTATTTTTCTCACGCTATACAATCACGTTGATTGGAAGCCAAGGATTTTGCATCAACTGAGGAACAAATGATTATATCAAATAACCATGACAACATAAGTAGATCCTGATTCCACCAAAGAGAAAAATGATTTCCTTAATAGACAAGATATGGCTTTAGGATGTATCTGCATGTCTATTTCTCCTAAAATTTGGTATCATATTGAATCACACTCAACTCCAAAAGAACTATTGACCAGATTGAAGTCTCGATTTGGGAATAAGGAAGATTGTGAAGATTGCATGCAAGATTTTGAAAAGATATATCCAACAGAAAATCCATCGGAATATCAATCCTCTCAATTTGAAGAGACTTCTATATAGGTATCTACACATCCTCTTGTTCAAGATGATGTCTACTCCATTTCATATTTTTTTTTTCTGAATCACATGCAAAAGATATCATGCATGTATCTCAGGAGTCACTTGCAAACACTTTTTCATGTGCCATCAATGCATCCTAGGAGCCACATGCAGACACTTTTGCATGTTCCATGCATACATCTCAAGTGCCAAAAATGGGTTGTGCACATCAAATTCAATTATGAAATTTTATGAGAAGAATTTGTAGATATAAATTGGATATTTTAATTCCTCTAGGAAAAATGCCCAATTTTATAAAAAAATCGTTTGAAACAGAGTCCAAGAAGTGAAGTTATGAGCATTTTAAATTCGACAAAATTTCAGGGTTTTTCCAGAAAAGGTCATGCAATTTGAATAGTTTCATCCAAAATTTCCATGAATGAATGGGATTTGGGTCTTCTTCTTTACAATAACAAAAAGTTGATATATGTGGATATGTCACTGGTGCATATACTTCATTATTTCTATACATATGCCTTCATCTTCAACAAAATATTCACTGAGCATAAACTTTCACATTTGCGAGGTATACGTGGAGTGAAGGAGAGGTTATGGGCCAAATTCCTTTCCTTTTGATGCAATTTCCTTCTTCATTTTTGATGCATTTTACTTTGGGGGAGTTGGGCATTTCCCATGAGGTTTTCCCTCTTTCCACACTTTTCCAATTTTCATTCATTTAGAAGCATTGTAAAATGGGTACCTAACATGGCCTTGTAGTTGGGACCCATTCTTCATTACACCCTAGTAGTGTTCAGGGGGGGTGGTGCAGATATTACTCAGTCACTCACCTAGTAATTATTTTTCCTAAGTTTTCTAGTCATTGTGAGAGTATCCTATTTTTTAGGGATTTCTAGTCATCGAGAGGGTATCCTATTTTTTAGGGATTTCTAGTCACCGAGAGGGTATCCTATTTTTAGGAGATTTCCTAAAAAATAGGGCACATTGTCACTTTAGTTGGACTTCAGTTACGAGTTCAGTTAAACTAGTGGAGGTAACTCATGTATGTAGATATTGCTTTTCTCTCATTCAATAGTTTCTTTTTCCATGCCTAAGAGAAGGAGGTCGCATGTCTCATGCAAGCATTCCTTTCTCTCTCTTCCACATGTGTGAACTCAGTTAACTGGTGATTTCCTTGACAATTATCTGAGACCAACTATTAGTTGACTCCTGTTATAGTGAGTTAGTGTCTATATCTCCTTTAGATCACTACTATGCCGCATGTAATCCTAATATTATCACATTGCTTCTCTTGGACTATATATATGCATGTGTATTACTCATTATTTGTGGAATATTCTCATTAGTTAGTGTGATCAATAGAATTCATCCATTCTCTCTCTCATATTTATCTCTCTCTCTCTCTTTTCTCTTGCAAGATTTATGTGATTTTCTTTAGCTAGGTTCTCTATGATTATTTTCATGGTTTTAACCCAAACTTCACACTTATAAAAACTGTAATTACTATGTAAAAGTAGAAACAAAAATTAAATTAAGGGTAGGATATCGGTAAAAATGCTTAGATATTTATACTTAGAAAATTTCTAAAGTTCATTATACATTAGAAAAAAATAATGCATTTCAAAGTTAAGATGTGATTTACTTAGTAAATTTTAACTAAAGGTGCATTTTAATTTTAAAATACATTGGAGAATAAGTTGAGCAAACTATGCATGTCATAAATTAATTAATTAAATTAATAAGAAAGATGAATTTCATGAGATCTCATTTGAAATAAGGGGTAAAGGTGAAGAGTCCCAATTCAAGTTAAACAAACAACTAAAAAGAAGGGGGGCTAGTTGAGTTAAGGGGACCATAAGTTAAGTTCACAAAATAGTGAATTGGTAAAGGTGAAGAGTCCCAATTCAAGTTAAACAAACAACTAAAAAGAAGGGACCTAGTTGAGTTAAGGGGACCACTAGTTAAGTTCACAAAATAGTAAAACTATTCACTTGATATTTAATAAGGACATCTAGGAGCAAATTAAGGAGAATTAAGAGAAAATTATTAAAAATAAATAAAAATTAACAATTTATAGCACAAACTTGCAAATGGGTGAGACTTGTTTGGGTGAATAATCAAATGAAGTAAATTACATAAATTCTAAATTTTGCATGTGAAAATAGGTTTCAAATGACTTTTAATTTACAAAATGAATGGTTGAAGAAAAGGAAAAGGTAACTATTTTCCCTATTGTTAGATGGTGGTCGTCGTAATGACTATTTGTTTGTGAGTATTCTATTTTTGGAGTTCGACTTGGCATGGAATTTGAGGTGGGAGCCTCACGCTAATGAGTGGGAACACCATTGCTAGAATTTGAGTTGGTTCTATACATCCCCATTGTGGTTCTGGGCATTTGGGAAGAAGAGTACCCTTCGACATTGGCAGGGAGGTATTATTGAATCAAATCAACATTTAGCGAGCATTCTGAATATTGTAGTAGTTCCATCAACATTTCACAACACTATGTTGATGTAGAAGTTCTGACAAACGACTTAGAATGTTGTGTTAGGTGTTGAGTGGTCATTTAGTTTAAACTAATTTTTTTGAACTCTATGTAACATCATTCTAAGTTCAGATCTAAGTCAGAAACTCTACAATTTCTTCTTTGAAATTTTAAGATTCTGCTAAGGAAACACATTCATTTAAATATTTATAATTCCGTAATTGATGAGGAGATTATTGTTTTATATTAAGGCTGTAAATGAGCCTTGAAATCATATTGGTATATAATACATTATGGATATGCCTAACCTCCTTTATTTTACATTGGTGGTATGCTTACTTTCTTTAAGCTCTGATTTCATAATTACTATTAACCGTGGAACCATATAACCAATAGGTTGAATCCCTTATTCTTCCAAGATCTTCTTAAAAATAAGTACAATTGTTTGAATATTAATGTTAAATCTATTATTTCCGTTGTTATGTAACCAATGTGATCAATTAATCAAATTTCCTACTTCTGATCATTCTCTTCTGCAGCTTATCCCCTTATCTTTTCCTGTTGATCGAATCTAGCCTTTACATAGGTGCGTTGTAATGACCCTCTTGTTTTGTTTTAAACATCAAGATTAATCAACACAAATAATGTAACTATTTAATGCAATTAATTTCAACATTAAAAACATGTAATTAAATTAATACTTCCCATACTTAAATTACAAATTCATTTTGTTGAGAACTACTTAAAGGTGTGACATTAAGTCTAAAGGGATTCTATCTAGTGAAGTAAAATGGAATACAAGTATAATGACTTACACTACACAATTAATCCCAAAAATGATATCTAATATACTCATCTTATTTACCTTACTTAGGATTGAAGGATTGAGCAACTTGCACATTAATTATATTCAATAAGTTTCAAATCATTCAATTTTATTTGCATGAGTGAAGGGTTCAGTTTAATTATGATCTATTTCATTTCGCTTCTATTATGGGCCAACTTCCTTTCCTAGCTAAGTCAGACTTGAAATAATTAAAATCCAAGCATGGAATATCACAAGTGTTAATATCCGAGCTCTAGGGGAAGGTTCTCATTCAAGAGTATTTACAGTACAAAAAGGGCCAACAATTAATAGAAATTTTCTATAACATAATTTAATTAGTTATTATACATATATTTAAGTGTTGAAGGATTGGCTTTCATAATCTAATTTAAAGGTTACACTAAAATTTGTGATAATGATTTGAACTTTAGATCCTTCTAAAGTACAAGTCGAAAACAATAATGTACATGAGGTTAACCACATAAAACCTAAGATCCATATACACAAACGATTACATAATTGTGGAGATAAAGGCGATTTCACGCACTCTAAGTTAAGAAAGGGAGCTTCAGACTCCAAGATGGTATTCAAAGAAAGTCTTCTGCAAATTCCACATGCGTTCATAGAAAAAAATGGGTTTTCTCAGAGAGCAATAGTTGGAAGAGATTATACATTGTGGTAGAGATAATACAACATGGTTTTATCAAGTATGAGGGAGCATCGGTAGAAGGTAATCTTAAGTCCCTCATAAAGATGATATACTCTCTATGGTCTTCTAGGTTTTTATTAATATTGTGCACATGTTTTAAATATTTATTCTCTCTTTACTATTTTTACTCTGTATGGTCTTCTAGGTTTTGGTCTTCTAGGTTTTTATTAATATTGTGCACATGTTTTAAATATTTATTCTCTCTTTACTATTTTTACTCTGTATGGTCTTCTAGGTTTTTATTAATATTGTGAACATGTTTTAAATATTTATTCTCTCTTTACTATTGTTACTTTGTATGGTCTTCTAGGTTTTTATTAACATTGTGCAAATGTCTTAAATATTTGTTATTTCTTTACTATTTTTACTTAGTCTAAGTTTCCGTTATATCCATTACTATAAATTGTATTTAGGAATAAACATCTAGACTAGAATTTTATTATGTTTCCTATTTATAAATTAGCATAAATTTATATTCTCTTTTCTAACAGTTCTAAGTATTCATTTTACTCTGTATGGTATTCTAGGTTTTTATTAACATATTCATTCTATTCATGTGACGTCACTTTCAAGACACACCTACATGTTCCAAGGGTGTCACTCGTCATTCTTTATGTTGTTCACTTTTGACTCAGTTTGGATGTTGTCTGATACTTGGAGTCAATAATCCACTTGTCAACCTTGTGTGAGACTAAGAGATTACTGAGGAATAAGGAGTCTGTATTATTGTGCACCCCTCAGAAATCCTCATGAGCAACCATCTCAGTCTTCCCTCACGACATTGTGAACCTCTCTGGAATAAGGTAGTTGTTAACCTTCAATTCAGGTCACGACGAGAGTGCTATTATGTTGTGATAAGGATGCTACCACAACTCTCCCTGATCTATCTAATATATGTGTAACGAATTGATTTTAAGAAAACAAAATAAGATAATTAATTATGCCTAAATAAAGATTGTTTCTAGTCAAAAAACATCCTTGTGCAACTTGTACAAAGAGGACAAAACTTATTTGCAACTTGCGCAAGGCGTTGTACCTATACAGAACAATTGGTATAACCTTGTTAATTGTTGTATCTGAGTTAATAGGGTGATTTTTATTTACTTCTAGCACAAATTATTGCGTAAGTTGAAATTTTGATGCGTAAATTTGTGTAACTGTATATAAGGGTTGTACATCTGTATATACAATATTTCTTGGAACATCTTTCAGGTTTTTCTCTTTAGCATTCAACCTTTAATTTCATTGTAGAACCATACATAGAATATTCCAACATTTCAGCCAAAGAGGAGTATGGCCTCCACAAAAACGTAGTGAGATTCATATCTTCCCAAGGTTGTCGTTTGGATCCTGACCAATATGTACATCAATTTTTTTGGCGACTCTATTGGGAAATGATTTATTTTCAGTAAATATGATGTTTTCTAGGATCATAAATTATTGGAAGACTAGAAGCTATTTGGTTGAAGTTTTGAAAGAAGATCTAGAGATTGATTCAAGATCAACTAGTTTCTTAAAAAACTTGTTCAAGGAGAACTAAATGGCCTTGATGATATATTGTTGAAAATTCAGTTACAAATCAATTGTGAAAACTTCTATAGAACCAAACAATCATCTAAGATTTAGGTGGATGATATCCCTAATGAATCCATCATCAAAACTCTAAATTTTGAAGAAACATTCCTTGGTGACTCCACCAAAAAAAATAAAGAATTTCAAGAAGACCTATATTATGACTCCTCTAAGGATTTTCTTTCATGTTGTGATGATATTTTGACTTCTCCATTGAACCAAACAAAAATTATTCAAGATACAATAAAATGAGAAGGTACCCAAAGAAAGAAAGGGTTGCACAAAAGCCCACTCAATTTGCAAGGAGAAATTCATCCTTTGCGAGATATTTCCATGGACAAATTTCCAATGTTCTTCATAAATGCTTCAGAATATTCATAGAAAAATTTGATTAAGTTTGACAATGCTTTTGAAATATATAAGGTGGTTGAAAATTATGTTGCATGCCGATTATTTATCTTGACCCTAAAGGAAAATGTTAGTGAATTGTTTTATTCATTGCTTCCTAGAACCATCACTAGTTGGGATGTATTAGATAATTTATTTGTAAAGAGATGTTTCCCAAGAAAAGATCCATATTCTCTTTTCTTGAAGTTTATTGAAATCCAAATGAACGAGGAAGATACAATAAAATATTTCACTTTCAAATTCATGAAGGTTCTTCATAAGATTCCAAAATAAATGTTTCCAAATGATGTCATTATTTTTAGTTGTTATGAAAATGCCTTGCCTAGGAATGTGAGATTTTTATTGTAACAAAAATAAAGTGCAACTAGAAAGAGTTAATGCAGCAAGCTCAAGTCATTGAAAGAAACATTCATGAAACCGACACTATTCTACTAAACTTCCCAATATTTTTTCAAGACAATAGAGGAATGAATATTCAAGAAATATTTGATCAAAGGTGTGGATTTGTTTATCTAGATCTTGTTCTTGAAACATAAAATGGCAACCCAAAATTTACAATTCTAGAAGAATACTATCCTCTACATGCTCCATTGGAGGGAAATTTTAACCTCTCATGTGTTCAATTTGAGAATGATGATCATAATTTATTTTAAAAACCTCCACTTGATGTATACAAGGATTTCATTCAATGCAATCATGATGGAAATCTTGCAGCAGATTCTCAAATATCATATCCAACTTATACCAATCCATAAGAAGAATGTTTTCATTGGATAAATAGAAGTAATCATCACTTTACATCAGATTTTTATGATGATGATTGCTCATCTGAAACAAAGTCTAATGAAGGATATATCTTACAAGCATCAAAAGAAGGGCACTTGAAATAAGACGACCCATGGGTGATATGTTTTATTCCTAAAGATAACTAAATTGTTGATGAAAACAAAAGACAATTGTACATATCTCCACAAGTGTTCAACAAAAAATTATCTTTGCAACCTCACCATTGAAACATGATCATTTCATAAAGGAAGAATGCTTTCAAAACATTGTTGATGAATCAAGAATTTTGAATGTGGTTGAGAATAAGAAGAAAGATAAAATATTTTCAAGCATGAAACTTCTCATCAAACCAAATATTGAAACATTCATGTGCAACCATCTAGAATTGATTTTATTGAAACATGGTTCCAAAGCATTGTTGGCCAAGCAATGCAATCAGATTTCAGTCATATCCAACTCACTTTTAATTCAATGTACTTTGGGCATGATTTTTACTCCTTGATAGCAACCCTGACATGTTCCCAAATTCTAGAGTTCATTCCACATATTGGTTGGATGCTTGAATGGCTCAATTGGAAATCTACTTACACTTGAAAAGTGTCCTTTACCTTCAATTAGAATAGGTAGGTAGATCTAGTTTGTATATAGTTTGTTTCTTAAATAAACGTTTTGGACAATAAATCATTTGAGGAAATCCCAATGGAGAAGGCATATGAACCAGGATTATAGATTCTCAACAACCCACAGGGGGTTACTATCCCATAGTTGGATCTAGATGTTGATCGAAAAATTTGATCACCTAGGTTTCCTGCTCTTGGAATAATAAAAAAAATGATATCAAAAGAACACAATTTTCAATGATCATAAGCCTATGAAGTAGCCCTCTGTCTCAACTTATTCACACATTTTATGAATTAACAATTTGAGTTTATATGCTCAAGATATCGAGGTTTTTTTCTAAACTCCCAAGAAGTTCTTTTTCCATGTGCAACACAACTAAGATTTTCTTGGAACCATGATTAGTTTCTTCAAACAATGCTCAATTCTTGGAACAATTCCCATTTTCAAAACCATGCCCATTTTCTTGGAACCATGTTGATTTTCTTAGAACTAACTGTTTTCTTGGAACCACACTTACACTTATTTTATTGGTTCTTCCATGCCATACTTAGTTTTATTTCTATATTTCTTGTTTCCATTCCATATTTATTGGTTCCATATTTCTTGTTTCCATATTTCCATATCTTATTTTCATACTTCTTGTTTCATCTCACATTCCCCCTTCCATACTTCCATCAATTATTCTTATTTCATGCCCTCTTGTGGTGTGGGATCACATCCCCTTTTTTCTTGCTCTCACCCCACATTCCCTTACCCCTGCATCGCATTCCCTTAATCCCTCTCCCATTTCCCTTAGTCTCATTTCACTCTTCCATACCTACAATCTTTCATACCTACACTCCATTTCTCCCCCCTCACATGGCCCTGCACCCGTTATCCTTGATCTACATTACCTCCCCTCTCTCTCTCGTCCTTCTCCCCATTCTCATACACTTAACCATTTTTCCTAATTTTTTATTCCTCCAACAACATCATGACACATGAAACCCTATCCAACTATGACATGTGGAAACCAATTATACTATGACATGTGGAATCCTATCAAACTATGACATGTGGTCTATGAATGGGCACCAACTTGTTGCTAAGTGGGCATTGACTAGATGCTTACTATTGGACAATTGGATGTTGATTGGGCATCAAAATGTTTTATTAATTTATGAAATTTCCTAAGTTATGAAACCTACACCAAAGTCTCCATAGTTTCCTTTATTCCACATGAAGAATATGAAATAATTTTTCATTATAAACATTAAAATTTTCATCTCCACAATACATGTGGGATTGTAATTTCTTTTAAAAGGCCAAATTTTGATGAAGGGCTAGGATTGACTCACGAAATTGGTGGACGACTGCTGAGCAACAAAATTTTGAAGGTCATAACTCGAGATACGGGCATCGGTTTTGGAAAAAATATGCTTCATTGTAAAGGTAATTCAATGAGGTAGACAATAGAGTAGGTTTTAAGAGGTGAAATTTATCATAACACTTTCATAAATTGAAATAACGGTCAACCATGTTTTCATCATTTGTTGATAAATTTGCTTGCAACCTCAAATTCCATAGCTTATAACCTGAGATCCAGAACTGCAAATTGCACTCAGGAGGACTCATTGGAAATATAAGATGATTAATATTGCATCTAGAATTTTTTTCATGGCTAAAATGTCAAATATTTTGCTCATAAAATTAAAGCACAATCCACTTTTGTTAAAGATAGTCATATTGAAAACTTGAAAATAAAGTTTAATAAATAAATTTTATTAAGGGAATAAGTTGGTCCTACTTGGAGGCATGAATTTCAATGATATAAATTCGTTAATGAGAATTCAATAAAGTAAAAATTAAAATTGGTTTACTTCAGAAAGGAATCGTGGAAAGTTCTAGAAAGAAAAACCCTAACTACTATAAAATCATTGAGAGCACCTTTTAAAATGGAAAGAGAAGGCACCATGAAGAGGTTGGTAGACATAATTTTCTACATTTGTGAAGAGTCTTCAAGAATAAAAGCCCTATTTTTCCAAGATTCAATGGACTAACCTGCCAAAACTTGTCACTCTACATCTTCTTCTTTTATGTTTCTTTCCATTAAATATTCCATGAATGTATGGAAAAAATGAATATTTGGCTCTGAGAGGTTCTTTCTCTAGAAATATTCAATCATATTGTAACATTCTAGGTCCAAATGAGAAAACTCTCTACTTGTAAAAAGTAGATGCAGTTTATTTTAGTTCATGTGATTGTCATTGGAGTATTTTGAGGTTGTTTCGGTTTTCTTTCTCCATACATTATTGAACTTGTCATATTGGGATATTTTTATAAATTTCTCCTGCAAAGAACTATTTTGGAGTATTACATTAGTGATTTTCTAGACTTGAGTTGAAAGCATGTGATATCAAATGTATTTCCTATCAAAATATTTTTTTAGTAATAATGAAGTTATCATTTAAATTTCTTCGAAGGCCTATCCATTTATTCATCTTGGAAAAGTCATAGAAAATTCCAAGTTCAGTTTATTTTACAAGAAATAACAAATGTTTGTTGAAGAGAGACTCCAAAACCTTGTAGACACAAATATCTACTGACACACTTTATTCAATATTTTCTTAAAATGATCTGATGTATATTTGTATAACTATATATAAGGGTTGTACATTTGTATATACAATCTTTCTTGCAAGATATTTTAGGGTTTTATCTTTAACATTCACTCTTTACATTCATTGTGTAACCATACATAGAATATTCCAACATTTCAACCAAAGAGGAGTACCACCTCTGTAAAACCGTAGGGGGATTCATATCCTCATGAGGTTGTTGTTTGGATATTGACCAATATGAACATCAACATTCCTTAGGGTGGCTCAAGTCACCTACCAGGATTGACTTGGTCCCTTGGGAGGATCTCGCCCTGTCTACCTCATATGGAACCTCAAACTCCCAACTCTACGATTGTGAATAATGTGTCACTTATGCTTGCCTCCATTGTTTCCTCTCCCTTGCATATATAGGCACCCAACTCTCCCAAGTGGTGCATCTATTTCCCTTGGAGAAGACACAACCTTTCATGTTTTTCTATTTCATTTTGGGATAAATTTTCCAAAGGGCACATGTCCCTTGGGTGAGTTGGCTAACTCACCGAAGCACGCTCTAACTCACTTAGTTGACTTGTCAACTTCATTTTTGGTCACTCAAATCAAGTTTCTGACCATTCATTGTCCAATCACTTGGTTAAGTGTCTGATGCAAGTTTCGTTGTTCAACTCCCCTTACCACGACGAGCACCCAAGGTGATCGAGCTCACCAAACTCACATTTTCATTTGTTTGGTTGATTGGACGTCTTCTATATCGAAGTGTCCAACTGACACATTTAATCGACTCATCTCTTCGGTGGCTAGCCCATTTCTTTCATGGAGTGCCCATGTTTCCCATGTCTTCCGTCAAGCCTTCATATTAATCTCCATCGCATGCGATTATTGGTGAAGTCATTCCTTGGCATGGTGTGTTCCCAAGGAATCACAATTTTATTGTATAAGAATTCCTCTTCCTTCTTAAACCGAACCGAGTGCTCTCTCTCTCACCTAACTCGTCTATCTTGTTCTACGATGGAGGATCATGTGCTCATACACAAATCCTGAGATCTTACAATAACATTGTTGTCCCAAGTTGGGTAGACTTTTACACAGTCTAAAGAGAGGGGTGGTGGAAACAAATTTTAGGCTTTCAATGAAGGTATATCTGATATTAGAATCATCCCTTATCTCATTTTGTTGGAATGCATGTAACACAATTCCCTACATGACATGGGTATTGTGTAATAAATCATCCATACCAACCTATATATTATTATTTTCATCCCCAACATGTGAAGAAACAATGCTATTGTATATGTTCCAAAGTAGTCACTCAAGGCATAGTGGTAATGGATAGGTGGTTGATTCAACCATGTTTTTTATGCTTCCTCTCTAAACTATGGTAATTTTGCAACCTTCCATCGATTTACATCATAGTGGGGTGAAATAGTAGATAGTAGATGATTCAATCAATGTTAGAATCTTCATTGCAAAAATGTTGAACCTTAAATTGACGATTTTAATAAACAAAATGCATTTAGTATGATCAAATATTACAACAAACATTTATTAGAAGTGTGGATTTTTTTCTTAAATAGTACGTATTTAACTGGCCACTTTATAAAAGTAATGTTTAATTAAGAAATATGTTTACACTCTTTCTATTAAAAAAAATTAATTAATTACTCAACAATATTTTTTCTTACACCCCCAAGGGACATCTAAAGGTAGTCCCAATGCAAGTTCTCTTTGACAAGTTGGTGGTCTACAAATGATATAGTTTATTAACAACTAATTATCAAGAGACAAACTCTATACTACCTGAGAAACAAGAAATCATGATTCCTTATTTTTCATAAAGAACTATTTTTCATTGGAGTGTTCCTCAAATGAATGATTTGCAATAAACAATGAGAATTTACAACTATTTATGAACCCTATAATGTTCCCATGAGTGTGTGGATGAGCATCAATATATAACAATTTATTCATATTAATTTTTTTGGAATCATAGGCATTCATGCACATACTATGCATGGGAATTCTATATGTGTATTTAACAATATTCAAGTAATCAAATCGATTATTTTATTTTATTTTTATTTTATTTTATTTTATTTTTTACTGGGGGAATCAACAACTTGCGGTTCTCGTACTTGTGTGACATGGCGTTGATCCCCGTCGGCTACCACTATAACCCCAGGTGCAACCACCTAGCCCGCAAGAATGGAGCACGAGTAAATCCGAGTGAGAATCGAACATGAGACTTCATTTTACAAATTTCCTTCCATTTACACGGCACTTGCCAATCCGTCTACACCCATGCGGGTAGTAATCAAATCGATTATAAAGAGGGCCACACAATGAAATAATTTCTACTAGATATTTGGGGGGAGGAATACATGTGAAAGGATAAATGACCCAAGAGTTGTGACATCTATTTTAGACATGGATATCATATAATTTTTACCACAAAAAAAGGGATTCGGTACCAACATCAAGCACAAGTAGGGAAGACAACCTAGTTCCATACAAAGTGTGGTTGTAATAGATTTTTATTTACCTTTTAGATGGATAGGAAAATATAATTCATCACTATCATCCAACAATTGAATTGAACTTGGTGTGTGATTGGACATTTTTTCTCTTAGATTGTATAGACCTTTTCATCTCCTTTGTATATATGTTTTTTGTGGCATTGATACCATACTTTGGCTCACTAGAACTCTCAATTGACTCAATAGAAGGAGATAGGTTAGTTAACTCATGATGAAACATAGTTTATTTGGGTTCCAAGTTTTCAAAAAAGGAGCACGGTAAGTGTTTATATGTGTCTTTTTTGTACAATCTATTAGATTCTTGACCATAATGGGAGGTATTAGACCATCAAATTCAGGTAATCAATAATTAATATAATGGGACAGTGCGATATCATGGCTAGATTTCATCTTCAACCCTTTACATTTTGAATATCCACATACTAGTAGGGTGTCATAAAAGATATCTAATTCATGGTTAAGTAACATTGGTCAAAGATGGTTGCTAGGATATGGCATGTTACAATTGGTAGAGTAAAGTGGTTCTCCATTTTTGTCTATCATTTGATTGTGGTATCTTTCTCATTATAAGAGCTTGTAATATTTTTGGACTAGTGGAATATCATATGCATCTGAACTTGATCCTGAATTAGGATTCTACAAAACTCAATGAAAATTTGCATGTGCAAAATTAACATAAACCCAATCATGTAATAAAAAAATAAATAATCTAGACTTGGTACAAATAGAAAGGGAGAACTTGATGAAATTTGAAGAATTGGCCATTTCATATTATTACCTCTTTCCCCCCTACATTTGAGCCAAAATCAAAATCAATACATGTCTACATTCTTAAAAGAAAGTTCGAGAAGCATACAACATTCTAACTTCAAACAAGCTTTTGAAAACATTTTTTAAGTAAATGGTGTGAGTTTAAGAATCATTCGTATAATTTGAAATGATACATTTTCCACTCATGAGTAAACACAAAATCATTGCATATCCTATGGAGTATTGTAATGTATACATCTACATGCTTAAAATAAAAAATGGTGACACGTAGACACATGTGTGCGTGTAACATTTTAAAAAGGCATGCGGAAAAGTAAAAAGTGAAATGGTGGTTTCAAACCCATGGGTTTGGGGTATTTTCCAATGGTTTAAGGTATTTAACCATGGTATTTGGGGTATTTTCCCATGGTTTTGAGAATTGATTATTTAATTAATGGACATGTGCCTTCATGAAAGGGTTATGAAAAAGTATAAAAAGAGAAAGCATTGAGAGAAAGTAGTGTGTGAAAAATGGATTAGCAATGATTGAATTGTGAAATCCATTTCATGTCATCTTGGAATTTTCATGATAAATTTCTTTTTAGAACGTTTCATATCTTGAAATTTGGAAGAGACGAAAAAGATATATTGGTGTATCTGTGGTAAAATTTTTAGATTATGGTTCTCTATACGTTTTGAGATAATATGCCCTCTGGAAGTTAGGGTTCATGAATTCTCCTGAAATCAATTTCAAATAGGTCAGCTTGGAAATTTTTCTATAACTTATTTTCTGAGATGTTTCAAACCCTAAGATTTGTCGTGATAGAGGAGATATATTATTGTACATCTAGTAAACATATCAAATGTTGTTTCTCTACACTTTTGGAGACATTCCTTGTGGAAGTTAGGGTTCCAGAATGCTTCAAAAATCAATTTCAAAATAGGGGAACTTGACACTCTTGCTATAATTTATTTTTTGGGATGTTTTAGACCTTGCAATTTTGTAGAGATAGAGGAGAGAGATTGATGTACTTGTGGAAAAAATATTATATGCTAGTTCTCTATACTTTTTTGGAGATATTCCCTATGAAATTTAGGGTTCTTGAATTCTCCTAAAATTAGTTTCAAACAGGTTGGCTTGGCACTTTCGCTGTAAATTATTTTTTGGGATGTTTTAGACCCTCATATTTTGCAGTGATAGAGGAAAGATCTTAGTGCACATGTGGTAAAATAATTATATGATGGTTTGTTATAATTTCAGAGATATGGTATGTGGAATTTAGGGTTCTTGAATTCTTTTTAAATCAATGTCAAATAGGTCAACTTAACACTTTTTCTATAACTTATTTTTTTTTATGTTTGTTGGCCCTTGACCAAGTTTTGAGGAACAATTGGTCATATTTGACCATTTTTGGGACTTCAACAACCTGTCAAAGATGGAGCGTAAGGCGAAGAGGAGATCGTGGAAGCTAGACCCCCTTTTTGGGTCCTTTGTTGATTAAGGTGGGTTGTCATTGATGTCAACCCTTGAAGAAAGCCCCGTAGCACAAAGGTTTGGGTAATGGACCCAATATTGTTTGATGTAAATATGACTCATTATTTTTTATTCATGGTTGATAAGAAGTAAATATGGATGAACTCCAAAGTGGTCCCCTTATGGTGAAATCCCTCATGGGAAGACGCTTTGTGGAGTAAGAGAACCCATGCTTAATTGTGGAATAATGAGATGAAGGTAAGTGATTTTGTTAGGGAAAATATCCTAGATGGATAGTTCTTGTCATTTCATTTCTGGTGGTATGTGGAACGTCACATAATTCCTCACGGTTACAGAGTTATGGCCATGAGAAGTTGGAGACCCCAGGTTTGGGTAATGGACCCAAGTTTGTTTGATGGGTAACGGTGTGAGTTATGATATATTTTCAGATAATACTATTCTATATGGATATTACATGTCATGACATTTCTGGTGGTATGTAGAACGTTACATAACTTCTCACGGTTTGAGATTTCTGGCCTTACGAAGTTGGAGGGCCCTCATATGTCATCTAGAAGCCCCAAAAGGTTAAAGTAGTCAAAGTGGTTTAAGAGATTTTAAAAGGTAAATAATAAAGTGAAGTGATGAATGTATTATAATTCAAAGTGAATACAAAATAAATTATTTCAATAATAAATTTAATGGAGAAATTAGAAGTGGACTCAACCTTAAAATAAGGAAAGTGGGCCAAGTGACCTAGAAGATGTTTTTAAGGAAGCTACTTGGAGAGTTTAAATAAGAGGCAAGGCTCTCTCATTTGAAAAACACTTGAGAATATTGAATATATATATGTGTATGAGGTAACCAAGGATATCTAAACCAGAATTATGAGTGAAGGTGAAGAAAAGAAGGCCGAAATGCAAGGAAGGATAAATTCTTTTGATGGTGCTTTCTAAGGTATGTTATTTACAGGTCATCTCACCATTTTCGCTATAACTTGTTTTCTATAATGATTAATAATGTGAAATTGATATGCAGGTGAGAAAACATATCCAAGTATCTGTGGTAAACAATTCAGCTTGTGGGTCTTTGTATTTTGGGAGTTACACTCCGTGGAAAATAGGGTTTGTGGCCAGTCCCGAAACTAGTCAAAATCAGGTGTTTCAGGTAAAAACGTCATAACTTCTTCATAACAGATCCAAATTTAGTGAGACAAAATGTGTTGGTTAGGGTACGGTGTGTAGTATGTTTTTTAATCATTTCAGATCAATGAATCAAATATTTTGTGCGGGGCACGCTCTACAAGGTCACTCTCTAGAATAAGCCAGAATTCAGCAAGGTATGCCATTTTTGCTATAACTCCTTTTCTGAGAGGTTACAAGTAGTGAAACTTGGAGGAATTGCATAACACACATTGAAGAACATTGTGTATCAGTTTCATATCTTTATACATTACAGGTTCAAAGTTATCATTACTTCAAGTTAGGGTTGTTGACTAATCCAAAACTAGGCATGTGAGACTAAAGAAAAGTTTGATGAAAATGCTAGTCTCTTGTTTTTAAAGTTAAGTAAGGTTTGCAGGAATGTGATCATATACACCAATTATATTAAAGAGATACAAATCATATTTGGATGATGAAATTGATGAGGGTTTTTGGTTGAGATAAATGTTGAGTACATGATTGAGACAAGTAGTTGATGAGTTGGCACATACATGAGGTGTATAGTGGATGATGTTGGTACATATTGATGAGTCATAGTTGATGAGTAGTTGAAACATGATTGGTACATACTTGGTACATGGTTGGATGCACTTGTTTATGGTACAGGTTGATTACAGGTTGAGGTACAGGTTGATGCATGGTTCAGATT
>ML801792.1:213189-230658 GCA_009831015.1 Picea engelmannii
TGGACCCAATATTTTTTGATGTAAATATGACTCATTATTGTTTTTTCATGGTTGATAAGAAGTAAATATGGATGAACTCCAAAGTGGTCCCCTTATGGTGAAAGCCCTCACGGGAAGATGCTTTGTGGAGTAAGAGAACCCATACTTAATTGTGGAATAATGAGATGAAGGAAAGTGATTTTGTTAGGGAAAATATCCTATATGGATAGTGCTTGTCATTTCATTTCCAGTGGTATGTGGAATGCCACATAATTCCTCACGGTTACAGAGTTATGGCCATGAGAAGTTGGAGACCCCAAGTTTGGGTAATGGACCCAAGTTTTTTTGATGGGTAACGGTATGAGTTATGATATAATTTCCGATAATACTATTCTATATGGATATTACATGTCATTTCATTTATGTTGGTATGTAGAACATCACATAACTCACGGTTTCATAGTTATGGCCTTACGAAGTTGGAGGACCCTCATATGTCATCTAGAAGCCCCAAAAGGTCAAAGTAATCAAAGTGGTTTAAGAGATTTTAAAAGGTAAATAATAAAGTGAAGTGATGAGTGTATTATAATTCAAAGAAAATATAAAATAAATTATTTCAATAATAAATTTAATGGAGAAATTAGAAGTGGACCCAACCCTAAAATAAGGAAAGTGGGCCAAGTGACCTAGAAGATGTTTTTAAGGAAGCTACATGGAGAGTATAAATAAGAGTCAAGGCTCTCTCATTTGAAACACACTTGAGAATATTGAATATATATATGTGTCTGAGGTAACCAAGGATATATAAACCGGAATTTTGAGTGAAGGTGAAGAAAATAAGGCCGAAATGCAAGGAAGGATAAATTCTATTGATGGTGCTTTCTAAGGTATGTTATTTACAGGTCATCTCACCATTTTCACTATAACTTTGTTTCTATAATTATTTATACCTTGAAATTGATATGAAAATGAGAAAACCTATCCAAGTATATGTGTTAAAAAATTCATCTTGTGGGTCGTTTTATTTTGGGAGTTACACTCTGTGGAAAATAGGGTTTGTGGTCAGTCCTGAAACTAGTCAAAATTAGGTGTTTCAGGTAAAAACGTCATAACTTCTTCATAACAGATCCAAATTCAGTGATACAAAATGTGTTGGTTAGGGTAAAATACGTAGTATTCTTTTTAACCATTTCAAATTAATTCATCAAATATTTTGTGCGGGGAATGCTCTACAAGGTCTCTCTCTAGAATAAGCCAGAATTCAACAAGGTATGCCATTTTTGCTATAACTCCTTTATTGAGAGGTTCCAAGTAGTGGAACTCGGAAGAATTACATAAAACACACTGAAGAAATTTTTTTATCAGTTTCATATCTTTATACATTACAGGTTCAAAGTTATTATTACTTCAAGCTAAGGTTGTTGACTAATCCAAAACTAGGCATGTGAGACTAAAGAAAAGTTTGAAGAAAATGATAGTCTCTTGTTTTTTAAGTTAAGGAAGGTTTGCAGGAATGTGATCATATACACCAGGTCTATTAAAAAGCTACAAATCAGATTTGGATGATGAAATTGATGAGGGTTTTTGGTTGAGGTACATGTTGAGTACATGGTTGAGACAAGTAGTTGATGAGTTGGCACATATATGAGGTGTATAGTTGATGATGTTGGTACATATTGATGAGTCATAGTTGATGAGTAGTTGACACATGATTGGTACATACTTGGTACATGTTTGGATGCACTTGTTTATGGTACAAGTTGATTACAGGTTGGTGCATGGTTGATGCACTTGTTTATGGTACAGGTTGATTACAGGTTGAGGTACAGATGGATGCATGGTTTAGATTTATTGGTACAGGTTTACAACGATATATCTCATAGTGATAGTGTGATAGTGGTTCCATCATTCTACTTCTACTTCAGGGTGGCAGGACGAGGCAAGGATAGGTGGTTGTAGCTGGAGAACATAGGGGGTTGTAACTACCTTCTGGTTGTAGCTAGAGAATTGGAGATTCCCTCAGGTTGTAGCCTGAGAAACTAGGGGGTTGGAGCCTCCTTCCAGTTGTATCCAGAAAACAAAGGAATTTGGTGCTTCCAATGAATGTAATTCTTCAAGACATATAAGAAAAAACATTCTGTGGTTTTCTCCCGGTTTGGGTTTCCACGTAAAACACTGGTGTAATGTGTATGTGTATGATTGTTCATTTGTTCATTGCTTATTTAATCTTCAGTTATTGGATGATAATGATTCATTGATATAACACTTGGATTATATGGTTAAAAAGGGATTAAATTTCTCTATTACTGATTCACCCCCCCTCTCAGTAATCTAACATCCTTTTTGAGTTTTTGGGGATAATGTAACTGGATCGGGATGTCGGCCCATGTGTTTACCCATGTTTAGGCCCCTTTTTGTAATGTATAAGTAGAAGTCTAGGCTATGTAAGAAGGGACCTTTTTTAGGACACTTGAGAAGTGGCTTAGTGCTAAGAGATAATCTGTGTGATCTTGCAGAGCTGAGTGCAAGTATTGTAAGTGCTGAGTGCACGGATTGTAAGAAGGTTTTTATGCTTAGAGCTACTCGGGGAAGGAGGATCTAGCGAGCTACACAGATCTTTTGTCCTGCGCGGAGTAGGTTTTGAGGCTCTGTGCTTGTAACCGATTGACCAACAATAATAGAGAAGAAGAGTTGGTGGATGTAGCCATAGGGTGGGGGTGAACCACGCAAATCTGTGTGTCATGATTTATGGTGTTACTTACATGTGTTTTCCCTATCTTGCTAAGTGCTATGACATGTTTAGATAGTTTTACCTATGCTTTGTGATTATTAGATGTGTATAGATGATAGATTTGATGTGTATGAAGTTGCTAAGTGCTTGGTCTACCAGATTTGGTCTGTTGTATGTTGCTAAGTGTTGAATCATCTTAGATCTAAGTATATACTGCAATGTTCTGTGTTATCTGTGGAGTGAGATAAGGGTTAATTCTAGGTGAACTATTGATGCTAAGTGCTTTGTTAAGTGTGTAATCACAGATCTGGATCCCAGCTAAGGTTGCAGACACTCGAGTCCTGCAATCACCCCTGCCTCTACCTTGGGTGAGACTTCATCTGCTTCACAGGTGTTACCGAAGGGGCTGGTAGTTAGGGTTTTATTGGTGTGTTGTTGTAGCGTTGAACTCTGGGTCTACCCCTATTCCAACAAATGGTTCTGTTGCCGGGACCTGAAACTGTGATTGCCGAAAACTAAGGAAGAAGAAGCTTTGTGCAAAGATTCATCCTGAACTTGTGTAAACTCTATGCGTATATCTGTCGCTCTGATGCGCAATACTCTACTCAACCTATGAATCTTTGTGCTGAAGAAAAGAAGCCAGATCTGAAGAAAAGAGGTAAGATCTGTAAGCTTTGTGCTCTGATAAAGGTAAGAATAGTGAAATGTTTTAGATCTGGAAGCTTTGTGCTCAATAAGTGGAAATTTTTGTTTCTGAAGCATGAATTTAGGTATGCTTGATAGATTTTGTCCTAGCTTGAAAACTAGGACATTGTTAGATGAAAGAACGTTTGATATGAATAGATATGATAAGAATAGTGAAAGATATGTTATACCTATGCATAGAAAGAATGTTTGGACTAATGAGTGGATGCAGGATCCTAGAAAGAAATTTTTGCAGGATAGCCAATATGATCCTAACACGCAATACAGGAAAAGTTGGGGATCATTGAAGAGAAAGAGAGGATTAACTCTTTGTTACAGTTGCATAAGACCAATACATCTTGCTAAGGAATGCCCTGGGAGAAAACCTAGTTGCCTCTTTTGTAAGGCTATGGACCATGAAGTACTGGATTTCCCTAGACTGATTGCTAGACTTGAAAAGATGAATATGGAGCAAGCAAACCCTGAAGGAGATCAAGAGACTAAGATTAGAGAAGAACCCTTCAAACGCCAAGTGATGAAGCTTGTTGAAGTTATTCAGAAGCTTCAGCAAAGGGTCATGGAATTAGAGCTTCAAACTATACCAAGTACCCCGTAAGAAGTTCGTGACCAACGAGAATTGAATGCTCAGAGCGCAGTCAAGAGGATTAAAACACTTACTGCAGAATGCAAACAATTAAGTACCAGAAACGTACAGATATATGAACAACTATCTAAAGACCTAGAATTAAAGAAATTTGAGTCCCAACTCCAGGAATAAAAGAATCACACAGATACAATACAGAAGCAACTCAAGCTTCTGTCACCCATCGAGAGGATGAAGAGATCCCAGGAACAACACACCGCCCAACAACTTGTTCTTACCATGCAGAATAGAGTGATGAAAGTCACCCAGAAACTCTAGCCAAGCCAGGAGGTGGCCTATCTACTGTTTAAAGAAATTGAAGGCCAAGGAACAGTACTAGAACAAGTAGTTGTTACAGTCAAGAAGCAACTGAAAGGACCTATCAGTGAAGCGGTTATTCGGGAATTCGTTGAGCAAGAAGCAGTAGCACAGAGATAAGTCAAAGCAACTCGAGCCAAGATTGAGACCTTTGAGGCAAAGCTACCTAGACCTGAGTGACTTGGGACAAGTCACATGTGAGTGTTGGGGGCTTGTTGGCCCTTGACCAAGTTTTGAGGAACACTTGGTCATATTTGACCATTTTTGGGACTTTGACAGCCTGTCAAAGATGGAGGGCAAGGCGAAGCGGAGATTATGGAATCTAGACCCCCTTTTTGGGTTTTTGGGGATAATGTAACGGGATCGGAATGTCGACCCATGGGTTTACCCATGTTTAGGCCCCTTTTTGTAATGTTTAAGTAGAAATCTAGGCTATGTAAGAAGGGACCTTTTTTAGGACACTTGAGAAGTGGCTTAGTGCTAAGAGTTGATATGTGTGATATACTTGCAGAGCTGAGTGCAAGTATTGTAAGTGCTAAGTGCACAGATTGTAAGAAGGTTTTATGCTTAGAGATACTCGGGGAAGGAGGATCTAGCGAGCTGCGTAGATCTCCTGTCCTATGCGGAGTAGGTTTTGAGGCTCTGTGCTTGTAATTGATTGGCTAGCAATAATAGAGAAGAAGAGTTGGTGGACGTAGCCCCAAGGTGGGGGTGAACCACGTAAAATTGTGTGTCATGCTTTGTGGTGTTACTTACATGTGTTTTCCCTCTCTTTCTCATTGCTATGACATGTTTAGATAGATTTACTTATGCTTTTTGCTTATTAGATGTGTATAGATGATAGATTTGATGTGTATGAAGTTTCTAAGTGCTTGGTCTACCAGATCCGGTCTGTTGTATGTTGTAAGTGCTGAATCATCTTAGATCTAAGTATATACTGCATTGCTCTGTGTTATCTACAGAGTGAGATAAGGGTTAATTCTAGGTTAAATATTGATGCTAAGTGCTTTGTTAAGTGTGTAATCACATATCTGGATCCTAGCTAAGGTTGCAGACACCTGAGTCATGTAATCACCCCTGCCTCTACCTCGGTTGACACTTCATTTGCTTCACAGGTGTTGTTGAAAGGTCCGATAGTTAGGGTTTTGTTGGTGTGTTGTTGTAGCGTTGAACCCTGGGTCTACCCTTGTGCCAACAATGTTTTAGACCTTGCAATTTTGTAGAGAGAGAAGAGAGATATTGGTGTACATGTGGTAAAACTGTTAGATGTTGGATCTCTATACTTTAGAAGACATTATCTATGGAAGTTAGGGTTTTTGAATGGTCCTGAAATCGGTTTCAAATAAGTCAGTTTGGGATTTTCACTATAACTTATTTTCTAGGAATTTTCATATTGTGGAATTTTAGAGAGAAGATGAGACATACCGAAGTACCTTAGGTAAAAATATCATAATCATATTTGCAAAATTGGATACATGGCATGATGTAGAATCTCATTCTTGGGAAGAGACCCAAAACAATAAACTTTGGAAAATTTTCCATTTGGAAATTGAAATTTTGGCTGGACTTGGTAAAGGAAAAAGAAATGATTAGACCTAGTAAAGGTAGAAGCAACAACCAAATATGGTGGATGAAGAAATAGAAAGAAGACTTGGTCAAGATTGGTGCAACTTATATATTAGTGTCTCTTGCTAAGTTGGTACTTAGAGGTGGGGATTGGTGTCTCTAGTAGATAGGTGTCTACGAATATCTGTAAGAGATTGGTGTCTCTTGCTAAGTTGCTGCTTAGCATTGGGTATTGGTGTCTACGAAGACTTGAAATGGATTGGTGTCTCTTGATAAGTTGGTTCTTAGTGGTGGGGATTTGTGTCTATGAATATTTGTAAGAGTAGTTTGTTTCCTACTAGGATTTGTACCCGTGGGGATTGGTGTCTCTGGTAGGTTGGTTCCTACAAATATTTGTAGCAATAGATTGGTGACCAAAAATAATTATAAAGTAAATTTTCGTGGTTTTTTCTTGAAAGGGTTTCTATGTAAATATTGTGTTCCATGTTCTACAGTTAATATGTGATTGTTTTCTTATGGTTGATGAATGTTTGAAAAAGTAAAATTTTTCCTTATCCTGACTCATCCCCCATATCAGTATAAGTGTGTTCTCGACAATTGGTATCAGAGAAGGTTCCTTCTGAAATGGAAATAGTATAACCATTGGATGGTATATATCGAGAGCACACATGGAGATCAAGAAGGTTTCTTCACAAACAAAGATCCATTGTTTGATGGAGAAAACTATGAATTCTAGAGCATAATGATTCAAACATATATAATCAACCTTGGGTTTGATATTTCGAAACCATTTTTGACTGGTTACATAACCCCAAATGCTTTATTAATAAATGCAATCAAGAAGAATCCTAGTGGACATAATGTGAAATCCATGAATGCCATCTTGTGTGGTCTATCAGAATCAAAGTTTGTCAAGGTGGTGCATTGTGGATCAAAAAAATAAATTTGGGACAAGATTCAAAATATATATGAAGGAGATCACAAGGTTAAGAAGGAAAAGCTCCAAACTTATAGAAGATAGCTTGAGTTCCTGAAAATGAAAGACAAAGAAAATTTTACAGCCTATGTAACATCCCTAGTTTTAATCTCCACAACTTATATTGTAATTTTATAAATGTTATTTAGGTTGGTGAGTTGATGTGTTGAGGCGAAGAGACCATATTGGTTTAATGTGGCTGAAAGCTGAATGGAAAATTATGTGCATTGAAATATCTAATTAAAAAGTATTAATCACTGGCTATGATAGAAAAAATATGAAGAACAATGGGGGGCTATAATTCCACAAGAGAGAGTGGTCCCAAGGGGGGAATTACACATGTGTATTAATCCAACCCACATTCCTAAATTATTATTATTATTATTGTGTAAATTTTGTATTTGTTGTTGAGTGTTCCTAAATCCAAACATCAAACTCATGTAAGAGGGTGGGTGGGAGGAGTCACATCTAATAGTTATTGGAAAGCATGGGAAGGAGTACAATTAGCTTGGAGAAGAGTGCAATTCAAGTCAAGAAAGCAAGCAAAGAGAGGAAATTCATATGGCCAAAAGGGAAGTTTTTGGAGAGTCACATTTTTTCATGGAGAGTAGTTTTTACTTACATATTTTTGGACAAAAAGAGAGGAGATGAGTGATGGGAAGAGAACCAAACATGTTGGGCTTGAAGGAAACCATTGTTGGATTGTGTTTTATATGGAAAAAGAGGCTTGGTTGTCTGTAAATCAGGTTGTAATCTTGTGAAGCATTTTTATGCTGAGAAATAGACTCAAGATACCTATGAGGGTTTTTGTGAGAATTGCTAGAGTAAATGGGAGGTTTTATAGTCAAACAGATGCACTAGATCCCTGGAGGGAAGTGGGAAGGCCTGAGGGACTGTGTGCAGTGAAGGGGGATCCCATTCCTTGGGTTGTGCAGGTTGTGGGAAATAGATTGGAATCTAGGTTTTGGGGATACTGTGTGTGGAGAGAGGATATCCAAAGCATCGAATCTCCTTGTGGACTCATAGCCTTAGCTCGGGATTGTATTGTTGTTGAAAGAAAACAAGCAACAATTCCTATCACTGGGAGATCCATCCTTAATATGAAACCAGTTGGTTATCTATTAAAAAATAAGTTCTTTGTTGTGTTTATCATGATATTTCGTTGTGTAAATGGTTTATATGGATTTTGTGTGTTTGTCGTTTGCTTGAGAAGTTGCATTGATGTTTTAATATATGTTTTTAGATACATTTGGAACTATGGTATTAGTGAAATGGTTAAATCGTGTGTGATTTGTAGTTGATAATCTATAGGAAGTTAATGCCCACAAAATATTAATTTTAACTGTGTCTTCTACATGCAATGTTTCTCAACTGGTGGTTGGGTATGTTACAATATGGTATTAGAGCTAGTAGTTCAATAATGGACCTATATGGGTCAAGAACAAGTGTGAATTTTAGTAAATTTGTTGTTGTAGACTTTGGTCTCTGGGAATTTGGGAAAAATCGGGAGAAAATCAAAGTTAAATCCCCAAATGCGTGGTCAAGATTCATGGTAGAATGTATCAGAACTATTTAATGAGTTTAATGGAACAAACTTGAAAAAGTTGCAAGGCCTAATTTGACTTGGAATGATCAAAATTTTTATTTTAATGGTCGTTATATAATTATAGGCAGTTTGGTAAAATGATGGCCGAGGTCGCATCTGATCACAAGATCAATGGATGAGATTAACTTTGATAAATTTAAAAAAATTGTAAGGTTTCGACTATTAGGAAGGTCAAACAAATAAACAACCTAGATTCAATTTCGATGGTTGAAATTCAAAGGAAATCGATGGTCCAGATTCACCTGGATTGTGATCAAAATTTTCTAAGTTGTATAGTTCATCGAAAGATTTCGCTGATGGATGATGGTCATATCGGCAAGATTTGAGGAGGGTTTGAAGTTCTCCAACTAAAATCGTCGATGGTCGATGGTCGAATCAATGAGTTTGGTGAAGAGTTGAGTTCTACCAAAAGACGTTTTTGATCATTGACGACCGATGGTTGGGGATCGAAAGGATTTGACGAAAGTTTCATGCATCCAAGAGGTTTGTAGATCACTGATGGACAATGGTCATGGATAGGTAGAATCTATTGAAGGTTTCATGCATCCAAGGGGACTGTTGATCACAAATGACTGATGAATTAGGAATCAATGGATTATGACGAGAGTTTTCATTTTTCCAAGAAAAGTGGTCGATCGTCGATGAAGGAAAAGAGGATGATATCATGTCATCATCCACGTGTCATTCCATGTCAACATCCATGTTTCATACCACATCACCCAATTTGACACCTTAGGATGATGTCTCATGCCACATTATCATCCACATGGAATGCCAAGTCAACAATTTCCACGTCATCCTACAAGAGGTTGATGGTTGAGGGTTAGGTTGACTAATTTATGGAAGTGTTTTTGACATTCATCGGGGATCGCCAATCATGGATGGGCCGATGGTTAGGTGTTAGTCGAATTAGTGAGGATTTTTCATTCACCAATGAAGATCGTTGATGACCAATGGTCGAATCGACCAATTTAGAGTTGTTCTTAAATTAGTCATTAGGGATTTGGGTCGATGACTGATGGTCGGGTTAACAGTTTGGAGAAAGTGTTGTGTGCACCCAAATGAGAACATCTGTCATCGATGGTCGATGGAGCGCATATCAATGACTTAGATTCCACGTGATTTGAGAAAATGGTTCATATTTAAAGGGTTGTTACAGTATTAAAAAAACCAATTTTATGTGAAATTTTGTGGTTTTTGAAGGTCATTAACTTGCGGGGCAATTTTGAGGCCCTAAACGACGTTTTTAGCTAGTCAAAACCCATGTGAATAAAGTGTACCAAGGTACATTGTGTCTCTGTAGGTCAAATAAAAGAGCTTAGAGAGAGATATCCAATGAGTTAAATTGTTCATAAAATAGATCTTGTATGAGAAAGTTACAGCCAAAACAATAAGGGTAAAATTTTGGCACCAGATTACTTCTAGAGGGCATAAATCCTTGATTTGAAGTCTGTTTTGTTGGTAATTTTGTTTACATTGATTTCAACCCTTGGAGAAGTTAGGAATCCCAAGAGGTGCGGTCATGAAGCCCAAATTTGTTTGAGGAAAAATAGGATGAAGAACAATGCAAATGCATGTAACACACTCATAGATGGAAAGTCCTCGTCATGTCATTTCCAAAGGTAGGTGATACGCCACGGGGTTCCTCACGGTTAAGGAGATATGCCCTCTTGAATATGGAATCCCCAAAGTATGGTTAAGAAGCCCTAAACAATTGTAACAAGAAGTGACAAGTTATCCCCAAATTAATTAAAAGAACAAAAGTTGTTGAAAACAAGAAGTTGGCCCCGTTGCAATGAGTATTAAAATAAATGTTAAGGATATTGTTGGTAAAGTCAGCCCCAATGGAATAATCATTAAATAGTTAAATTGAATTTTATTTGGATCAAGTCCACCCTAAAAAGAGGGTGCCGGATCTAGTATAAATAAGGCACCTAGGAGTTCATTTGTCACATCAACTCAAGTGATTTTTATCTGAGGTAACTAAGGAGATCTGAGGCGAATTTCAGAGGAAATATGAAGTAAGAAGGGAGAAATTCCAAGAGAGGATGAAGTCTTGTGATGATGTGTTCTAAGGTATGTTATTTAAAGGTCATCTTACCATTTTAGCTATATTTTTTTTTCTATAATGATTCCAATAGAAAAAATTGGATGATGTTGAGAAGACATATCAAGGTACCTTTGGTAAACATTTTAGCTTCTGGATCGGTGTATTTTTGGAGATACACTATGTGGAAGATAGAGTTTTTGACTAGTCCTAAAACTAGTATCAAATAGGTGTTCTGAAAAAAATAGTCATAAATTCTTCATAGAGGATCCAAATTCTATGAGAAAAATTGCATTGGAAAGAGTACATTATGTAGTATGTTGTGTGTGAGTTTCAGAACCATTTATGAAATATTCATTACATGGCATGCTCTACAATTTTTCTCTCCAGCTTAGGATAAAATTCAACAAGGTCTTCCATTTTTGCTATAGTGCCTCTTTAGGGATGATTCAAGGAGTGAAAATTGGAGGAATTTTAGAGACGATATTGAAGAATAGTGGGTACAAGTTTTAGACCTTTATTCATTACAGGTACAAATTTATGCTTATTTAAAGTTAGGGTTTGTGACTAATCCAAAAATTAGTTTCATGAGACTGAGGTAAAATTTGATGAAGATGCTATTAACTTGTTGTTGAAGATGAAGAAGGTATGAGTGTCTATGATATGATGCACCAGGTCTATTATAGAATCATAGGTGTGTTTTTATATTAATTTTGAAGGTTATGCATTAATGTTATGATACATTCTTGAGACATGTTTTGGATATTTGGGCATATGCTTTGAGGCACAACTTGGATGTATGGTATATGTTTGATACATGCTTTGAGGCACATCTATTGAGGAATATTGTTGATACATATATTGGATATTGGCATACTTTTTTGGCACATGGTTTGAGGATAATATTGGGCACATGGTTTGATATATTCTTTGGTATATGTTTACATATTTGAGGCATATCTTGGTACATGGTTGATGGTTGTTATGGTGCATGTTTTGGTACATGGTTGATGGTTCTTATGACACATGTTTTAGTACATGATTGGTGGATGTATCTTGGCACATGGTTTAAGGATATGGCACATGTGTATCTCAACACATGTTTTGATACACATCTTGGCGATTGTCTTGGTGTATGATCTATTCTCGTTGATGATGAGGTATCAATATTAGTGACAAAGATAGTGACAATGGCAGTGACAGTGAAAGTGATAGTGAAAGAGACAATAATAGGAATAGTGACAGGTTGGATGATAGGTTGATCATCAGTGACAGGTTGATTATCAGTGACAGTGTCAGTGGCAGGTTGAGTATACACTTATGTTTAAGGGAGACAGGATAAGGCAAGGAAAGAGGGTTGTGTCATCCTTTCGGTTGGAGCCGAAGAATACAAGGAGTTGGAGCTTTCTTCAAGTTGGAGCCTATAATTGAGGGGGTCATAGCTTCCTTCCAATTGGAGCCAAAGAATATAGGGAATTGGAGCTTCCTTTAGGTTGGAGCATGTAAATCAGGGGGTTGGAGCCAAGGATGATTTTAAGGATGGAAATTTATTTTAAAATGTAGAAACATTGGCAAATCTTACTAGTCCTTCATATGACAACTATAAATGTTTGGCGATATTTTTGTAAAAATATTCAAATTTCTAAGTATTTTATATAATTTGTATAAATGTTTGGCGATTTTAACCTATAGAATTTGGGCGAATCATTTTTGGAATAGTGAATCTTTCTTGGGGAAAAACCATGGAAAATTAGCCCATGAGCGAAATTTAGCCCCTAAAATCATCCCTGGTTGGAGCCTCCTTCCAGTTAGATTTGGAGAATTTGGGAAGTTTTGGCTTCCTTTAGGTTGGATCCAGTAAATAGCTTATTCAAGCCTCCTTCAAGTTGGTGCTGGAGAATTCAGAAGTTGTTGCTTCCTATGAATGTAATATTTGATATATATATATAAGAAATAATTTTGTTGTTTTCTCCCATTTGGGTTTCCACGTAAATTTTGTTGTACTATGTATCTTTGTGTATGATGTGATGCATTGTTTATGATATGGTAAATGAAATCATATGTGAATGGGATCATTGATAATTTAATGTCTTGGTTAAAAGTGGTATAAATTTCTCAATACCGATTCACCTCTCCCTCTCAATATTGCAACATGTTTGGGGCACATGAGTAGTTGATGGAAATCTTATGACCCATAGAATCTAGCGGAGTAAGAATTGGGTTATGGGTACCTGGAAATGTGTAGGGAGAGAAGCAAGACACACGTAGCATGCAAGGATAAATTGGGTAAAATAATCTAAACTTCTCTAGACCATAAATTTCATCTCAGAGCTTGATTTTGAGAAAACGAATAGTCGTTGGAAAGGTATTGAGGAGTAAAAGAAATATGTCTACCTAGAAATTTGATTTGGTTGCTAAAAATTTTCTAGAAATTAATAAAGAGATTTATGTAGCAGTAAATGAGTGGAGAAATGCAACATGTGAATGTTGTATCATTTCTCTTAGAACTCAGATTGAAGCATGAGTATAGTCATTGAAGAGATTTTTCAGAGAGGAATGCGTCTTAAGAATCCAATTTTTTATTTGGTGCATTATGTCCTTCATAAATTGGGATAAATAATGACGTGTAGCATTAATTGAAAAAAAAATTATACTATGCATAACTCTAACAAAAATGGTTTCTTGCACATGGTGCAAAATTAGAGGTATAATTAGATAAATTCAAGCCTAGGATTGAATATAAGAGTAATGGAGACATGAAGAGCTTGTAGAAGTTAGTTTAGGAAATAAAGAGCTACATGACAAGTAATGGAAAGTGGAATTGGATTCCATGAACCATGTAATTACCCAATGTGAATATTTTTCTAAATAGTGTCAAGGTTTGGAGAAACCTTCTGAGGCGATAGAGCTAAGTTCCAGAGGTGATTTATATGAAAGAAAGATGAGTATTGAAACTCATTATAGTGCCTATGTATAAGTGTAGAAGCACATTTGAAGTGCAATAGTTTGGCATGGTAAAGATAGGTTAGGATTATTAGAAAGGAATTGATTAATAAGCAGAGGAGCACTCTAGTGGAGAGTGTTGTATGAAGGATTGTTAGCGGGAGGATAAGATTACACCAATGATAATTGTTTGGTATTTTATGGATTGATCGTCATCTCCATTAGACAGGGAAGACGATCAAGGTTGTACATTCATATTCAAGGTGATGCAAGGTTGAAAAAGGTCTAAGGAAGAGGAGAGGAATATTAGTATTCAATATGAATGGTTTGCAAAGGAAAAATAAATAGAGATTCTCACATAAATCATGGAGCGAGTAGGTGAATATTTTTATTGCATGCATAAGGAGTTAAGGAGGACTCCATATCCTTGAAGGTAGAGATATAGTGAAGGCTACAAATCTTACTACAAGAGAAGGAAAGAGAATATCATGAGATGAGGTGTGACTCATGGAGTGGATGAGTAATCTCTATGTGAAAGTATGGGAATGCATGAAAAATAAATTGTTGGGTGTGATCTAACAAATTTTGTCTAAAAGTACCCCAAAGCAAGGAAGTTGCCTCTATTATTAGAGTGTGCAACAAAAGAAAGGTACAAGTGCACATGGAGGATTTGCAGTATTCCATCTGGAGCAAAGTGGTATTGAGTGGCCAAGTAGTGCTTCATAAGGAATTAATCAATGAATTATTTAAAATTGAGGAAAGCCATGGATGGAAAATAGTATCAGAAAGATGACAAAAAATAAATATTTCAAAATGTTGAAACACCAATCATTGATAATGGTATTTTGAGACTGGTTTGGTCAAGAAAAACGGGAAGTGGTTAATTAGATTGTAGTGTTAATATTCAACTAGAGTAGTGCATGTTACAAGACCATGAATATTGCTAATTATATCCAAAGCATGTTGTGATAGTTTTTCTCTGCATAAAGGAAGTAGTTGTGAGATGGAAGCACTAGTGGACCTAGTGGCTAAAATTGCAAAATGGCCAAGTGGGGCTTGTCTAGCAGGTTCAGAATAAAGGCCAGTGGTGCACAATTGATCAAAATGATAGTACACAAGGTAGAAAGGTTCTACAATAATTCAAGGATAGTCATATACAAAAACAAAGCTAAATAAATAAATAAAGATGAAACATATAAGAATTGGAGCGCATGATAGAATTGATGCATGACACATACTATAAAAATAGGATGCATGTGCCTGAAATAGGCATGATGAGATTAATTCTCAATGCATATTGGTGTGCATTGGTACATTGGTGCATATGGGAATTCTTGAACATGTATATGGTGTGAGTGTATACTAAGAGTAGTCTGCTGATATATATATATATATATATATATATATATATATATATATATATATATATATATATATATATATATATATATATGAAATGATGATGCTATGATATTGAATAAAACTAATGATGGATTGTGTAACTAGGAAAAATGATTATAGCATGATGATATTATTGCTTATGGAATCTATCCATATGAAGAGATATGAGGATGGTGGGAATTTTGATCAAGAGGTTGGTGAAGGGATCATGTGAGCTTCTACCAAGCACCAATTGATAAGGTAGAATCAAGTAAATCGATAACAACCATACAGGTATGCAATTGGGGTTGCTTATATTGCGTAAAATAATGAAGGGAATTGAGGTAATAATTCCCTCAGTTAATTTCTCAATATTTGAATCAATGGAAAGGTAAGAGGCCTTGGGTATGCAAATATTATTCTCTACTTGAATGAATTTATGAGAAATTAATTGCATATTATGTTATCTTGATTTTAAGATCATAACCAAGACTAGACATGATACATATTCCTACGACAACAATGTGTTAAGCCCTAATATTGGCTCATTACCCTTTAATTGGGGCATATTATATTAGTAATGTTATTTTATTTATGTCAGCTTTAGGCCATTAGTTTTAATTATACCTCTTAGTCTCCTATATATACCAAGGATACCTTTTCATTTTGAATCATCTTGTACTTGAACATTTAAGTGGGGTAAAAAGAGGTTGCCCCCTCGAAGAGGCTTATTATCTGAAATTATCTCTTTTTCAAGGCATTGAGTACTTTTTCTGAGGATTTCCTATGCTATATTGATATTTGGTTCTTAACATATGGTATCAGAGCTCAAGGTCTTGGGGTTTCACTGCTACATCTGAGACACCTTGGCATTTTCACTATAACTTTGTTTTTACAATGTTTTGAGAAGGAACGGATTGGAGTATATTTAGTAGACAGATCAAGGTACGTTGGGCTCAAAATTCAGCTCCTGAGGCCTTATAATTTTAGAGATACAGCCTGTATAAGATAGGGTTCTGGAATCATCCTGAACTGAGTCATTGTGGCATTTTCGCTATAAAAAAAAATTTGTAATGTTTTAGACCCTGAACTCTAGGGGCTATTTATAGAAATTAGTAAGGTATCTGTGATAAAATGTTTAGCTTCTGGGTCATCTTAAATTTGTAGATACACCCTGTGTAAGAGAGGGTATCTGACTAGTCTCAAGATGGTGTTCCAAGTAAAACAATCATAACTTCTTCCTAGAGTATCAAAATTGCATGGGACTAGTTTCATTGGATCGTGGACATTCTGTAGTATTTCTGGTGCGAGTTTCAAAATTTTATATCAATTATTTTATGTCGGGCATGCTATACAAGTGAGATCTCCTGGAAAGGCCAAAAATTGGCAAGTTGTGGGGAAGTTACCATAAATTCCACTTGGCACATCCAATTTTGATTAGACCTGTGGCATTGCAGAGAAGAAATATCAGAGAACTACATAAAAGAAATTTGTATACCTAGAAGGGCCGAAACTTGAGAGATACAACAGGAGAAATATTGTCTAGCAGAACCACCTCAAAATCAAGGTTCAAAAGTGATACTTGGCCAAAATGCCACCAAAAAAGGGAACTTCTACACCAAATAAGCCTCCAGAAAATCCTACTTGGACTCTTGATGAAGGTGAAGAAATGCGTAGGGACATAAATGAACTAAAAAATAAGATGGATTCAATGGAAGCTAAGTTGGATACTAAGATGGATTCAATGGAAGCTAAGTTGGATACTAAGATGGATGGTTTAAAAGGGGATATCATGTAAGTATTGAAAACTTTTGTAACAGAGAAGACACCTGAAAGTGAAAATGCATCCCATGAAATTCATGATGAGGACACAAGGAAGGTGAATCAAGAATGGAGAAACTCCAACATTGGTTTGAAGACCAACCACGTTCCTAAGATTGATATGAGGAAGTTTGATGACAAGGACCCAATCACATGGATACTTCAGATGGAGCAATTCTTTGATCTCCATAATGTTCCACATACACAAAAGGTACAAATTGTTTCTTTATATTTAGAACCTAATCGATTTGTATGGTATCGATGGCTTTGTTCTCGCAAATCACTCGTCACTTGGACAATTTTCACGGAAGAAATGATAGCACACTATGAGGATACAGGGAGCAATACCTTCTTTAGCCAATTGATAAATCTCAAGCAAAAGGGTTTAGTTATCGAGCACATTGAGAACTTCCAAAGATTGAATATAAAGGTAACCGATATTCCAGATGAGCACTTGATTGATGTATTCATAGGAACCTTCAAGGATAAAATTCAACATGAGGTTTGCCTTTGGGAACCCAAATCATTGGAGAATGCATTTAAGGTGGCAAGAAATGTTGAAAGTAAAAATATGGCTATGGCTACTAGAAGGACCAATCCTAAAATATAGAGAGAGAACAATGATTCTTCTTCTAAAACACCTCAACCTACAAGGTTGACACCTCAACAATTGGAGGAAATAAAAGAAAAAGGTTTATGTTTTAATTGTGACAACAAGTACAGTAAGGGACATAAGTGTGGTGAGAAGAAATTATTCTACATAGATTGTGAAGAG
>ML801792.1:234348-245232 GCA_009831015.1 Picea engelmannii
TTTATTTATGTCGGCTTTAGGCCATTAGTTGTAATTATACCTCCTAGTCTCATATATATACCAAGGAGACATTTTCATTTTGAATCATCTTGTACTTGAACATTTAAGTGGGGTAAAAGGAGGTTGCCCCCTCGAAGAGGCTTGTTATCTGAAACTATCTCTTTTTCAAGGCATTGAGTACTTTTTCTGAGGATTTTCTATGCTATATTGATATTTGGTTCTTAACACAATGAATTCCATGGATATATGGTATTATGGAATCAATGCATAGATGCAATGGGTAAATGAGGCCATGATAATTGGCACATTGGTAATAGTTGACTACATTATGAAAATTTTGAGTGTTGGTAATGCATGTGTGAGGAATGATGGTTACATTCCATTTAATATGAACAATATTTGGAAGTGGTGAAATTTTTAGATTAATATAACTCTAAAAATTAGTTCATGGAATGAATGCATATGTTGCAGTGGATGATAGTCTCATTATATATAATATGATTAATGGTTGAATCCCATTTAAAAAAAAAAGAGAATAATGGTTGAAAATGATTGAATCGTTGGCAAATTACAATTATGAGATCATTTCATGAACTATTGGAAATATGCATGAGCGCTAACAATCTTGTTTGGCTGCAAGAAAGTTGAGAAAGTGCAAGAATATTGGTCTTGGATATGGAAATGATGTAAGACCATAAAGAAGAACAATATATACAGCTGCAAGATCCAAACATAATGAGCAAAAGACTCATGCATATAAACTTTATTTACATGCATAGAACATATTTGAGAAATTAATGATTGCAAATTTTTATAATATGAGAAAAATATGTTTGGCTGAACTAAAGTAAGAAAAATTGCAGGACGAATGGTATTGGACATGGAAACTATGTAATCCCATAAGGAAGATTGATGCCTATTGTTGCAAGAGACAAACATCCTAAGAATAAATCTTGCGATTGGGAATATTAGTCTCCTATGTGTAAAACAAATTTGGAAATTAATATGTAAAATTGTTATGATGATATCTCATGATGATTATGTGTGTAATAGAAATGAGATGATGAATATTAAAGATGGAAATATTGGAAAGAATGCTACTACTATGACACTGGAACCCTATGATTTCCTGTAACACCCTGTTTCCCCCAGTCTGTAAAAATAACTATATTGTCCAAGAACTATGGAAAACTCAAAGATGTGAATGTTTGATTTGACGGACCTTTGTATAAAAGGTCGATGATTGTAAATTATGTTATGATTATGTGTTGCATGACTGCTGGGAGGGGATTTGCTAAAAGAGACCATGATGGCTAATGAGAGGTGGTGGAAGGGACCTGCAATGGTTGCGTTAACTTTCACCGGGCCAGTACCGTACTGGTTTTTACTTGCTCAAAGATCAAAGAAGCTCTCTGACCTTGGAATGGATTTCCTGTCATATTGGTAGGTGGGGAGGCTCCTCAAGAGTTAATGAGGGGATGGGGGTGAACCACCCATCCGTGACAACTCCCATACCTGACCAAGGATGGGGAAATTCGTGCCACACACAATCTTGCAGAGAAAAGGAAAGAGAAGAAGTGTGGTAAAGGGGAAGGGAGGAGAACACGAGTGACAAAGATCGTGGAAGAGAACCGAGAGAAACTCGAGAAATACAGGGAGTTCTAGACAGAGGAGAAGGAGAGTAACCTTCATCCTTGACTTCCGTTGAGTTGGAAGTAGGAGACTTAATCTTGAACATCGTGGTCTAGCTCGAGGGTGGCTAGTGGTAAATCCGTTCGGAGTCACTGAGTCTATGGTTGGGTGGAAACGTGCACCCCTCTCAGCAGTCACGTCACACTTGGTGTTTCTGATAAGTGTTTATATCTTGTATATTGAATTGAATATTTTGGACGTATGTTCATGTTTGTACACTCATAAATGGTTTCTGTATAGAAGTGTTTGCCTGGTGTTTTGATCGAAAATAACAGATGCATGCTATTAGCACAAATTCTAGTATGGGTCGTTTTCTCTCCTAAGTCGATCCCATGGCGCAAAAGGTGAAGAGGCAGGATAAAAAACCACTAAAGGGAAATTATTCACAGCCTGTGCTAGAAGTGCCCAAGCGCATATCTCAGAAAATCTCGTTCAGGGTTCAAAGTCAAGTAAGCGGGCGAAGATCTATTTTCAACTGTCAGGATTCGTCGAGGAAGAAGATCGACGATCAGCGGGAATTCGCGATTAGAAAATTTGCGCGAGGATTAGCGCCGAGGGCATCACCTATATCGCAGAAGTGATCGGGGCCGTCCATTTCAGGAGACACAGGTGGCACGCGATCGAGATTCATCGTGTTTCGGTTACCAGGAGTTAGAGAGAAAAGGAGAAAGAACTCCTGATGGGAAAATTCCCGAATAGATCTGGTCCATTGATCATGGAGAAATATCAACCGTCCATCAGGGATGACTCTCAGCTCATGAAGCTAAGGAGAAGGCATATCTGAGCGGCCAGGATCTACGGCCAGGGTTCCATTCTGGACCCCCTTTGTTGTTCTACCTTTAACAAAGTGGGGGGGCGGTCTGGAATTGAGCGTGTAGGTTTTGACGGCTTAGATTAGGGTGCTCAGTTCTACGGACAAGATTGGATTCTGGACCCCCTTTGCCTTTCTACCTTTAATAAGGGGGGGGGGGTCCAGAATGGGCGACTTTGTGTGGGTCCCCCTATCATCTCCTCACGATTGCCTCCACCTTTTATCTTCCACCATCTATCTTATGCTCCATATCTCACCTCCACTAAGTGCCATCCTAGCCCACCTTATTCTCGTTTCAACCTCTTACCTTTCGACACCTGTCCCTCTCCTTCTCGCATCTCTCTGTCATAAGCAACGCATCCTCCCTCGACCAATCATGTCCCGTCACCTCCTCATTCATTGTTTCCCCTCATCCCTGCCTAGTCACTGCTCATCCACCACTTCCAATCATGTGCCCCATCTTCACACCGGCCTCCACACCTTATCATTAGGCAGTTCAACCAATCTAGGTGGCAGTGTGAGAGGGCCTCCATGTCCCAAGAGTGCAGAGTTGACCGAGCCATTCCCAATCCCAAGGAAGTAGTTATTGAAGTGGTTGGTGGTGGTTAGACATCATCTCCACCATAAATGGAAAGTCCATAAAGGGCCCTAAGACAGGTCAATTCTTTTATAGGGTTGTCAGGAGCCTGATTGCATTTGACACGAGTGCACGACCATCCAGAGACGGCAGGTGCAATCTGCTAGTAAACATGCAGATGTAATGTTTTTAATGATAAGTCTTGGTTTTGCTGTTGTTATTGGATTTGGGGTATATGTAGGAAATTTTTCCATTTTTGTAAAGTATCGATGGTAGAGCTAAGCTCCTGACTATAAAGCTTTAACAAAGCCTCTGGTTCTCTGGTTATACAATGATATTTTGAGATTTCTTGTTTAATGGAGGCCAACCTCCTCCTTTCCTTGTTCCTCTGAATCTGAAAGCCCACGTATGGATGATCCAGTTGGGTGTTGCTGTAACTATATAATGCATGTTTGATTGTATTAGTTTTGCAACATTTGAGGTTTACTTTGAAGTTTCTCCTATCTGAGAGGATCTCACATCTGAGACTTTTCCCCTTTCTTTCTCTCCACTTACTCACCACTATGCAAATTTACTAGCTTAAGTTAAATCAAGACCTCACATGTCCTTGCTCTTCTAACCCAGTTTTCTGAGTGAGTGATATTTTTCTGAGTTTACTTCCATTCGATCACCCCCTTTATTAACAAATCGTGACATAAACTAATGGGCCTCAGGCTTACTCCCACTGCAATCCAGGAGTGACTTCTATAGCCAACATTTATGGCATCATTGTCGGGGACGAAGTTGAAAATTTTCCCTGGGATTGAACGACATCGAACCTTTGATTCTGAAGGTGCATCAGGCATCAAAGCCCTATGAGATTGCTACTGTGAACCTGGCGAATCCATTGTGATGAATCCACGGTGATGAACCTGCTATTTTAGTTGTGGCTTCCATAGGTAGACACACGTGGTCCCATCCACAGCTGCCTCTAGCTACACTTGAAGCTGATCCAGAGGTGATTATCAGAAAAGGAAAGGCCTCTGAAGGAGAAACTTCTACCGTCGAACTAGGTAATCTGCCATCTCCTTCTGTAGGAACTCCATTTTCTTCTTCTCAGTTTCTTGGCAGACCTTTTTCTGAAGTTTCCCGTTTCCTGAACTTCGGGAGTGTTCTTGCTGAGTTTTCCCCTCCTGGTCTGGGATTGGAGAGATAAATCCTTGTCACTCCCCTCTCCCCTGAAGCTGTACCTTGGCGTAGACCCAGGACCACAGAAGATTTCCCCACTCCCAGCTTTACCACTCCTCCTCTTGTTACTGTTGTTGCTACTACATAGAGAGAAGCATCTGCTGACTCAAGCCCTTTGGCCTTCTCTCTGAATCCCCCATTGTTTCCCCTTCCACCTAGAAGCTCATTTCCAATATCCCCTGCTCGAGCTCCTTCTCCTCCGAGTTCTCCTCCACCTAATATTCCTATGGCAGGAGAAAATCCCCCCATGACTAGAATGGAGGCTATAATAACTGCTAGGTATGCTCCCCTTTTGTTACCTCAGCCTCTCAACGCCCTTCCAGCAGATGGTTACCTTAAGCAGCTGCCCAAGTTTATAGGCGAAGGGGACATAGTTGCAGAAGAACACCTTGAAGCCTTTTACAGTTTTACAAATGATCATGTTATCATGCATGCAGATGTATGGATGAGGATTTTCGTCCAGAGCCTTGAGGGTGAGGCCAAAAAATGGTTTAGGGCCATACCTCCTATATCTATCGATGGGATTGAGGCCTTGGATAATGCATTTTTGAGACAGTGGGGAGACAAAAAAGACTTCATGCATTACATGACAGAGTTTGGGTCTTTGAAGAGAAAGGAAGGAGAGTTTGTCTCTGACTTCTCCAAGAGATTCAACAAAATGTACAATAAGATCCCCACTGAAATCCCTCAGAAGCCTCTATTAATATCACTTATGCTAGTGCTTTTGATCTCAATTTCTGCCTTCTGTTGAGGGAAAGGAGAGCCACTACTCTGGCTCACATGCAGGATGTAGTCATGGAAGTAGAGTCTAACATATTGGTTGTTGACCGACTTGGGAATAAGGCCGATAGAGACATATCTAGGAAGAGATCTGAAGCCTCCCCATCCAATTTCTCTCCCCTCCCCCTTCAAATGGACAAGGTAACTAAAATGCTAAAATCACTTTCGGCTAGAATGGAAAGGTGGGAGTTAGAAGAGAAGCCCATGTACATAAATCCCCAAAATACTGATAACGAAGGCTTCAAGAGGCCTAGAAACCATGTGCCACAGGATTTTCCAAGGGAACAAAGGAGCAAAGACAGAGACGAGCATAGGATTCAAACCCATCTCCGAAATAACCTAGTTGCTTATGAGGAAGGAGAGGAGATAGATGAGCTCAACCCTAAAATTCATTGTATTGAAGACACTTTCCCTTTTCCCCATTTGAATCAATCTATATATGAATAATCCCTTATGAAAATTCAATTCAATGAGTTGGGTAAAGTGGAAAAGGCCAACAACACTCCTAAAAGATATCATCTCAGGTCAAAGAAGAAAGAAGGAAATTTTGATAGCCATGATCAACCCCTCATAGCGGAAAAACCTGCTACAATTACTACTAAAGAAAAGAAAACTCAGAATACTTCGCCAACAGCTAAAGAACCTATCTCTGAGGTAAGGGAATCCAATAAGCCTCTTTCCTCCTTTAGTTTTGAGCATGCAATTCAAAAGATTAGAATTCCGGTACCCCTCTCAGAACTAGTTAAAAATGAAGATTTCAAAAGGTCCCTCTCCAAACTGCTACACTCTGAGTCTCCCCAGCCTTCCTTAGACTCAGTAAATCTTCAAGATGAAAAGACAATAATTGTCCTAGGTCCCATGGTATATGACAGAGATGATTCATCCCCTCCCTTATACACATCCCTGGACATACATGATAAGGTGATGCATAATTGCCTCATGGATTCAGGAGCTTCCCACAACCTTATGCCCAAAATAGTCATGGAAGAATTGGGACTGGAAGTGACAAAGGATTATCACGATTTGTACTCTTTTGATTCAAGGAGGGTGCAATGCCTTGGAGTCATCAAAGACTTGGTGGTCTTTTTATTTCAGCTACCAATGAATAGTGTGGTCATGGACATTGTAGTAGCTGATGGTAGCTGATGTTCCCCCCAAGTTCGGCATGTTGTTGTCAAAATCATGGATTAGAAAACTTGGAGGAACATTACATATGGATCTCACATATGCCACCATTACAGTCTTTGGAGGGGAACACAGGAGGTTTTACAGAGAATCTCAGCTGGCCTACATTGTTAGTGACGAAGCAGACCCCACCAATCATCCTATCTTTGCACTTGACACTGATTTGGGGTCTAGTTTATTGCAGATCACTAAGACTGTTGAAGCCCCTCTTCAAATCAGAAAGAAACCCATATTTAATCATGAGATACCTCCTCCAACCACCTATCTTTGGAAAATGTTCTTCGACGGAGCTTCTTCTAGCGAAGGCGCTGGCACTGGAGTGGTTCTTGTGTCCCCTTGGCAGGAAACCATATCCCTATCATACAAGCTAGAATTTGAAGCTACCAATAATGTGGCAGAATATGAAGCTCTTGTTCTGGGTATGAGGGATGCAAAAGAAAGGGGAATTGAGGAGGTAGCAGTGTTCGGAGATGTTGAGTTGATAATCCAGCAAGTCAGGAATGCTTATTGGGCTAAGCATCCTCGGCTCAGGAGTTACAGAAATGAGGTGTGGGACCTGATTGATACTTTCTTCTTGGTTTTCAACATTTCTTTTATTCCAAGAGAGGAGAATACTTTGGCTGATTCCTTAGCTGTCTCAGATAGTCTGTTTAGGATCCCTCTTCCGCCTAAGATCAAATATGGGGTCGAGATAAGATATAGGCCATCTGTTTCGGACAATATCAAGCATTGGAAGGTATTCGAAGACAATCTTGAAATCAAAAAATTTCTTCAGTCCTTCGACAAATTTTCTGCATTGCACATTGATCAGGAGCCTGATCTTGAAAGTCACCCTCACCTTGAAGTATTTTTAAATAAACTTGATAATCACCATATTATTCACCTGCCTAGCAATCACATTCCAAAGGGGCTGGTCCCTTTAGAAAGATTGTTCGACGAGAATGATGCAACAGTAAAGGGTAGGGTTTCAAATGGAGATGATGATATAGCAGAGTGCAATATCAACACACAGGAGGAGCCTATGTTTGTCAAATTGTCAAGCAGTTTGACCAAAGAGAAAAGGGTCGAATATACTGAGTTATTAAGGGAATTCACTGATGTGTTTGCATGGACCTATGAATACCTCAAGACATATAACACAAATTTCATTGAACATAAGATCCCACTGAAGGAAGAGGCTAAGCCATTTAGGCAGAAGCTAAGATAGATAAATCCCATGTTGTTGCCTATTATGGAGAGAGAAGTGAAGAAGTTTTTACATGCCCAAATCATTGTCCCCTTGATATATTCTGAGTGGGTGGCCAATTTGGTCCCAGTGAGGAAGAAAAGTGGAGAAATCAGGCTCTGTGTTGATTTCAGGAACCTGAACAAGAGATCAAAGAAAGACAACTATCCCTTGCCCAACATGGAACACATATTTCAGAGGGTAACTAGTGCATCTAGGATATCCATGATTGATGGGTTTTTTGGCTATAATAAGATATCAATCATGCCTGAGGACAGACAAAAACAACCTTCACCACTCCTTGGGGCACAATCATGTATGCCAAAATGCCTTTTGGATTAATGAATGCAAGAGCAACATTTCAGCGAGCCATGGACATAGCCTTCATTGGAGAGAAAGATCAGTTTGTGGTGATCTATCTAGATGACATCACAGTCTTCTCCAGGTCTGATAAAGAGCATCACAATCACTTGAAGAAAGTTTTCTTGAAGTGTCGGAGGTTTGGCCTATTCTTAAATCCCAAGAAATATTTGTTTTCTATGAAGGAGGGGAAGTTGTTAAGCCATATAGTATCAGCAGAGGGAGTGAGAATTGATCCCAGCAGGGTAGAGGCAATTCAGACCCTGTCACTTCCCAGGTCTAGAAAATAAGTCCTAGATTTTTTAAGAAAGATTCACTTTCTGAGGAGGTTCGTCTCAAATTTTGTTGAGCCGGTGAAACACATCACAACCATGCTCAGAAAGGGAAATGAAGTAAAATGGACCGCTAAACCCAGGGAATATTTTGTCCAAATAAAAAAGGAATTGACTGAGGCACATGTGCTGATCAATCCTGATTATTCCAAGGATTTCCTAGTTTTTTCTTTTGCTTCTTTTGATACAGTAGCAGCAGTCTTATTGCAGAAAAATGAGGAAGGGCGAGAGAAACCCATTTCCTTCTTTAGTAAGGCATTAAGAGATGCAAGAATCAGATATGAAATCATGGAGAAACATGCCTATTCCTTGGTGAAATCTCTCAAGGCTTTCAGAGTCGATGTATTGCACTCAAGAGTGACTGCATACGTTCCTTCAGTCTTTGTGAAAGACATACCTATACAACCTGACATAGATGGGAGTAGAGGTAAATGGATTGCCAAGATCCTTGAGTTTGACCTGGAGATAAATCCCACCAAATTGGTTAAAGGGCAGTGTTTAGCCAAGCTGCTGGATGAATCTAATTGCAAAGACTTGGGGGTTAACTTCATCAATGCTTGCTCAGAAATTCAACAAGATGATTTGTCCAGCCAAAGCTCTTAGGGTGACTTATCACTAGCAGAATGCAACTGGTACAAAGACATTTTGTACTTTCTGCAAGAATTAAAGCCTCCTGATGGGACAGGAAAAAGCAAGGAAAGAGATTTAAAGCTCAAGGCGGTCAGATATTGCCTTATTTACCAAGCCTTGTACTGGAGAGATCCTCTAGGGGTCTTTTCGAGGTGTCCGAACCCACAGGAAGCCCAGAAAGTTATGTTTGATTTCCATAATGGCCTTTGTGGAGGTAATCATTTTTGGAAGACCATAGCTCATAAAATTCTCAGGGTTGGATACTGCTGGCCCACCTTATTCACTGATGTCTACAGAGAAGTCAGAGCTTGCATCAAATGCGAAAGGTTCTCAGGGAAGAAACAACTCAAATCTCTACCACTAAAGCCTGTAGTAGCTTCAACACCCTTTCAACAATGGGGGTTGGATTTCATTGGAGAAATTCATCCTCCTTCAAGTGGCCAACATAGATGGATCCTAACTGCAACAGATTATTTCACCAAGTGGATAGAAGCATCCCCCACCAGGAATTCTTCACACAAAGTAATTATTAGCTTCCTAGAGGATATCATAGCTAGATTTGGCTATCCCAGCAAAATTGTCACTGATAATGCTGCTTCTTTCAAGTCTGAGCCCCTGGTTAAGTTCTGTGAGCAGTTTGAGATTTCACTAATTCACTCCACTCCCTATTATCCTCAAGGAAATGGACTCGCAGAATCTTCCAATAAAATCCTAATCAAGCTCATTAAAAGATTATTGGAAGACAATAAGAGGGCCTGGGATTCAAAGCTCAAATTCACTCTATGGGCCGATCGAGTGACAACAAAGAAATCCCTGGGCACCTCACCTTTTCAACTTGTTTATGGTACGAAGGTTGTGTTTCCCACTCAGTTATCTTTACCTGTAATGAAATTCTTTCAAGATCATGAAGGGGAGATAGACCATATGGTTAGAAGGATTCATCAAATGGTGGAAGTGCAACAGATCAGGGAGCAGGTAATGGACATAGCTCATAGTCATCAACAGAAGATCAAGCAGGCCTTTGACAGGAAGGTCAGGAAGAAGGAATTCGAGCTGGGTGATTTGGTGCTTAAGTGGGATGCACCCAAGCAGGATAGGGGTAAACACAACAAGTTTGATGCCCTCTGGATCGGGCCCTTCAAAATCTCTAAAGTATTCTTGAACAACACTTACAAGTTGCAGGATTTGGAGGGCGAAGAATTTTTTAATGGCCTAGTAAATGGGCATTTCCTGAAGAAATGTTTTTTCTGAGCATTAGATGGCTCCTCTGTTTTTTGTAAATATTGAGTTTTTGACTTAATAAATGACCCCATAGCCCAATGACAAGGCACTAGAACCGCGGAAGGAGTTCTTAGAGAATCACAGGGACAAATCTATCCCCTATGTAGCCTAATGTTAACACAAATTCTGGTATGGGTCATTTTCTCTCCTAAGTCGAGCCCATGGCACAAAAGGTGAAGAGACGGGCTAAAAACCCACTAAAGGATGATTATTCGCGGCCTGTGCTAGAAGTTCCCAAGCGCATATCTCAGAAAATCTCGTTCGAGGTTCAAAGTCAAGTGAGTGGGAGAAGTTCTGTTTTCAACAACCAGGATTCATCGAGGAAGCAGATCGACGATCAGCGAGAATTCACGATTAGAAAAGTTGCGCAAGGATTAGCGTCGAGGGCATCACCTATATCACAGAAGTGTTCGGGGCCGTCCATTTTAGTAGACATAGGTGGCATGCGATCAAGCTTCATCGTGTTTTGGTTACTGGGACTTTGAGAGCAAAGGAGCAAGAACTCCTGATGGGAAAATTCCCGAAAGGATCTAGTTCGTTGATCATGGAGTAGTCTCATTCATCCATCAGGGATGACTCTCAGTGCATGAAGCTAAGGAGCAGGCAGATTTGAGTGGCCAGGATCTGCGTGCCCAGATCTATGGCCAGGGTTCCATTCCAGGCCCCCTTCGTCGTTCTACCTTTAACAAAGGGGGGGATCCAGAATTGAGCGTGCAGGTTTCGATAGCTTAGATCGGGGCGCTCAGTTCTACGGACAAGATTGGATTCCAGACTCCCTTTTCCT
>ML801792.1:245308-259913 GCA_009831015.1 Picea engelmannii
TGTGGGTCCCCCTATCATCTCCTCATGATTGCCTCCACCTTTTATCTTCTGCCATCTGTCTTCTGCTCCATATCTCACCTCCACTCAGCGCCATCCTAGCCCACCTTATTCTGGTTTCAACCTATTTCCTTCTGACACTTGTCCCTCTCCTTCCCGCATCGCTCCATCATAAGCAATGTGTCCTCCCTCGACCAATCATGTCCCATCACCTCCTCATTCGCTATTTCCCCTCATCCCTGCCTAGTCACCACTCATCCACCACTTCCAATCATGTGCCCCAGTCTTCACACCGACCTCCATGCCTTATCATTAGGTTGTTCAACCGATCCAGGTGGCAGTGTGGGAGGGCCTCCATGTCCCAAGAGTGCAGAGTTGACCGATTCGTTCCCAATCCCAAGGAAGAAGTTATTGAGGTGGTTGGTTGTGGTTAGACATCGTCTCCAGCATAAATGGAAAGTCCAGAAAGGGCCCTGAGACAGGTCAATTCCTTTGCAGAGTTGTCAGGAGCTTGATTGCGTCTAACACGAGTGCATGACCATCCAAAGACTGCAGGTGCAGTCTGCTAGTAAACATGCAGACATAATGTTTTTAATAATAAGTCTTGGTTTTTCTGTTGTTATTAGCTTTGGGGTATATGTAGGCAATTTTGCCATTTTTGTAAAGTATCGATGGTAGAGCTAAGCTCCCGAATGATAAGCTTTAACAAAGCCTCTGGTTCTCTGGTTATACAATGATATTTTGAGATTTCTTATTTAATGGCGACCAACCTCCTCCTTTCCTTGTTCCTCTAAATCTGAAAGCCTAGGTATGGATGATCCAGTCGGGTGTTGCTGTAAATATATGATGCATGTTTGATTGTATTAGTTTTGCAATGTTTGAGGTTTACTTTGAAGCTTCTCCTATCTGAGAGGATCTCACATCTGAGACTTTTCCCCTTTCTTTCCCTCCACTTACTCACCAATATGCAAATTTACTAGTGTAAGTTAAATCAAGACCTCACATGTCCTTGTTGTTCCAACCCAGTTTTATGAGTGAGCGACATTGTTATGAGTTTACTTCCATTCAATCACCCCCTTTATTAACAAATCGTGACATAAACTGATGGGCCTCAGGCTTACTCCTGCTGCAATCCAGGAGTGGCTTCTATAGCCAACACATGCTTATACTTATATGACCATAATCAGTTTATGTATAGAATGAATAAGTTTAGAATACGAGTCCATTCCCTTGATATTTGTTCCATATACTTGACTCATGCTATGTCCTAGTTTGATTTCCCGAAAGCACCTCCTCCCAGGAAGTTCCCTCACATTCCAGAGCTGAAGTGAGTTTCTTGAAAAGACTAGCATTTTAGTAAATCGACGAGTTTACCTTACCCCTGACATAGAGTTCATGCCTCAGAAAATCAGGAAGGCTTTTCAGTCAGGTCACCAAGCCTAGGGATAATTACCCAGGAAACCGCTGAAGGATCATGTGATCTGAGTCTGGAAACCTTAGACAAGAGAGAGTAGTTCTCTCACGTTTTCAACGTTTCGGTGTTTTGACACCCGGGAAACCAAAGGATAAGACCCCTCATTTTCGCAAGTCACGAAATCCCGGTACCCGAAACCTCGATGCGCTCTGTAGATGAGTCGGTTTTGCGTGAATAGGTTTCGATGTTTTGGTACCCAGGAAACCAAAGGGTAAGACCCCTCGTTTTCGCAAGTCGCGAAATCCCAGTACCTGAAACCCCGATGCGCTCTATACATGAGACGGTTTTGCGTGAATAGGTTTCGGTGTTTCGGCACCCGGGAAACCAAAGGGTAAGACCCCTCATTTTTTAAAGTTGCGAAATCCCAGTACCCGAAACCCTGACGCGCTCTGTAGATGAGTCGGTTTTGCTTGAATAGGTTTCAGTTTTTCAGCACCCGGGAAACCAAAGGGTAAGAACCCTCGTCTTCGCCAGTCACAAAATCCCGATATGCGAAACCCCGAATAGGTGTAGCATGAATGGGTTTCATCATTTCTACACCCAAGAAACCCAAGGGAAAGACCCCTCGTCTTCCGCAGTCGTGAAATCCTGGTACGCGAAACCCCGATGCGCTCTGTGGATGAGCCCTCGATCACCCGACAGGATCTTGTGGTAGGAAGGAGGAGTCCTGAAAGAATCTGGACTGCCCATTTGTAGGGACATGTGGAAAAGATATAAAGCCGTCGGGGATTTGGAGATCAGGGAAATAGGAGCGAAGACCCCGCCAAAATCCCGAAAGGTAGAATTTCAGGATTTAATCCGGTCCATTGATCAAGTCAACAATCTAGACCATAGATCCAGATGATACCGGGCTTTCGAGTCCCAAGGATTAAAAAGGGAAAGTATGAACGCTTGCATCGTGATTCCCCGAATCGTGATTCCCTGAATCGCGAAACCCCGAAAGCATTTAGAGGATTAGCACCAGGTCATAGGATCGGTTGTATGAAAAGCGACCTAAGGGAGGAGCTAAAGATCTGTTAGACCCTTTCGGGTTTTGTCATTTCAAAAGATAGAGAATAGGGGAATGCTTGCATCATGATTCCCCGAATCACGAAATATGGAGCACCTTTTTGGTAGGGCCTGTGGTCATAGCCAATGATCACATGGAGGAGGGTAATGGAAGGGATGGTCTGCGCTAGGCCCCATAGAAATTCGAGGTTTTTGTCCCTCGAAGAAAAGACTAAAAGAAAAAGAAAATCTTAGTTGTCATACTGGGTGTGTGACAAATTGGTATCAGAGCATGGTTACAACACTTGGCTTGCTTGGGCTCATGAATGAGTTGCACAGAAACTCCATTTGAAGTACTCTTAAAAGAATTAACCCTCTACCTTAACCCCCTTTATCTAAAGCCAAAGTTAAGAATGAAAATTTCCTATTATGTGTATGCATTTGAAGGATATGAATTATGCACTTATTGTGAATGAATATAATGTTGACTAACAACAAGTGTTTTCTTGCATGACAAGCGGATGATCAATTGCTGGAAACTGCAGACGCATAGAATGGTGATGCACCACGAAGTGGGGGATGGCTCCCACAATAGAGATGGAGAGTTTGATGAAAGGAGAGCGGTGGAGACCCCTCCAGATCTAGTTGAGACTGTGAGGAGCCTCATGGTCAAACTACAGAGATGCAAGGTCGAAAATGAGAGGTTGATAAAAGATAAAGACAAGAAAACGAAGATTAATGCAGTCTTGTTGCAGAGCTTATCCGACATACAAAGACAATTGTAGCATGGACCTGACACCAGTCACGCGGACCAATGACAAACAAAGAAAAGTTGAAGTCCCCCTGAGATATGGAAATATGGTCTTTTAAGTGGCCACACTGGGAAGAGAACCTCAAGAAAGGTCCACCCCAGAGATAAGGGACAAGCGTTGGACGATTCCTCTGGAAAGGAAACTAGCGACTCAGAGGGATCTTCTAGTAGTAGAACTAGTTCTTACTCCTAAAGAAAATGGAAGAAGCGAAATCATTCCAAAAATCATAATCTCAAATATTTCAAGAAGGCCAAACCACCCTCTTTCGATGGTGAAATAAAGAAGGGAAAGGAAGCAGAGGCCTGGCTACTTAGACTAAAGAAGTATTTCAGAGTCCATGACTTCTCGGAAAACTTGAGGGCCCGAGTAGCCACTTTCAACTTGAATGGAAAGGCTTCCATTTGGTGGGAAGAACTTAAGAATGTGAAAGGGATTCATGAAGAAGACCTATCTTGGGAATGGTTTGAGAAATACTTCAGGAAGAAGTATCTGTCGGAAAAGTATTTTGACAAAAAGACTAAAGAATTCTATGAACTCAAGCTGGGGAAATGCACCATAGAGGAATATGTCAGCAGATTCCTCGAGTTGCTGAGGTACGTACCCTATATAAAAGCAGAAAAGGAAAAGGTGCAACGATTCATCAGTGGACTATCTAAGGACTATCATAACAGGATTGAGTTTGACGAGCCAAAGACCCTAGAAGACACTATTCAAAAGGCAAGATATTGTTATGAACAACTTGGGCATTGGACAGAACCTTGTGAAGGCTATAAGTAGAAGAATAGTTCGGGATTCCAAAAAAATGGGTTTAAATCCCCAAGATTTAAAAACTATAAAAGGGACTCAAGGATGAGCTTCCCAACCTGAAGTGTACACCAACAACATTTTCCCCTCCCAGAGTGGAAATAAACCTTTTGGATCTACCCCAAGAAATATTGATAACCCGAAGAAATAACCCTTAAAATGTTGGGGTTGTGGAGAAGAACATCTACTAAGGGACTACCCACACCGACAATAGAATAGTCGGAGAATTTACAACATTCAAGAAGCTACCACCGTCAATGACGTGGCCAGGATCGTGCCACATATTTATGCAGCCTTGGATAATAAACAAGCTGACCACCAAGCTTCAGTGGTGGAGATGGAAGGTATGATCACCAACCATCTAGTGTCTATTCTAATTGACCCTGGTTCAAATTTGAGTTATATAGCACCTAAGGCTGTTGATAAGTGTAAATTACAGCCAGATAAACACGCCAAGCCATGGTTGGTATAGTTAGCCACCGACACCAAAAGAAAAGTAATGGAGGTCATACCATCTTGCTAATTCACTATGGGTGAATTCCACGTATGACCTGTTGATTGGTATGGATTAGCTAGCAACATATAAATCCAAACTATACTATTACCATAAAACCTTAGAATGTGTAAGTGAAAAAGGAAGAAGGATAACCCTTCAAGGGATCCAAAAACCTGTCTCGGTGAGAGAAATATTATCTCTTCAAATGAGAAAGTATTGCATAAAGGGGTGTCCACTATATGCGATACAGGTGTTGGAATCAGTTGAAGATGACAAATCCAGCCTCGAAGATCACCCCACACTAAGATAATATAGAGATGTATTTCTGGAAGAGGTACCAGGTTTACCTCCGAGAAGGGATATTGACTTCTCGATAGAACTTGCACCAGGAGCAGTGCCAGTGTCTAGGACACCCTATAGAGTGAGCACACCTGAGCTAGTTGAGCTTAAACTACAACTAAAGGAAATAATGGAAAAATGCTATATCCGACCCAGCGTGTCCCCATGGGGAGCAACAGTTATGTTTGTGAAGAAGAAAGATGGTACCCTCTAACTATGCATAGATTATAGATAACTCAATAAGGTAACCATAAAGAACAAGTACCCCTTACCTAGGATCGATGACCCGTTCGATCAATTGGGAGGTGCTTCCATCTTCTCAAAGATTGACTTGAGATCTGGACACCATCAAGTCCGAATCAAGGGTGAAGACATCCACAAAAATGCCTTCAGGACGAGATATGGTCACTATGAGTTTGTGGTAGTACCATTTGGATTGACCAATGCCCCTGCCACTTTTATGTGCTTGATGAACAATGTGCTAAGAAAATTCCTAGACAAATTTGTACTGGTTTTTATTGACGATATATTAATTTACTCCAAGAATAGAGAGGAACATGAGGAACATCTTAGACTTATGCTTCAAGTGCTAAGAGAACATCAGATCTATGCCAAATTTAGCAAGTGCGACTTTTTCTAGAAGCAAATACATTACTTGGGCCATGTCATATCTGAAGAGGGAGTAGTAGTATACCCTGACAAGATTAGGTCTATCATGGAATGGCCTACCCCAAAGAACGTTTCAGATATCAGATCCTTTATGGGCTTAGAAGGATACTATAGGAGATTTATAAAAGGATTCTCCAAGATTGGTTGTCGTATCACTACCCTCTAGAAGAAGGGAGTTAAATTCCTTTGGACCCCAAAATGCGAAGAAAGGTTTCAATCCATAAAACATCTACTGACCCACGCACCCATGTTGAAGATCGTTGATCCCAAAGCTGACTTCCTAGTGTGCACAGATGCCTACAAGGAAGGGCTCGGAGGAGTCCTTATGAAAGAGGGAAGTGTAGTCTACTATGAATCCCAAAAAATGAATGAGCACAAAGCCAACTATGTGACCCATGATCTAGAGCTGGTTGCCATAGTGCATGCCTTGAAAATGTGGAGGCATTACCTTCTGGGAAGGAAATTCGTACTCAGGACAGACCACTGTGGATTGCAATATCTGTTTGACCAACCCAAGCTCAATGCCAGACAAGCTAGGTGGATGACCCTCCTTAGTGAGTTTGATTTTGAAATCAAACATGTTAAAGGAAAGGAAAATAAGGTGGCCGATGCCCTTAGCAGAAGTATGAAAACAATTCACCTGGCAGTGGTGAGCACCTGGGAGACGAATGTCAAAGAAAGAGTCAGAAATGCACAAGAAATAGACACATTCTTCCAGAATGTGACCTCGTACCTAGAGCAAGAACCCACATGGATAAAGTATGAAGGCTACCAGATGATAGATGGAGGTCTTCTAACTTACATAAACCTATTGTATATTCCAGATTGTGACGACTTGAAGAGGTTCATAATGGATGAACTACATAAAAGACCATATACTTGTCACCCGGGATATCAAAAGATGATCACGGCCACTAGGAAAAAATTCTATTGGCCTAGGTTAAAGAAAGACATAGCTAACTATTTATATAAGTGTCTAGAATGCCAACAGGTTAAAGTAGAACACTGACACCCAGCAGGATTATTGCAACCTCTACCAATCCCGAAATGGAAATGGGAAACCATTTCCATATATTTCATCACCAGATTACCAACCTCGACTAGGAAGAATGATGACATCATGGTGGTGGTGGATAAATTGAGCAAGTCCGCCCATTTTATCCCCGCCAAATCAACTTGCAAGGTAATAGATATCGTCAATATATTCATGAAGAAGATATTCAGACTACATGGTATGCCTAAAGAGATCGTGTCTGATAGAGACACGAAATTTACTTCCAACTTTTGGAAATCCTTGATGGTTGGTCTCGAGACCAAATTACTGTTTAGCACAACCTATCATCCTCAAACCGATGGACAGATGGAAAGAGTGAACCAAATATTGCAAGACATGCTAAGAATGCATGTAATGCATCAACCCAAGAAGTGGGAAGATTACCTTCCACTGGTGGAATTAACCTACAACAACGACTACCAAGAATCCCTGAAGATGAGTCCTTTTGAAGTCCTCTATGGTAGACCATGCAACACTCCAGTCAGTTGGATTAATCCCATAAATAGAATTACTATTGGACCCGACATGCTAAAAGAAATGGAACAACAAGTGATTCAGATAAAAAAGAATCTGAAGGTTGCTCAGAACAGACAGAAAAGTTACATTGACCGAAAGAGAACTCCAAGAGAATTCAAGACAGGAGACCACGTATATCTCAGAGTTAGGCCCAGGAAGAGTTCCTTGAGGATGGGATCTTATGCAAAGTTGGCACATCGACATTGTGGACCCTTTGAAGTTCTAGATAGAGTGGGACCTGTAGCCTATAGGCTAGCACTTCCTCCCGCAGTAAATGCACATAATTTTTTCCATGTTTCATTATTGAAGAAATATGTACACGATTCTAATCATATAATTGACTGGTCTGTGATCCAAGTGGAACCGAAGGAAGAATTCCTACCAGAACTTCATTGCATACTGGACAGAAAGGAAACCCCGCTCAGGAACCAAACCATTGCATAGGTCAAGGTGAAGTGGAAACAGTTTGGCCCAAATGAGGCTACATGGGAAATAGAAGATGCCATGAAATAGGCATATCTGATTTTGTTTACTTCTATACATACACATCATTATGATAGATAGAACATCGAGGATGATGTTCCTTTAAGGGGGAGGTAATTGTAACACCTTGTTTCCCCCAATCTGTAAAAATAACTATATTGGCCAAGAACTATGGCAAACTCAAAGATGTGAATGTTTGATTTGACGGACCTTTGTATAAAAGGTCGATGATTGTAAATTATGTTATGATTATGTGTTGCATTACTGCTGGGAGGGGGATGTGCTAAAAGAGACCATGATGGCTAATGAGAGATGGTGGAAGGGACCTAGAATGGTTGTGTTAACTTCCACCGGGCCAATACCATACTAGTTTTTACTTGCTCAAAGATCAAAGCAGCTCTCTAACCCTGGAATGGATTTACCGTCAGATTGGTAGGTGGGGAGGCTCCTCAAGAGTTAATGACGGGATGGGGGTGAACTTCCCATCTGTAACAACTCTCAAACCTGACCACGGACGGGGAAATTCATGCCACACGCAATCTTGTAGAGAAAAGGCAAGAGAAGAAGTGTGGTAAAGGGGAAGGGATGAGAACACACATGACAGAGATCGCAGAAGAGAACTGAGAGAAACTCGAGAAATATAGGGAGTTTTGGATAGAGGAGAAGGAGAGTAACCTTCATCCTTGACTTCCGTTGAGGTGGAAGTAGGAGACTAAATCTCAAGCATCTTGGTCTAGCTCGGGGGTGGCTAGTGGTAAATCCATTCGGAGTCACTGAGCCTACGGTTGGGTGGAAACGAGCACCCCTCTCAGCAGTCGCGTCACACCTGTTGTTTCTGATAAGTGTTTATATCTTGTATCTTGAATTGAATATTCTGGATGCATGTTAATGTGTGGACACTCATAAATGGTTTCTGTATAGAAGTGTTTGCCTAGTGTTTTGATCGGAAATAATGGATGTATGCTTATACTTATATGACCATAATCAGTTTATGTATAGAATGAATAAGTTCAGAATACGAGTCCATTCCCTTGAGATTTGTTCCATCTACTTGACTCATGCTATGTCCTGGTTTGATTTCCCGAAAGCACCTCCTCCCAGGAAGTTCCCTCGCATTCTAGAGCCGGAGTGAGTTCCTTGAAAAGACTACCATTTTAGTAAACCGATGAGTTTACCTTACCCCTGACACAGAGTTCATGGCTCGGCGAATTAGGAAGGCTTTCCAGTCAGGTCACCAAGCCTAGGGATAATTACCCAAGAAACCGCTGAAGGATCATATGATCTAAGTCTGGAAACCTTGTACAAGAGAGAATACTTCTCTCAGGTTTTCAGCGTTTCGATGTTTCGACACCTGGGAAACTAAAGGGTAAGACCCCTCGTTTTCGTAAGTCACAAAATCTCGGTACCCGAAATCCCGACGCGCTCTGTAGATGAGTTGGTTTTGCGTGAATAGGTTTCGGTGTTTTAGCACACAGGAAACCAAAGGGTAAGACCCCTCGTTTTCACAAGTCGTGAAATTCCGGTACCCGAAACCCCGACGCGCTCTATAGATGAGCTAGTTTTGCATGAATAGGTTTTGGTGTTTCGGCACCCGAGAAACCAAAGGTAAGACCCCTCATTTTCGCAAGTCATGAAATCCTGGTACCTGAAACCCCAACGCGCTCTGTAGATGAGCCGGTTTTGCATGAATAGGTTTCGGTGTTTCGGCACCCGGGAAACCAAAGGGTAAGACACCTCGTCTTTGCCAGTTGTGAAATCCCGGTATGTGAAACTCCGAGTCGGTGTAGCGTGGATGGGTTTCGGTGTTTCGACACCCTAGAAACCCAAGGGAAAGACCCCTCGCCTTTTCCAATCACGAAATGCAAGTACATGAAACCCCGATGCGCTCTATGGATGAGCCCTAGGTCACCAGATAGGGTCTTGTTGCAGGAAGGAGGAGTCCCAAAAGAATCTGGACCGCCCATTTGTAGCAACGCGTGGCGAAGATCTAAAGCCACTGGGGTTCTGGAGATCGGGGAAATAGGAGTGAAGACCTCGCCAAAATCCCGAAAGGTAGAATACCGGGATTTAATCTGGGCTGTTGATCAAGTCAACAAATTGTACCGTAGATCCGGATGATACTGGGCTTTCGAGTCCCACGGATTAAAAAGGGAAAGGAGGAATGCTTGCATTGCGATTCCCAAAATTGCAAAACCCTGAAATCATTTAGAGGATTAGCACCAGGTCATAGGATTGGTCGTATGACAAGCGAACCGAGGGAGGAGTTAAAGATCTGTTAGACCCTTTCAGGTTTCAGCATTTTCAAAGATAGAGAACAGGGGAACACTTGCATCACGATTCCCCGAATCGCGAAAGCTGGAGCACCTTTTTGGTAAGGCCTGTGGTCATAGCCAACGATCACATGGAGGAGGATAAGGGAAGGGATGGTCTGTGCTAGGCCCCATAGAAATTTGGGGGTTCTGTCCCTCTAAGAAAAGACGAAAAGAAAAAGAAAATCTTAGTTTCCGTAGTGGGTGTGTGACATTTCCAAAAGTTGCAATTTTTCCAGTGAAGAACCTGGTAGTGAATTGGTGCTTCCCTTGCACACGAACACCTTGGAAAATGATGGATCGCTCGAGGGACTATACATAAGTGAAGGGGATGCATGATAATGGAGGGTGAGGATGGAAAGGAGGAGGGTACTCCATAATGTATATGACATAGTGGATAGAATCATGAGGTTGTATGAGGAAGGAACAATGAGATAAATACTTGTTGTGGTTGCTCATGAAATAGAGTGACAACCATATGAATAAGTGATTGTAATCATTGAGTTAATTATGATGAAAGTGTTGATGATTACATATATGTGAGACATCCTCCAGGACACAGACTGAGTGAGTCGACTTGAGAGAGATCCCATGAGCTGGGTGTGCCCATGGGATGGGTGTGGGGTTCCTCTCTGAGATGGAGATGGAACGTTGTGCCCCTGTGTGGGGTGAGGAATCCCATGAGATGGGTGTGTGGTTCCTCTCTGAGACGAAGATGAAATGTTGTGTGACCTTGTGTGGGGTGAGGAAGCACATGAGTTGGGTGTGTCACTCTCTCTGAGACGAAGTTGAAATGTTGTACTGGTCTCCTCTGTGCAAAGAGTTGAGATGATGTGATACTCCAGATGATTCTCCTGTGAAACATAGTGAGAAAGTGATATTTTGAGTTGGACTTGCCTGTGGCTGAGCACAAGTGAACGTGATCTTAGTGGTTGAGCACTAGTGAGTGTGATCTCCTGTGAGACACAATGAGATAGAGATGTGGACATCCTTTTGGCTGAGCACATATGGATGTGCCCCTAGTGGTTGAGGACTAGAGGGTGTATGAGATCCCTTGCTGTATTGTTCAAGGGTCAGAATTACCTGTAACCCTATTTGTGATGTAAAGGGTACAGGTCGGACCCACAATAAAGCGAAAGATAATTAATGTAAAAGATAATTAATATGGAAATTATTAATTATATTGTGACTTATTGAGGTCATACCTATTGTGCCAATAGACAGTACTTTTGATATATTCAGTCTAATATAAATAAAGGTAAATTCCCCATTGAGGAATCATAACACAAGCATGAGTTTGGAAATTTCAGCAAGTACTTGTTCTTGAGAAAAGTGTACACCTCTCTTGGGTGCTAGTCTTCTAGGGGTTTGTGAGAACCCTTTTGTGTGCTAGGTTTATGGTGTGGTACATCTTTCTCTTGAATAATATAGCAAAGGATTGGCTGGTTTTCCTTCCCTTTTTGAGAAGGGTTTCCCAGGATACTTCTTGTGTACTTTTGCATGGTGTTTTCTTCTTGTGATCTTGGTTGCTACAACAAATTGTTAATGGTGAAATTGAAAATGTCTATGGTTAAAGTAAAATGATAAAATTGTAATGAAATTCATTCTTGAGCCTAGATTATTGAAAAATCAACATGGTATCAGAGCATAGGTCTTGAAGAACCCGTTGAACAAGCAAAATCTAGTCTTCTACAAAACCGTATGGCCCTCTTAGGGTTTCCATAAATTCCATATGACCTTCCTTTATGAGGAATTTCATCACTTGATACTTGGACGCTGGGGATTAAAATTGCATGGAGTGTATGGCCTCCTTCAACAAACCTCCAAAAATCTTAAGATTGAATTTATGAGCATTTTTATTTTTTGGCCCTAGGGTTTCTAGGGTTTCACTAATTTCTACAGAAATTTCAGAATTAGGGTTTCTGCAAGTCATTGAAGGAGATATTTAGCTCATCAGTGCTTCTTCTATATTTCAAGGCCTATTGTTGGCATTCATAAGCCCAACAAAACCTAAAAGTGCCAGCCTAGCCTAGCTGTTAGGTTTTCTAGCCCAGTTGACAAGGGTTTGTGAAGAATCTAAAAATATGATGAACATAATCATGATGGAAGACAAGCTTGGTGGATCAAGAAAAATTAGTTCCTAGAAGCCAAGACTTCAAGGAGATGAAGAAATCAACATCTCAACACTCTCAGGTATGGTCCCTACCAATTATAATACTTGGTTAATTGACTGTGGTGCCTCCAGGAACATGACCGATTTTAGAGATCACCTAACAAATTTTGTTGAGAAAGAGACACATCTACATGTTGTCCTTGGAGACGATGACGGATATAATGTGAAAGGGGTTGGAAATTATACCTTCCAACTAGATTCAGATATGCAACTTCAACTAAATGAAGTAGTATATGTACCTAGAATGAAGAGGAACCTTGTCTCCATTTTTTCCTTGGAAGACAAAGGCTACAAGGTTACCTTTTCAGAAGGAAGATTTATTGCATGGCACAAAGACTCACATATAAATTATTCCAAGGTAGTTAGTGTTCAAGAAAGCAACTTGTATGGATTAACCATCAGACTAGTCCAAGATCTGTTACATTACACTAACAACTTGAGTGAGCTATGGCATAGAAGACTTGCTCACATTCATTATAGAGCTCTCCCAACTCTATGGAAAATGGTAACAGGTCTTCCAGAGATAGAGATTTAGCATAAAGGTGTTTGCAAAGGTTGTGCTCTTAGAAATAATGTTAAAGGGTCCTTCTTGAGAAGTGATAATAGATCCAAGGAAATCTTGGACTTGATACATTCAGATGTGTGTGCAACAATGACTGTTGCATCTATGAATGTGTACTTGTACTATTTACTCTTCATAGATGATCACTCTCAGAAAACGTGGATTTAATTCCTTAAGAACAAGGATGGAGTCCTTGTAAAATTTCAAGAATTCAAAGCTTAGGTTGAGAACCTGACCGGAAGAAAGATCAAGGTACTAAGATCATATAATGGAGGAGAATAAACCTCCAAGGATTTCAACAATTTATGTATTGAAGCAGGGACCAAGAGGGATTTCACAGTTCCTTACAACCCTAAAAAAAATGGGGTTGCAGAGAGGAATAACAGAACTATCATCGAGGCAACCAAAGCAATGATGCATGATCAGAGTCTGCCTATGACTCTATGGGAAGAAGCATGTATGACAATAGTGTATGTTCAGAACAAGAGTCCTCATTAGATATTGAAGAATATAAATCCAGAAGAAGCTTTCACCTGAGTGAAGCCTGAGATTGGACACTTTATGATATTTGGATGCCCAATACATTTTCATGTACCCAAAGAGAAGAGATCCAAGCCAGACCCTTCAGGGAGAAAGAGTACATTTGTAGGATACAGTGAATCCTCAAAGGCATATTGAATGTACATTCTTGGTCAGAGATAGATTGAGATAAGTAGAGATGTTACTTTTGAGGAAGAGATAGACTTCCAAAGATCTAGAGAATCTCAGATGGAAATTGATAGTGAGACAATGCCTTCTCCCCCTTCAACAGTTCAGAGGGAGACAAACATTATTCCAGCTGATCCAGTTGTCCCAGTTCATCCAGTTGTTCCAATTGATCCAATTTCTCCAATTGACATTCCCATAGATATTAAAATAGGGCATAAAAGGCCTTATTGGGCCTAACAAACTCTATAGGAAGAAGAGGGACATACAACCCCTCAAGGGAAAACCAGAGAGAGAAAGAGACCAAAGATATTCTCAAGCTACATTTCAGCGATGAGCCACATCATTGAATCTGAGCCTTCTTGCCATGGAGAATATTTAGGTGAGAAGGTATGGAAAGATGACATGACAAAAGAATATCAGTCTATATTGAAAAATGATGTATGAGATATTGATCCGAGTCCAGAGGGAAATTCTTTAGTAACTTCCAAATGGATTTTTAAAATCAAGAATGTAGCTCATGGAAGCATCGATAAATATAAAGTGATATTTGTAGCGAGAGGGTTCTTGCAAGTAGAGGGAGTTGACTATGATGAGACATTTGCTCCAGTAACCCGATACACTTCCATCCATTCTATAATTGCACTAGTTGCTTCCATGGGTTGGAAAATACAACAGATGGATGTAAAGATAGCCTTTCTCAATGGTTGTTGGCCCTTGACCAAGTTTTGAAGAGTACTTGGTCATACTTGACCACTTTTGGGACTGCGACAACTTGTCGAGGAAGGAACGCAACGCGAAGCAGAAAATAAGGAAACAAGACCTATTTTGGGGTCCATTTTAGGTTTTTGGGTTGATGTAATGAGAAAGGGATGTCGGCCCATGGGTATGTTATCACCCCATAAATTATGGGAATCAACTCATGACTTGGATTTATTCTGTATCTGGTGATCTTGTTGACAAATGATATTTCATTTCTTCAAATAATTTGTGAAAAGAAAAAGAAAAAGAAAAGAAAAAGAAAAAGAAAAGAAAAAGAAAAGAAAAAGAAAAAGAAAAAAGAAAAAGAAAAAGAAAAAAGAAAAAGGAAAGAAAAAGAAAAGAGGGCATAAAAGAAATGGAAACAAAAGCCCCATGCAATAATGGCAACTTGGTCATACCGTTCAAGCATGACCAAGTTCTTTTGAATTTTCAATGCTGATAGGTTAGTGAATACATCTGATCA
>ML801792.1:264227-291440 GCA_009831015.1 Picea engelmannii
TTGATTAGTTAAGTTAGTTATGCTAAAAATAGGATGAGCACGTCCTGATCAGTTATGACAGGAACGTTTGTATTTTCACTTATAAATACTTCTTTTTTCAATGTATTGAGGGTTGTTGATTGGCACACCCGACTGCTATCAAGTTGTAACATTTTTGAAGAGATCCACCATTAATAAAGAAGAGGCATTTTACAGGATTCCTGCGCATTTTCACTGGTGATGTGATTTTCTTAGTCAAATGTTTCCTTGCTCTGTAATCATCCCGTTTTTCTATAACTAATCTTTACGAATAACGTTATGTTGTAGGATTTATCTCCGATACCCTGCTTCCGATTCTAAAGGTTTTGATGTTCATCTTCTAAATAGTTTCAATTAAGAGATTCTTAAGTGCTTGTTAATTGGAGTTGTTTTCCTTATCTTTTCTTCTGTCCGTCACTTTAATTATTAAAGATCCAGTGAGGGTGTTATCTCGCCTTGTGAAAAATTTCTTCAGCGTTTCTGGTAGCATCTCAGATTTTATTAAATACATACCCCATAGCCCAATGGATGTGTAAGCTGTCTCAACCAATTTATAAACTCTTTAACAACAAAACATACGTGTTCCTTTTACCTATCCTAAAATCTAAAGTCAAAACAAAGTTAAATCATATAGAGATATCCCTCTCTGAAGCTGGAAGGGCTAGATCCCAGCTTTAAAAGTGGTTGGTTAAGGTTACCTTTGTAGATTTCCTCTTTTTTCAACATCTAGGAAAATTACAGAGTGATAACAGGGTCTACCCACGTTTAGGCCCATTTTGTAATATATAAATAGGAAATGTAGATAGTAAGAGAGAGGGAATAGTAATGTAGTACATCTATGTGATGTATAACTAAAATCTTAATGATAGTAACTGGATCTATGTGATCGGATGTATCTTAGAGTGATCTGTGCATGAGATCAGAAAGGTAAGTGCAAGTTGTTGTAGTCTTGTGCTGAAGAGCAAGGAAGAAGGATCTAGCGAGCTGCGCAGATCTTCTGTCCTGTGCGAAGTAAGGGTCATTGAAGCTCTGTGTTGTAACTGCTTGACCAAGATAATATAAAGAAGACTTTGTGGACGTAGCCCAGGGTGGGGGTGAACCACAATAACTATGTGTATAGTGTTTTGTGCTTCGTTCTAATGTGTTTATCTCTTTCTTGGCTAAGTACTTGATATGATTAAGTAGATCTAGTTATGCTCTGCGCTGATGATGTATGAATGAATGTTAGATATGATATATAAGATGCTTAGTGCTTGATCTGTTGAATCTAACCTATATTTATATGGCCAAGTATTGAATCAGCTTTAGTATAAGTATTCACTTTGATGCTCTATGCTATCACGGAGTACCAAACATATTAAATATTGATGAAGGATCTATGCTAAGTGCCCTGTAAAAGATATAATCATAGATCTGTGTCCAAGCTAAGGTTGCAGACATTTGAGTCCTACAACCACACCTGCCTCTACCTCGAGTGAGACTTCATCTGCTTCGTAGGTTTTGCCGAAAGGGCTGGTAGTTATGGATTTCTTGGTGCTCTCTTGAGCGTTGAACCCTGGGTCTGCCCTTGTGCCAACAAATGGTTCCGTTGTTGGGACCTGGAATTGTGATTGCTGGGAATTGAAGAAGAAGAGGCCTTGTGAAAAATAAGCTTTGTGCATAGATCTGTTGCCCTAGTGCGCAGTGTTCTGTTTGACCTGTGAAGCTTTGTGCAAAACAAAGAGGTCAGATATGAAGAAAAGAAGTCACATCTGTGAAGAAAGAGGTCATATATGAAGAAAAGAAGTCAGATCTGGGAAGAAAGAGGTCATATATGAAGAAAATAAATCAGATATGAAGAAAATAAGTTAGATCTGCGATGAAAGAGGTCATATCTGCAAGAAAAAGGTAAGATCTGTAAGCTCCTTGCTTTGATAAAGGTAAGAATAGTTAAAAGTCTTATATCTGGAAGCTTTGTTCTCTATAGAGGTAAGATAAGTGAATTATTTTATTTTATTTTGTTTCTAAAGCATGGATCTAGGTATGTTTGATAGATTCCATCCTAGCTTCAAAAATAGAGCATTAATAGATGAAATAAAGTTTGATATGAATATATCTGATAAGTATAGTGATAGATATGTTATACCTATCCATAGAACGAATGTCTGGACTAACAAGTGGATGCAGGATCCTAGAAAAAAATATTTGCAGGCTAGCCACCATGATCCTGGTGCACAGTACAGAAGGAGTCAGGGAACATCTAAATGGACAAGAGGATTAACCCTTTTTTATGGTTGCAGACGACTGGGACATCTTGCTAAAGAATTCCCTGGGAGAAGACCTAGTTGCCTCTATTGTAAGGCTATGGACCATGAAGTATTGGATTGACCCAGAATGATTGTTAGGCTTGAGAATATGAATATGGAACAAGCAAACCCTGAGGGAGATCAAAAGACCAAGATTATAGCAGAAACCCGGAAAGAATCAGAAAAGATATTGCTACCGATGAAAGATACCTTGAATGAGCACCGACATGTTAGGCTATTAGAGATATTCAAAGAAAAGGAGCAAATCGAAGCAAGAATAGGGGAATTTGACATTAACTGTACACTTGATGAAGAAGTGCAAGTGAACATTATGCCAGAAAGAACTTGGGAAGCTATAGGAAATCCTGTCATGATCCATCCCTTCCCTAGGAGGAACAAGTTTCTTCAGAGGAAAGCTAGTAAAACTATGTGGAAGGCTCGCCCGGATACCTATGACTATCAAAGGAACTTCGATAAAGGAAGACTTTGAGATCATTAATTTTTTTGAAGACAATGCCCCATTTACCATGCTCACAGGAAAACCCTGGATTAATAGAGAACATGTGAGATGAAGAGAAGAAGAGAAAGTTTTGGAACATAAGAAGAAAGAGTTGAAATAATTTATGACCAGAAGGATCGCTCACTTGATTGAAGAACAAAAGAGAAGATCGCAGATATTTAATATTAGTACCCCTGATGTCGAAGCTAAGATAACACTTGAGGATCTGCAGAAGATCGAGTTACCTATTTTTGATACAGAAGAAGTATTATCAAGGAACCCTAAGATTTTCCACAACACAAAGTAACTAAGACCACAGAAGATAAACATCAGAAATTGCAGAATTGGAGCTTCACCGAGATATCAGAACAACGACATGGAGTATTTCGCCATGACGAAGCAATATAGTCGTTGGAACCGATATACCCATTCAATCGTCGCTCCGAATGGATCAAAAAGTAGTTATGGGTTACCACTAGACCGTTGGATAGCACCAGACCGGATAGAATAGAGTTAATGAAGGCCCCATGTCCATTGCAAGAAGATTGTTGCTGAGACTGCCTACTTAACCAGTCGCACCATGCACCAAGAATACTTTTTTCTAACTAAGAATCTGAGCACAAACCCTGAGATTTACTTACCCTAAGATCATTGCCTTAGTATTCACTATCATCTCTTAATTCCTTTTGCACTCGAGCCAACTGACCCAAGTTTGTATGTCGAACGAGCTCAGCGCTGCTGAGAAAATTGTTGAATAAGTTCTAATTGATTTAATGGCTGAGAGAGTCATGTCAGAACGTGGAATGTCTACAGGTGTACAAGCATCGTCCTCAGGTGTACTCCTAGCTTCCTCCTCCACTTCTTGAGCAGGACCATCCTGACCGCCTTCAGAAAGACGATCTAAGCTAGAAAATGACTTCGCCACCATGAATATGATCTCAAGCATCTTGCCTAAATATATCCCACCACTAAGTGGACCAATGAATCAAGACACTGTACCTAGAGACTTCGATTATACTGTAGTCACTGTGTACCTCCCGAAAGGGGTGCATAGTTCATGTTGACTAGGAGAAGCTCACCACACTGAAATTCAGTGATTTTAACCTTGGAGATCGCAAGGTATATAGTATCTTATCCCCGCACAAGTATTTGAATATCACAAAAGGAAAGAACCCCAAGATTGTACCACAACAATGGACCCATAACCTTGCGCAGTCAACCCTCCTCAATGTAATGAAGATTCCACATTTCGGGAGGCATCAGGAAGTAAATGTCTGTGTTCGATTGTTGTTGTCCTACTACCATAGAGGATACCTATGGTTGGACCGACGCATCACAGTGCATCCAATTTCGATCAATCGAATTACTAGGCTAAGCATGCAGGGCCTTGACCAACAGGACTTTTAACCTGGAAAGACCACAGATCATGCTCTCTCTCAACGAATAAAAGACACATATGGCGATCTGGAGAAAGTCATGCGAGGTTACAAGGTAGCCTCTAGTGAGAATGCAACAATACACTTTGGTTTCCAGCTGATCGTAGGCAAATTATTCTGAAAAAATAGACCTACACAGGTGACTGGATTTGTAGTTGACCTCGCAGGGAAGTGCGTGGAGGGACTACAAATGAACTGGGCTAAATACCTTATAAATCAGCTAGATCTTGACTATAGACAAGTGCAGGACCAAGGGTATGAGTTCCACTTTAGCTGGTTTCTCATACTCATCGCCTTCATCATGTGGGAACTTCCCGAGGGAGCCACATTTCCATAGATCGAACCCTTCAAACCCCTGGCCATGAAGTTCTGTACGCTGTGGTACTCCAGCAACATGAACAAACAATGGCATTCCAATGACGTCTTCCATGCGTACTACATTCAGTTGAGGAATTCCATTCAGTCTACATCGTGCATTACACCCAACACTCTTCATAGGTTTCAACCTTTGATGAAATTCAGCGCAGATCATCACTTCACCTACATCACAGCGCGCACAGATGAGTACAAACAATAGCTCCAGTCATATTACAAGTTGACAGAAGATAACCTGGAGGAGATTACCAAGGAATGGTCAGCAGACCTCCTTGTTGCAGCAGACCCCGGAGAGATGTCCACCATAGATAGCCCTGAAGCTATGAAGGATACACCAGGACTGCGCAAGACTAAGAAGAATGTGGAAGTTCAAGATATCCACATCACATCCGTGAAGACTGCTTTTCTCTCACCTGCGAAGGGAGGTGATGATGAAGAACTAGGGGGCATAGAAGTTGAACAGAGCAAAGTCGAGGTTACCCCGCCTAGGAACGAGGCAGATCCCTCCAAGAAAAGGAAGATTACCCCACTGAGGTCCTCATCCAGAAAGAAAACTAAGGCCACCCAGACCATGCTTAAGACTACACTTACCTTGGATGATTTTGACTTCTTAATTTTTGTGCTAAATGATGTTTCAGTAGAGCTCGCGGAAGAGAAAGAAGAAAAGAAGGAAGAACTATTCCACTGGATCACGGGTGAATTCAAAGAAGCACAAAAGGAACTTCAGTCCAACCAAGAATTTTCTATGACACCATTAACAATGGAAATATCAGGAATAGGCGATGAGCCCACACAGTTATGCCATATCACTGAGAAAGTCAAAGCTCTCCTTGGACGAGCTCAAGAAGATATAGCAAAATCCATCGAGGCTTTGGTGCAAGCACAAAGCAAACATGAAGAGCAATGAAGAAAGGAAGAATAGGAGAAGCTTGACTTACAAGCCAAATGGGAGGATGAAAAAGCCCAGTTACAGCAGAGTAAGGACCAGTTACCAGCACAACAACTTGAAACACAAGAAAGAGTTCACAAGGCACTGCGCTCTGTGACGATCATAGAAGTGAAAATGGAAGATCGTCTGCCACAACATGTGACCCAACTGGAAGCAGTAATCCAGGAACTTCAACAGCGCATCACGAATCTAGAGCTCTGCACCGTGCTTGAGACACCCCAAGAGATAAGAGATCTACGAGAGGCGATTGCTCGAAACATAGTCGACCGATTAAAAACTTTGGCTTCGGAATGTAAGAAGCTAAGCACCAGAAGCTCCCATACCTATGAAACCCTCACAGAGAATCCAGAATTGCAGACATTGGAGGCACAACTCCATGAAGCAAAGAAACATATAGATGTGCTACAAGCGCAACTGAAGTCCATAACCTCAGTCGAAAGAATGAAGAGGTTCATAGAGCAACGCATTACCCAAAAAAAAGTACACACGCTGCAAAGTAAAGTAATGGACATCTCTCAATGACTGCAACCACTCCAAGAGAAGGCATGCCAACTATTCGCCAAACTAGAAATCCAGGGAGCTGAACTCAAACAGGGTGTCATCACTACAGAACAACGCCTGGAAGGACCTCTTAATGACACAATAATCCAGGAATTTACTGAACAGGAGGCTCTCGTACTGTAGCAGGTCGAAGCCGCTCGATCCAAGCTCGAGGCATTCGAAGCATAATTGGTCAGATCTGAGTGACTCAGGACGAGTCATAGGTGAGTGTTGGGGGCTTGTTGTCCCTTAACCAAGTTTTGAAGAGTACTTGGTCATACTTGACCACTTTTGGGACTGTGACAGTTTGCCAAGGAAGGAGCGCAACACGAAGAAAAAAATAAGGAAGAAAGACCTATTTTGGAGTCCATTTTAGGGTTTTGGGTTGATGTAATGGGAAAGGGATGTCGTCCCATGGGTCTACCCATGTTTAGGCCCATTTTGTAATCTATAAATAGGAATTGTAGATAGTAAGAGAGAGGGAATAGTAATGTAGTACATCTATGTGATGTATAATTGAAAACTTAGTGCTAGTAAATGGATCTATGTGATCAGATGTATCTTAGAGTGCTTTGTGCATGAGATCAGAAAGCTAAGTGCAAGTTGTTGTAGTCTTGTGTTGAAGAGAAAGGAAGAAGGATCTAGCGAGCTGTGCAGATCTTTTGTCCTGTGCGAAGTAAGGGTCATTGAATCTTTTTGCTGTAACTGTTTGACCAAGATAATATAAAGAAGACTTTGTGGACATAGCCCCAGGGTGGGGGTGAACCACGGTAACTATGTGTATAGTGCTTTGGGCTTCGCTCTAATGTGTTTATTTCTTTCTTGGCTAAGTGCTTTATATGATTAAGTAGATCTAGTTATTCTTTGTGTTGATGATATATGAATGAACGTTAGATCTGATATATAAGATTCTTAGTGCTTGATCTGTTGAATCTAACCTATATTTATGTGGCTAAGTACTGAATCATCTTTAGTATAAGTATTCATTGCGATGCTCTGTGCTATCTGCAAAGTACCATACAGGTTAAATATTGTTGAAGGATCTATGCTAAGTTCCCTATAAAAGATATAATCACATATCTGTGTCCCAGCTAAGGTTGCAGACATTTGAGTCCTACAACCACCCCTGCCTCTACCTCGGGTGAGACTTCATCTACTTTGCAGGTGTTGCTGAAAGGTTCGGTAGTTAGGGATTTGTTGGTGCGCTCTTGAGCGTTGAAACCTAGGTCTACCCTTGTGCCAACAATGGTGAAATTGAGGAATAATTTTATATCGAAAAGCTAGAAGGATTTGTTATACACAACGAAAAATCTCATGTGTGCAGGTTGACAAAATCCCTATATGGACTAAATCAAGAACCTCGTGCTTAGTATGAGAAAATGGATGGATTCCTGATAAGTTTGGGCTTCAACAAGAGTGTTGTTGATCCAAACCTATATTATCACATTGATGGCAATGAGTGCTTAATTATGTTCCTATATGTGGGTGACCTTTTCCTCACCAGTTCAAAGAGACTCACTATTGAATGAAAACAAGCATTGATTGCTAAATTTGAGATGAAAGATTTAGGCTTGATTCATTAATTCTTGGGACTAGAAGTGTGGCAGAGAATAGATGAGATTTTCCCGAGTCAAGGAAAATATATTGTAGAGATATTGAAAAAATTTGATATGACAGAATGAAAATAAATGCCTACACCAATGGTGATGGATTTGAAGAAAATGAGTGATGCTGATTCAGGAGAGATCGCTCCACATTTGTACAAACAATTGATTGGATCATTGATTTATATGGTTAAAACCAAAGCTGATATATGCTATGTAGTGAATGTGCTTAGCCAGATCATGAGCCAACCGAGACAGACTCACTGGATAGTGGAAACACATGTATTTAGATACCTACGAGGCATAGTTAGATATGGCCTGAGATATGGCTGAGCACTAGTGAGTGTGATTTTCCTGTGAGACGTAGTGAGATAGAGATGTTGACATCCCTGTGGTTGAGCATAGATAGATGTGCCCTAGTGCCTGAGCACTAGAGGGTGTATGAGAACCCTTTCTACATTGTTCAAGAGTCAAACTTACCTGTAACCCTATTTGTGATGTAAAGGGTATAGGTCGACCCCACCATAAAGTGAAAGATAATTAATATGGAAATTATTAATTATATTGTGATTTATTGAGGTCAGCCCTGTTGTGCCAATAGACACTACTGTTGATATACTCATTCTAATATAAATAAAGGTAAATTCCCCATTGAGGAATCATAACACATGTGTGAGTTTGTAAATTTCAGAAAGTATTTGTTCTTGAGAAAAGTGTACACCTCTCTTAGGCGCTAGTCTTCTAGGGTTTTGTGAGCACCCTTTTGTGTGCTAGGTTTATGGTGTGGGAGGTCTTTCTCTTGAAGAATATAGCAAAGGATTGGCTGGGTGGTCTTCCCTTGTTGAGAAGTGTTTCCTAGGATATTTCTTGTGTACTTGTGCATGGTGTTTTCTTCTTGTGATAATGGTTGCTGCAACAAATTGTTAATGCTGAAATTTCAAATGTCTATGGTTCAAGTAAAATTCTGAAATTGTAATGAACTTTTGGTGAAATTTCAAATGTCTATGGTTCAAGTAAAATTCTAAAATTGTAATGAACTTCATGCTTGAGCCTAGCTTATTGAAAAATCAACAGAAATATGGGATTGATTTTTGTTTAGTTCATTTTAATATTTCCCTTATTCCTTGTTTCTTGTTATGCCTGAATGACGTCTCAAGATATGTGTTTTTATGGGACTGCATGGTTTGGCGTGTTTGTCTAGTCATCACTATGTATGGTTAAGTTGATTGTGTTATTGGTTAGTTACATGAGTTTGTATGTCATGACTGTATATTGTTATTTACACTAGAGTTGTGTTAAGATGTTGTGAAGGAGGCACAATTGAAACTATTTTATATGTTGGAGATTCCATTATCACAACTAGATTTCATGGAGCCACAACTCAAAGACTTCATTTCCAACCTAGTACTGAAACCTTGGAAGGGAAGTGGTATATCCTGAAGGACTGTAGTGCAGAGAATGGATACACTTCCTTGGGCTGTGCAGGTTGAGGGGAATGAGATTTTATTGGTTGGAATTGTTGTTGGAATCAATAAAGTATGAAAGATATTACAGCTAGAGTTTCTGGAGCCGCAACCCAGAGACTTCCTAGTTGACCTTGTACTAGAACCATGGAAGAGAAGTGGTACATCCTAAAGGATTGCAATGCAGAGAAGGGTTACACTTCCTTTGGTTGTGAAATTTGAGGGGAATGCAAGTTGTTAGCTGGAATTTTTGTGGGAATTGGTAGAGCATGAAGAATGTTACAACTAGAGCCAAAGGAAGATTGTTCAAGCCATGAAAAATTGAAATACTATTGGTTGGAATTGCTTCGAAAACGATGAATTGTGTTTTTTATCTTATGCGGGATTGGGCCAAGGAGCCCAAGTATCTATGTTTTTCTAGGTGAGAGTGCCTATGTATGTATAGTTTCTTGGGCCAGGGTGCCTATGTATCTATGATTTATGGGCAAAGATCCTATGTAATTTTTTTTTACGCTGGAATGCCTATGTGATGTTGGATTGGGGAGCCTATTGTTAAAAAAACGGGATCTTGGAGCAATAAAATAAAACAAATGCCAAAATACACACAAAATATACACAATACAATAGAGACATAGATAAACTTGGTTCACCCAATGTGGGATATGTCCACTGGAGAAATTTCTAGGTCATTCCTTTTTATTATCCAACAAAATGAAGGGATACAACCTACAGTACACATGTTGTAACTTCCTCTTCTTCTCTCACAGTATCCTCTCTCATAATACAATATTCAGGATAATACACAACCATAATACAATTTAATCATAAAAGAGGGTTTCCTTGTAGGGAAAATCCCTAAAAATAACTTCTATCGTCATATCTGTGACCTTATAATGAACGGTTTGTATTGACTACGAAATTACAATATTTTACAAGGCAATTTTTCCCAATATTTCACTTCGGGGGCGCTGCCCCCAAACCCCTCGAGACGGAGGGGGATACAAAATTTTTCGTTTCTCCCCCCTGGACCCCTTTGGTGACAGTTTTGGGGGGAAAATCCCCCCAACACCCCCCCATTAGGGAATGGGGTCCAAGCACAGCTGAAACAAACCTCTCAATCAAGAATATAATCAGGCTCCACAACCAACAATATCCCACTTGGAGACTGATCAAAATAACTCCACTGTTGTTGTATCTGTTGGAATATACTCCACCTTGAACATGAAAAATTTATCATCTTCACCTTCATGCTTGAAGACCAAATGAAACTAAGAAGGAACTCAATTTCTCCCTGGTTACTTTCTTTGTTAACATGTCTGTAGGATTCTGGATACTATGTATCTTTTCCAACATCAAATATCCATCTTCCAAGATGGATCATATGAAATGGTACCTGAGCTATATATGCTTAGTCCTTGAATGGAAGGATGAGTTATTTGCAAGATGAATGGCACTCTCACTATCACAATACAACCTATTATTCTCGTGCTTCTTTCCCAATTCCTCCATAAACCTTTGTAACCAAATCATTTCTTTACTAGCCTCTATAGAAACAACATACTTTGCTTCTGTTGTTTAATGTACAACAACATTTTGTTGTTTTTAAATCCAACTTAATGTTGTTCCACCTATAGTAAAAACATACCCTATGGTGATCCTCCTACTATATTTATCAACTGTCATATTTGAAGCAACATATCCCTATAGAACAATGTCTCAACATCCAAAACATAATTCATGAGTAGAAGTACCTCTCAAATACCTAAGAATCCACTTTACTGCCTCTTGGTGTTCTTTACTTGGATTTTTCCTATACCTACTCATAACTCCCACTACATGTGCAATACATGGTCTTGTGCAAACCATCGCATACATCAAGATGCTAACTATTGATGGATAAGGGACCCTCGACATGTATCATATCTCCTCATGTGTCTTGGGACACATTTCCTTAGTTAATTTGAAATGGCTGGCCAAAGGTGTACTAACTGATTTTTCATTCTGCATTCTAAACCTCTCCAATACCTTCTTTATGTACTCACCTTGAGACAATGTCAATTTGTGATTTTTCATGTCTCTTGTTATTCTCATACAAAGGATTTTCTTTCCAGCACCCAAATCATTCATCACAAATGAATTAGATAATTTCTTCATGAGCACATTTATATCTTGAATATTAGACCTTGCAACAAGCATGTCATCTACATACAATAGCAAGATAATATAGATTCCATTTTCTATCCTTTTAAAATAAACACAGTGATCAAAATGACATCTAATATAACCTTGTTCTGTCATAAACCTGTCAAACTTCAAATACCACTAACTTGGAGCTTACTTTAGGCCATAAAAGATCTTCTTCAACCTGCATATGAAATTCTCATTCCCTTTGACCTCATACCCCTATTGTTGCTACATATAAATATCTTCCTCCAAATCCCCATGGAGAAAATTTGATTTTACATCTAACTGTTCAAGATGAAAATATTCTACTGCACAAGACTTAAAATAGTCCTAATTGAAGTCATCTTAACAACAGGAGAAAATATTTCATCATAATCTATACCTTTCTTTTGTCCAGACCCCTTTACAACAAGTCTATCCTTGTACCATTTGTTTCCTCCATCTTCTTCCTTCAACTTGTAAACCCATTTATTCTACAATGATATTTTTCCTACAAGCAACTGAACCAAGTGCCAATTCTAGCTATTTACCAAGGAATCCATTTCCTCTTTCATTTCTTGGTCCCACTTCTTTTTAGTGTTTACCTATCATAACATTCTGGTTCACCATAATCAGTCAACAATAAATAATATAGTGAAGGAGAGTATCATTCAGGGGGTCTACGTAACCTGATATATCTTCTAACAACACTTGTAGGAGTTGGAGGTACCTGCTGCTCCTGTTGTTGTACATTTTTATTTTCTAGTACCTTTGGAATTTCTTTTTCAGTGATCTCATCAAGCACTGTGTATTCTGGTTTTTATTTTTCCTCTTTATTTCCCTATAATTGATATTTGTACATGACCTTCTTATTGAATATGAAATCTCTACTCCTAATGATTTTTATTTTTTTTTCATAATCCCATAAGATATAACCAAAATCATTAACACCATATCTAATAAAGGTACACTTCTTGTATTTTTCCTCAAGCATTGTTCTATTTTCTTTATCAATATGGACAAATGCTTCACAACTGAATGTCTTCAAAAAATAATAGTTTACCTTTTTACCTATCCATTCCTCCTTTGGAATTCCACCATCAGAAGAGCTTGAAGGTCCTCTATTTATAAAGTAAACAATACTATCTACATCATCTGCCCATAACTGTAAGGGAAACCCAACATGCAATCTCATACTCCATGCACACTCCATGATTGTCATGTTCATCCTTTCTGACACACCATTTTCTTGTGGTGTTCGTGGAACTGTTTTTTCTCTACGAATACCATGGTATGAACAATAATAATCAAATTCCTTACTGCAATATTCACCTCCACTGTATGATCTGAGACACGTCAACCTTTTTTCCTGTCTCATTCTCAACCAAATCTTTTCATTTCTTAAAAGTGTAAAAAACATGAGATTATTGTTGAATGCAATAAACCCAAGTTTTTCTAGTTGCATCATCAATAAAAGTAACATAATAATGAGATCCATAAAGAGATGACACCTGAGCTGGTCCCCATACATGTATGAAAAATCTCTAACCTTTCATTATTATTTTCTTCTCTGCCTATGAGAAATATGAATCTCTTTTGTTTTCCATAAACACAATGTTCACATAAATAAAAATCAATTTATTTAAGATATGGAAACAAATTTCTTTTGTGAAGTATCTACATCCCCTTCTCACTCATGTGTCCAAGCCTATGATGACACAGTTCTATATCCACTCCTATAGAAGCTAAAGAGATAAAAGAGTTAGTATTACTAGTACATAAATACATCTCTCCTTTTGCAATCACCAGTGATCCTTTGGTGACCTTCCACACCTTATTTGTAAATATAGATATAAAACCTTCACTTGCTAACTTCCTTGTTGAAATTATATTTTTACTTAGATTTGGTACATGTCTTACCTAATTCAATAACCATTGGTTTGCAGTGTTTTTCTTTATTTGTACCTTACCCATTGTAAAAAAAAATCATGGTGCATCATCATCCAAATGAACCTGTCCAAAATCACCTTGAACATAATCTAGAAAATGTTTCCTATGGGGTGTGGCATGAAATGAAGCCCCTGAATATACTACACAAGACTCGTAAATATTATCTACATAAATAATCAAAGCATCTTGTAACACATCACCTATTACATTTGCTTCTTGATTTTTCTCCTATTGTCCATCTCTTTGTTTCTTTGGAGCTCTATAGTATTTCTTTAGATGTCATTTATTCCCACAATTATAACACTCTATCTTCCCCATTATGGATTTGGATATTCCCTTCCTATAATTCCCACATTTCCCTAATCCCTTTCCTCTATCCTTTTGTCTTCCCCTATTCTCTATGTTTAATGCATTACCTGATGTCTCGCCTATGATTTTTCATCGCATTTCCTTGCTAAGGATAACACCAACAACATAATCAAATTTTAGAATGTTTGAACCAGAGACAAAGTTACTTACAACCATGACCAAGCCATTCCAATTTTTTGGCAATGAGCACAGGATTAGAAGAGCCCTGACCTCATCATCAAAGTCCACTTTTACAGAACTTAGTTGATTAGTAACCATATGAAATTCATTTAAATGATCTGCAATAGACCCACCTTATGACATCTTCATATTAAAAAATCACTTCATTAGAAATACCTTATTGGACACTGAGGTTTTTTAATACAGTTTATCCAGTGCATCCATCATCTCCTTCATTGTATTTTCTTTTGAAATATTGAAGGCCACTGACACTACGAGGCTCAACCCTATCATTCCTAGTGTCTTTCTATCAAGAACCTCCCATCCTTTGTCCTTCATGGTCGTCGACTTCTTTGCTATTATGCACAATGGTAGGAATATATCCTTCTAATATAAATAATCGTCAATCTACATCTTCCATGACTGGTAGTTTTGGCCATTAAATTTCGTGACCTTAAACTTTTCATCTTCCTCCGTTGCTCCCACTCGAACCAGGAACCCTCTTTTCCTACGAGTTACCTTTCGCTCTGATACCAGTTGTTACAAAAACAAGATTCTGGAAAAATAAAATAAAATAAATGAAAAAATAAAACACAGAATATACACAGTACAATAGAGACAAAGATATACGCGATTCACCCAGTGTGGTCTACGTTCACTAGAGAAATTTCCAAGTACTTCCTTTTTTTTATCCAACAAAATGAAGGGATACAACCTACATCACACCCATTATAACTTTCTCTTCTTTCTCTCACAATATCCTCTCTCATAATACAATATTCACGATAATACATAGCCACAATACAATTCCCTTATAAGAGAGGGTTTCCTTCTAGGTAACAAAACCCTAAAAACAACTTCTACAGTTAGATTTGCGACCTTATAATGAACAGTCCAGATTGACAACGAAATTACAAAATTTTACAAGGTAATTTTTCCCAATATTTCTCTTTTGGGGCGTTTCCCACGAATCCCTTACCCGGGGGGGGTACAAAAATTGTNCTGGAAAAAATTGTGGGGTGGAAATCCCCCCCACACCACCCCGTTAAGGAATGGGGTCCAAGCACAATTGAAACAAACCTCTGAATCATGAAGATAATAAGGCTCCACAACCAACACCTATATGATTTAGTAATGGCACGAGCGCTAGACTTGAAAAGTGAATGAACACTTGTAGGGTGTTTTTCACTAAGGACTGTAAAAATAAGTGGGAGGGGATATAACATCCCCAGTTTTAATCCCTATGAATTATAATTTAATTGTATAAATATGATTTAGGATGGTAAGATGATGTGTTGGGACAAAGAGTCTATATTAGTTTAATGTGGCCGAAGGCCGAATGGTAAATTAGGTGCATTGAAATAGATATTAAAAAAATAGTAATCATTGGCTGCGATAAAAAAAGGATTAAGAATGATAGGGGGATATGATTCCACAAGATATAGGGGGACCAAGGGGAAAATTACTCATGGGTATTAATCCAACCCACATTCCTAAATTACTACTATTGTTGTGTAAATATTCTATTTGTTGTTGAGTACATTGCTAAAGCCAACCATCAAACTCATGTAAGAGGGTGGGTGTGAGGAGTCACATCCCATAGTGATTGGAAATCATGGGCATGAGTAGAATCAGATTGGGGAAGAGTGTAAGTTAAGTCAAGAAAGCAAGCAAATAGAGGAAATTTGTGTGGCCAAGGGGTTAGTTTTTGGAGAGTCACATTTTTGCATGGAGAGCAATTATTTTGTTGTTGAGTGTTGCTAAATCCAACCATCAAACTCATGTAAGAGGGTGGGTGTGAGGAATCACATCCCATAGTTATTGGAAATCATGGGATGGAGTACAATCATCTTGGGGAAGAGTGTAAGTCAAGTCAATCAAGCAAGCAAAGAGACGAAATTTGTGTGGCCAAGGGGTTAGTTTTTGGAGAGTCACATTTTTGCATGGAGAGCAGTTTTTACTCACATATTTTTGGAAAACAAGAGAGAAGATGAGTGTTGGGAAGAGAACCAACCATGTTGGGATTGAAGGAAACCATTGTTGGGTTGTGCTTATACGGAGAAAGAGGTTATAAATCAGGCTGTAATTTTGTGAAGCATTTTTATGTTGAGAAATAGAATCAAGATCCTTGTGAAGGATGTTGTAAGCATTATTGGAGTAGATGGGATGTTTTATATTAAAAAATATGCACTAGATCCCTGGAGGAAAGTGGGGAGGCCTGAGGAATTGTGTGCAATGAAGGGGGATCCCATTCCTTGGTTTGTGCGGGTGGTGGGAAACATATTGGAATCTAGGTTTTAGGGTTGTTGTGTGTGAAGAGTGGATAGCTAAAGGGTCGGATATCCTTTTGGACTCATAGCCTTAACTTAGGGGTGGATTGATGTTGAAATAAAGTGAGCATCAATGATAATGGCTAAAAGGTTAATCCTTTGTATGTAGTCAGTTGGTTATATATTAACATATAAGTTCTTTGTTGTGTTTATCATAATACTTCGTTGTGTAAATGGTTTATATGGTGTTGTTTGTTTATTCTTTTCTTGAGAAGTTTCATTCATGTTTTAATATATGTTGTTAGATACATTTAGAACTATGGTATCAGTCAAATGGTTAAATTGTGTGTGATTTGTAACTGATATGCTACATGAATTTAATGAACATAAAATCTTAATTTTAAATGTGTATTCTGCACGTAATGTTTCTCAACTAGTACTTGGGTACGTTACAACGTATCTTCTCTGTGTGTATGAAATTGTCAACACCTTTAGAAGAATTGGTGAAAAGGTTGAAGAATCGATGATTGTACAAAAGGTGTTAAGGTCACTCCCCTTAAGATTTGATGCCGAAGTTTTTTCCATTGAAGAAATGAAGGATATTGATTCATTAACAATGGATGAATTGCATGGGATCCTCACGACATATGAAATGAGAATAGAGAAAGAAAATCCAACAAATAAAGAAGAAGCCTTTAAAACCTCAAATAAGAATGAGAACGAAGAGAATGAATCAAACGATAGATCCGACACTGAGTCAAATAAAATGGAAGCCCATTTTGTGAGGAAACTCAAGAAAGGATATGGAAAATATAAAGGTAAGATTCCCCTTAAGTTCTTTAATTGTGGAAAAGTAGGAAATTTTTTTGATAAGTTTCCATATGCAAAGGATGAAAGTAGTGATGTTGAGTAATACCATAATGTAAAGAAAGGGAGAAAAAATCATCAACAAAAAAAGAACCAAAAATAGGACAAGCATGAAAAGAAGAATAAATGTTATAAGCAGAAGAATAATCTCTACTCAAAAAGGGTTAGTGACTTGCCTGAAGAAAGTAGTTTCTATAGTGACAGAGAAGAAACTCTCTTTATGGCAATCAAAATAAATATTGATAAAAAAATAGAAACAATGCATTCAGAAGAAGAAGAAAATGTCGAAACGTATGGGGAAGTGAATCTTGAAGAACTCATTTGTGCCTTGAGCAAAATAAAGAATCTTACAAAGAAGAATTTGAAACAAAAGGAGCAGTTTCAAAAATATGAAGAAGAGGACCGTGATTAAAATACAAAATGTTATAAATCCTTGAAGAAATAGAAAATACTATCATGAACCTAAAGGTTGAATTAGAATAAGAAAGAAGGATGTAATAGGTTGCAAGAATCCAACTAAGGAAAAAAGGAAGAAAGTTGCAGAGAGATAGAATCTAAAATTACTTCCTTAAGAAAAAAACTTGAGAAACCAACTATTAAGTTGAATAGAAGCTTGATGTTTGAAAAGAGTACTAAAATATTAGATTATATCATCGATTTTCAAAGTTCTCCATTCATCAAGACTACTATTGGATATGATGTTGTTGTTTCCTCCCTACATACACATAGCCTTGCAATAGCCAGAGAAGTTTTTATTATTGTAGGAGTTCAAACTAGTTTTCCAGAAGAGAAACCTATTGTTGATTATGTCGAACATATTGATGAGATGCATGTTCCTCACATATAAGAATTTCAGCATTCATATTACATTGTTGTCGATAATTCAAGTTTTTATAATCATATAAGTGAACCTAACCCTAATCCTACTTCCTCTGATCATCCAACACAAAAATATGTTCCCTATCATCATCCTCACCATAAAAATCGAAGGAATGGTAGTCATGCTTTCAGATATTTACAGAAGAGGCATGAAAGATAGAATTGTCATCTAGTTCCAACTACTAGTATATATTGTGGTTGGATTTATAGATGGTCTTGGAATAATTTGAAAAAATGTTTGAGGACTTCATATCGGTGTGTATCATCGGTTGTATAGTTGTGCAATGATCCTCTTACTTACTGATGATTTCCTTGAAAGTGGTCGACCGAAGATTGACCCAACATGATAGTTGATTGGAGTTTCAACTGAATTTTTATAGAGAAGTGCAAGCTCGGGGGGCTCATCCCTTTGCAATTTATTTCAAAGGGGGGGAGTTTCAGATAGGGGGAGAATTATTTCTATGCATGGTGGACTATGTGTTTCATTGCAGTATTTCCATCAATGACAAAGGGGGAGATTGTTGAAATTGTTGTCAAAGGGTTAATGATGTTATTAATGTCATATTGTGGTATTAAAACACACAAANTATATATATATATATAGGTATACTAGTATATTAAAAAGGGGTCCATGTGAAAAAGTGAAATGGTGGTTTCAAACACATGGGTTTGGGGTATTTTCCCATGGTATTTGGGGCATTTGTGCATGGTATTGAGAATAAATTATTTAATTAATGAACACATCCCTTCATGAATGGTTATGAAAAAAGTATAAAAAGAGTAAGCATTGAGAGAAATAAGTGTGTGAACAATGGATTGGCAAAGATTGAATTGTGAAATCAATTTTCAATCATCTTGGTATTTTCTTGATAACTTGTTTCCTAATATGTTTTATACCCTACAATTCAGAAGAGGTGGAGGTGATGTCCTAGTGTACTTTTGATAAAATTGCATATGCTGGTTCACTATATGTTCAGAGATATTATCTGTGGAATTTAGGGTTATTGAATGCTCCTAAAATCAATTTCAAATAGGTTAGCTTGGAACTTTTGCTATAACTTATTTTCTAGGATTTTGAGACCTTGATATTTTGCAATGATAAAGGACATAACTACATGTACATGTGTTAAAAATGTAATATATTGGTTCTCTATACTTTCATATATATTCCCTGTGGAAGTTAGGGTTCCTCACTGCTCTTGAAATTAGTTTCAAACGGGTAACCTTGGCACTTTCACTATAACTTATTTTCTGGGATGTTTTAGACCCTGATATTTTGCATCGATAGAGGATATATATGAGTTTAGATGTGGGACAAATATAATATGCTCGTTCTCTATAAATTTGGAGATATTCCTTATGGAATTTAAGGTTTCTGACTACTCCTGAAATTACTTTCAAACATGTCAACTTGACACTTTTTCTATAACTTATTTTATGGGATGACTGAGACATTGATATTTTTCAAAGACAGAGGAGAGATCTTGGTGTACATGTGGTAAAAATATTATATTTTGTATCACCACACTTTTTTAGATATGATATATGTAAGCTAGGGTCTTTGAATGGTCCTAAGATCAGTCTCAAACATGTCATTTTGGAATTTTTTCTATAACTTCATTTCTAGGACTTTTCAGACTATGAAAATTTTAGAGAGAAGAAAAGACTTACAAAAGTACCACGGGTAGAAATATTAGAATGAGATTTGCAAAATTGGATATGTGACATGTTGTACAAGTTTGTTCTTCGGAAGAGGCCCAAAGCAACAAGATTTGGGAAAGTTTCCATTTAGAAATTCAAAATTTAGTCAAACCTGCTAAAGGAAGAAGTATTGAGCAGCCATAGTGAAGGAAGAAGTGGTGAGTAGACCTAGTAAAGGTAGAATCAATGAGCATACCCAATGAAGGTAGAAATAACAAGCAGACTTAGTGAAGGTTGGTGTAGCTCAGAAATTGGTGTCTCTTGCTAAGTTGGTGCTTAGTAGTGGGGATTGGTGTCTCTAGTAGATTGGTTTCTATGAATATATATAAGAGACTGGTGTCTCTTTCTAAGTTGGTTCTTAGTGATGGGTATTGGTGTCTACGAGTATCTGAAATAGATGGGTCTCTCTTGCTAAGTTGGTGCTTAGCTATGGGGATTGGTGTCTCTAGTATATTGGTGTTTACAAATATCTATAATAGTAGGTTGATATCTACCAAGATTTGTACCAGTGGGTATTGGTGTCTCCAGTAGTTTGGTTCCTACAAATAATTACAAAGTAAAGTTTTGTAGTTTTCTCTCGAAAGTGTTTCCACGTAAATCTTGTGTTCCATGTGCTACTATTAATATGTGATTTTTTTCTTATGGTTAATGAATGTTTGAAAAATTAAAATATTTTCTTATACTAATTCACCCCACCATTCCTCTCAATATAAGTGTTTTTTGAACATGAAGATCACGGAGAAATAACTTATAGCAACGATCGCGATGGAAGCACATCCCAAGAAGAAAAAATGACATTTTATTTTAAATTTTAATATAAAAGAAATATATTTGAATTATGTGTATGTTTAAATGAAATGTATTCAACAATGTGTGTCACGTACAACAAAATTTGAAGAAACTTTAAGGAATTTTTTACAATTTAAGTGGAAAAGAACATAAAATATTTATGCAAATGTTGCAAAGAGAGGAATTAAGTGTATTGAAAGGTGATAATTATAAACTTTTTATTTGATTTTTTACTAATAATGTACTTATTAACTATAATTGCTAACATGTTTCAAGCATTTGATTTAACATTTGTTGAATTTTGTGTAGGTACAAAAAACAAGTGATTAGAAGATCATCCTAAGAAGATAAAAATTATGAAAGATGTAAATAATGACACGACTTGGTCCTCAATTAATTTGGAGTGATGTTGGAAGTTAATGAGAGGGGGGAAATGTGTATAACACTATGACAGATAGAGTAAATATAATGTATAGATTTTCTTTTCACATACATTACAAAAATCAATCCAATGACTCTAAGAATCATGTTATATATAAAGTACATAAAATGTTTTTATAGCAATGGATGAGACTTGTAACACTTGCAATAAAAAACATACAATAACAAAAAAGAATCACTTAAATGTATTATTGCTAAACATTCTTTTGTATAATATGCATATATTAATCCAAAAAAAATCCAAATTAATATTTTTGCTATATTTATTTTCATAAAAATATTAATTGATTTTTTTATTTGTGCTTTTTTATTTTTTTTAGGAAGTTTGATAAAATTTCAAAGGATGAATGAGGTGACATCTATAGGGATGTCTAAAAACGTGTACAAGGATATGGTCAAAGAAATTAGTATAATTTCATAACAAGAAGAGCCATGCCAACAACATCATGCATGAAACCTATGCAATCATTGATTTTCTTGTGTATGGAGAATATAATTGTCAAATGAAATATTAATTTTTAATTATTTTGTTGTTACTGAAAAGAAAAGAAAATGGAACCCATTCAACACACAAGATAGGATGACAATGTAGAAAAGGGTACAGAGTTTGTAAATGCATACATTTTCTTTATAAATTAAGATTTTTTTTTTTTTGTGTGATGTTTATATTTTAGTTAATTTAAAATATTCTATGGATGTTTTTGATAGGTGCTAGCATACAAAAAAGAGTTATCCAAAAATTTGATTGAAATCATATTAAGTATGGGTTGTGAGTATATGTTGGAGTATCAAAGGTTAATTGAACAACTGATAAGTAGCTATGTTGTTTTACGTATTCTATAATTAATAACACAACAATACATATTTCATTATATCTATGATTTGTCATAGCATATAAAACTCACAAGAAACAAATTATGGAGTGGAGCCAATAAAATCTGTCTTGAATCATGGATTTGAAAGAATGCCCATTGTTTATGAAACACATGCTACTATGGTACACTTTTTAATTGACAAAATCATTTATATTATACTATAAATGTATATATATTCATTAAACTTTATCTATGTGTTTGTATATGGAACACAAAGAGGAAAAATGTCAAAAACAAACCAATCAAGAAACCATCCCAAATAATCCAAATACAATATCCCCTAGAAGTGATGAATAAATTTGGCATGCAAGAAACACTAGAAACAAGAGTAGTTTGATCAATGAATGATTATCATTGGAATTGAATGTTATAGGTTGTATATTTTGAAATGTTACTTTATGAAAATCAAACATTTTATTTAATCTATACATAGTGCCTCAATTGCATCATGACATATTACCAATAATTGGAACACTTATTTATTGAAATTTTTATTATTATGGATCTTTATATTGTCCCATTTTGTATTATAAAGGGTCTCTTATTCATATATACTAAAATGGATTTCATATTCTATTACATTGTCGAGTGTCATAAATAGTTGAGTTGTTGATTAAATATATGATACTTTACATTATTACTATGAACAAAGATGTAATGAATTGGTATATTTGTTTAAACAATACAACACATCAATACATCAATACAAAGATTATATCAAAACTCAATAATTAAAATATAAAAACCAATATTATTATAAAAAAATATTTAGTTTTTTATAATTAATTAAAATTTTGTAAAGAAAAAAAAAATACATTTACATACCCTAACCTTGAAGAATTCAACACCAAAACATATCAATACATTGTTTTCGTTTGAAATCAATGTTACAATTCATATATATTTACACACATATTTATTTTAATAACTCTTACACACTAGTGCAAATAACTATATTAAAAACAAAAGTGCTCCTAATACCAACAACAACATTCTTCCTTTAACGATCCAATTATCATTTTCGTTACTATTATTATAACCATTACAATACATAAGAGTGCAAAGTTACTATACCCACATGTGATTTTATAGATGTAATACACATTGGTTCTTTCATTTTATAAAATATGCAACAAGGTATCGAACATATACAATACACAGAGATCCATATTATATATTTTTAGAGACTTAGTGTTTATCAAATATTGCCACCCACCGTGTATCATCGATATAATAACAAATATGCATCGTGGCTTTAGAAATATATTATACCTGCCGGTGCATATAATATATTTTTGAAGTTGTGCGTATAAAATATTGATAAACCAATGCATATATTGTATATCGGGCACACCAGTGACATTGTCTAAATAAGTGAACCAATTAAAAAAAAATTGTTATAACTTTTAACCATCCATAATTTTAATTTTTTAGTTACATTGAAAATCTGATAAAATCTAGGTAAAAACCTTCACTCTCAATAGAAAAGTTTTTGGATATTTTTTCCTAATTTTGTAACACTAAAATCTTTTGCAAAAATCTCCACTAAAAGATGGTTTCCTTGTAGTGATGCATTAAAAAGATGGATTATCAATAAACCATTTAATTGTACATTATTCATATGCAAAAGAGGTATGGGATGGAGCAACAAAATTGACATTTTTGGAATTGAAATTCACAACTTCAAATTTAAATTGGCACTTTTGGAATCAAAATTCACACTTTTGAAAACCAATATTCACACATTTAAAATCCTATTTTACACTTTAGAAACACTAATATTCACAATTTCATAATCAAAGCTCACATTTTCTTAGTTTAGATTTTTCCTTCTTTATCGAAATTTAATGAAATTGGGGTTTCATGCATAGAATGAGGTAAATAAAGAAACATGTTAATGAAATTGGGGTTTCATGCATAGAATGAGGTAAATAAAGAAACATGTTTGTTGAACCAATATAACACATCCAACAACAACTTCACCATATTTTTCATAAAGGCAACAATAAATCCAAGTGAAAGAAGAAAACCATATGATTCAACACAAGTTTCAAGCTCATGAGAAGGCATGATTTCATATATAGAAAGAGAAACTCATATTTAGCCTCCACAAGAATTTTATGACACTTTGATATGGGTCCTACACTATCATCAAGGTAGTGAGTGAGAATTATTTTGAATTGAGTCTCCCACCCCTCCTCAACTTACATGTTGTAAGTATTGTGGAACTACTTTGACCAAAATTTTCATTGGATAACTCAAAGATGGAAATGAACTTGGCCACTAAAGAAATAAATCCTCACTACATTGAACAATATACAATGGATATGATTATTTACACCAAGGTGAATATGGCCAACCAATAGGACATACAACTCTATTAGGTTGTCAAAGTAGTACAAGTGCCTCACCAAGAACACGATACTACAGAGGTTTCCCCATATAGTGCATGAATGCAACATAATAGTGACCATTTCTACTCAGGGGAAGAACTAATCCAAGTGTACATCCAAGGTTGTCTAAGAAATTATATCAACACTAAAAACTTTTTGGTTGTCTAAATTTCTTCCCAACAAGATAAAGGAGACCCAAAATGGAGTATCAAGTAAATAGTTACGATCCTAGTAAGTATCGACTTTTTTGGACTACTCATTGAACATCCAATTCAACATTCCTACTCAGCTCTAACTTCATCATGGGGTTTAAGATTTATTTTTTCTTAGGATTTTCACATTATTATAAATTAAAGTTCCATCCTCTTGTTATGAGATTTTTGCGATTGAGTATAGGAGTCACATGTCTTCTTAAAGATGAGATACCACCATTCTATCCATTATATATTGCTATATACATTGTAGCATATTTCTCATTTGAATCATTTTAATATAATTTGGTAATCCTTGTAATATCATGCTTTCAATGTTGTACATCTTATAATATGTTTGCATTATTGTGTGTCATTTTTTTTCATTCTCAATCCAATTTTGATGAGAGTGGGGTCTAAGCCCTTGCTCCCTAAAATTCAACCCTCAATCATCAAATTTATTCTTTAATCTTCACCCCTTTAACTACCAACATATATCCATCTTAATCATTGATTTATAAGAGACCCATATGAATCAAACCCCTCAAATTGAAAACCATTTTATAATGTAAAAATTTGAGGAAATGATTGCACCTCAAGTTATTTAACACTTCTAATACTTATATATCTAGTACTAAGATGAATCTATGCATATATGATTTAAATTTTTATTCTTCAAATAGACTTGAAAACACTTTATTTTTTATTATAAAATTATTTTAAATTTTAAATATTTTTATCCTATATATATTACCTAAAATAGTTTACATAAATAAACAAAAATAAGTAAGCTATACAAAACAAAACACCTCTGTATAATAATTATTACTTTTAATATGATAACCTTAACTTATAATTCTCAACCATGAACCATATTAAGTAATCCATAATCCTACAACTCTATATTCCAAAACATTGTCCTAAATCATTAAAACCTTCACCCTTAAATCTTAGAACAAAGTTTTAAATGAATTTTTAATTATAGAATAAAACTGTATACTTTATTTATAATTTAATATTACACTTTAAAATAAAAAGTTAAAACATATATATATTTTCAGAAAATGACAAAATATGACACTAAAAATTCAAAAAGTATTAATATCCACATGTTAATTATTTATTATGTCGACCATTATTTTTCCACTAGTCCTAAAATCATGGCATTGACATTCTTGTACCAAAAATTATTTGAGATGTCTAAAATTCAAATCTAAAGATAATATTGTTTATGATTAAGAATTTTCTGCCCATGTGCCTATCACCCTCACTGTTCTAATTCAAGTATATATTCTTCGAATCACACCTAATAAGGCCAAGTTAATGATGTAACCTTGTCTCATAAATAATAATAACAATGAATGATCAGTTGATTTCTTCTGTGTAGACGTTTGGTTATTGATTTCTTCTGTGAAGAAGTTTGGTTTTAGTATATTTTTTCTTAAACACGACAAAATATCCTCAAAGGGAAGGCGACTTTGTTTTTAGTATCTCTTTTTTGTATGAACACGACAAAATATGCTCAGAGGAAGGCAACTTTGCAGTTCCAGTTTGACTAAATGGCTCTGATTGAATCCACAGTCTCTTTTTATACATACACCACAAAATGGCTGTGATTGAATCTATTGTCTCTTTTATGTACACACCACAAAATATGCCGAAAGTAAGGCGACGTTGCATTTCCTACTTTCGACTACAGAGCTCTGATTGATTCGGTCTCTTACCAACAAAGCGATTTGACTTGGATCTGACATCAAAGCTAGTGAGTACAACAATCTAGAAACCTTTAGAATTCGAAACAGCGAGATGATGTAACAAAACACAACACAGACCAACCGTCCTACGGCACCGGGACTTAAGGAGACAACTTTCTGGCTCAACATGACTCGTAGACTCACGACTTGAAGCAGAGAGAGCGCCAAGTCAATGCGACGACTAGCTAGAGAATGCAGTGAGCAAGCTAATTAGGAATTACAAAACCATGACACCATGCTTGCTGTTAATAAGTCAGGTATATCATACTGTACTTGAAGTATGAAAGCCACGTATATCATATTATCTTGAAAAGTAAAAGCTAATTTGACTTTGGGATTATTAGGGTTCGTGAATCTCAAAATTTCTCGTTTGGGATTATTAGGGTTTGTGAATGGCAAATTTCACGTTGTGGTTTGCCTTTTAATTTGTTAGACATTAAATTGAGATCATGGAAACAGAGACGTATTGTGTCCAATGTCTATTAATGTCGTCTCCGGCAGCTTGAAACTTTTGACTTCATTGTATGACGATATGGGTTAGGCATTGTATTATATAACAACGGATTGGATAATTATCTATCAATCATATAGGATTTTTGTGTCTTCGGTAAAGGCAGATCCCAACTTCACTGTAGTATTGGCGGTAGTCATATCTGGCACTATGTTCAAGTTCTGTGCTACTGTCCAGGGAATGCCCAAAATCCCTCTTACTTTGTGGACTCATATTCTCTGTAATATTTATTTGTGAAATCTTTCATACGGTAGTATTCTGAATATTGAAAATTTCTTCCCTAAAATGGTTCTACCCTTTGTGAACATTGACACAAATACTTAAAGGGGGTTCCTTGTCTCACAAACAAGGGGGTCTCATACACCAATTTGGTGTGGCTTGGTGACCTTAAATATAGATTATTATTATTACTATTATTAAGGTCCTTGGAAGAAAGCTAGACATCACTAATGACACCAAATAACATTTATTTTTAGACATCTATGATGTATCATCAAAATAATGAGAATGGTTTTGGTGAGCAATATCCACCCTGTTATTGTGGTATATAGCTAGTATGATTTGAAAGCAATTAAGATGGGATAGTCTATACACGAGCTAAATAACACTCTTGTTTTTATTCATACCATTATAAATATTTAATATATTAAATATTATTAAATAAAACATAATAATATTATTAATTTATTATAATTATTAAGTTTAATTTTTTATATATCACCCTACATCCAT
>ML801793.1:165496-191336 GCA_009831015.1 Picea engelmannii
AGGAATATGAGTGTGTATACCCTCCTATATTTTACCCTAGTTTGATTAGCATACCCTAGGGAGTAAGAGGATTTACACCCCTGGGGATATTTTTGATCCAAATTTTGTTTTAAGACTCCATTCACCCAAATATTAAAGGAACTAATCTGAATTTTTCATTGGAGATATAAAATACTTGCCCCGGTAAATGTGAAAAATCATTCTTTTGAGATTGTCTAATTTGGAGTCAATTATATGTTTTATACACTTGGTTGAGCCACTAGGGCATATAAATTTTCTAAGTATTTCTTTCTCATTCTACAAAATTTCATCTACAACCATTAGGGCTGCAGAAACCCTAAATCAAATCTACAAATAACTCATAACTCAACCATCAAAAATTGCTAGAAGTTTGCCCCTATTTTCTCCTAACCCTGACACACTTTTTGTGTGGATTCCTTGTGATTTTTGGTGGCTGATTTCTCTTTTATAATAACTTGTTTGTTATATCCATAAGACTGGTAATTAATTCTACATGACTTTTTTACAGCAGCCTTATGTTGTTGTTAAAGTTTTATGCTATCTTCTTGAGCTAAGCTAGTCAATTTGGTAGCTTGTCTCATGTACCTTTCACTAAGATTTGAGCAACTTTATTTTGCAGATGTCATTATAATTTTGTTTCTGATATACATCATTGTTTACTTCTTCAATTAGGGATAGAAATCTTAAATTTCTTTTCCACCTAAAATTTTACCCATATACTTGGTTTGTTCTTGTTTCTCGGGTAGGTACATCACTCTTTACAAGTACTCTTACCTCTTGGAAACCTTTAGCTACCACAAAGACCTTTCATCAATCCCTTACACACTTAGTATCTTGACCTATAGGGGATACACTTTCATCATCGCACTTTTTTTCTCATTTCCCCCTAGGGTCATCTGGGATTCCCCCCTTGAGGTGACCACTTCACCCCTAAAGTGATGGGAATACCTTCCTAAGGTAAAAATGGGTATGTGTTCTCTAAGTTTTCTCCATTTGGTGGTTGGGTCGGGATTTTCCAAACCTACATCTTGTGTGATAACAGGCCCCTAATATCCCCTAAGATCAATTTCTCATCAACAGTCCATTCCACCATTTACCCACCTACATATAGACCTATCCATGGGGCACCCACCATTCATCTATTAGCACACATGTCTCACCTCCCTAGGTCCAACCTGTTCATCACAAGTGCACCTGTATCTATGCTTGCACACTCAATCCAATTATTCTTTATCCATTTGATAATTGTACAATGAACCTTTTTATTTCCAACAAACAAGTAAACTTAGTCTATCTCATCCAATGACACCATTTTTTCACATGAAATAAGACCTTGTCTCCCTTGGTTGGAGTATTCATACTCAAAAAAATTATGCCTACAAACATCCATCTTATCGGACAAACCTCGAGTATCCCAAAATTATTTAGGATTGGTCCTCAATTTTTCACCCATAAATACCCACTCTTTTCAACCTCACCACTGTCAGTTACAATTTGACAAAACCTTACCATCACCTGACTGTCCCCATGATATCATGAACTTTTTGTCTAGTTGAAGTTTTTGATTGCTTCCATTTTCAGCCATCACTTATGCTCTGACTAAGGGAAGTATTAATACCTAATTATCATTAACCTTGTCCATAATTACCAGCCACATATCACTCTTCCTAGTTAGTCCCCATTACCATGTTGATCAGTTGATTTCAAGAGGCACTTTACTTCATGTAATCATGGCTACATTCATGTCGACCTCAACATCAGTTACCGAGAATGTTGTAGTATCTTAGTTCTCATTACCCTAAAAATGATGAACCTCGAACGGGACAGAGAGAGTCACCATTTCTCTCTGCTTCCATTGATCCCCATGATATTCATCATCATCACTATCCATATTAGGGTGGGTCTCACTTAGCAACAATTGGAGTTCTTAGTACTAGTGAAGACCCCTAGACTCGATAGGTCGTCGCTTCCTTCAAATATTGAACATACACCTCAAATGTTCTCTTAAAGAACTAGGGTATGCTCTCCTTCATAACCATAATTTTCCATTGTTGACGCCCCTGAAGTCACTGCATATCTCTACTTCATAAAAAAAATTAGTTACAAACTCATATAAGTCTTCATACTTTAAACGATCTGACTAGATGTGATGTCCTCTTATCTATCATTGTAATTATTTTTGGTTATGGCATGAGCACAGGGCATGCTTGGCTCATTTGTATAAATCAAGTTCATTTTTTTTCCACAGGGTTGTTTGTTCATATGTAAACCTCTCCTTATTCCTCCATGGGTAGTCCTTACCCCTTGAAACCTTTTTTCTCTCTCTACAACACAATACATGTGTACAAAGCAAAAGAAACATTGATGTATTCCGTCTATACATATTCTCCTAACCTTACAAATCAAGGGGCATATGTTATCACTTAAAAATATCTCATAGAGATATACAAGTGATCATTAGAAGAGTCATCAATTCAATACATGAAGGCATATGTTCATGGAATTAAAACACCACCTTCAACAGAACAAAAAAAATATACAAAGTAGTTTGTTTTTACATCTGTGTGGCTTAAGAAAACCAAATTTAGCATAATGTGTGCACAGTAGTGCAACTATCAACTCGAAAATCATGAGGACCAACAAAATTGTATTTTCACCAACTTTTTGGTGCATTTATGACCAAAACTCCCATCAATTATTACTCTTAGCGAAGGACCAAGAGGCCTCGAGCCCATAATCATTGAAGACTAGTACAACCAATCGGTTTATGTCTATTGAAAAATGGGAAGCCACACACAAGTGGCCTCCCATTTCACATTGAAACCCATTTTTACCAAGCTTGTTAGAGGCCTATAAATGGAAGCCATTAGCATGCAAGAAATAAGAGAAGTCTAACTAATGTTATGTTGGTTTCATGAGTATTGAGAATCCTCTTTTCTCACCAACTCAATCATACTTTCATAACCATCATTGCTTAACGTATTGAACGTCTCATCCATTGAGAATTTTTGTACACCTATTTTCACCATTTCATTCTTGAGAGAGAAAGGTTCTTGAAGGTAAAAAAAGGACCCATCCCAAAGAGTAAGAAGGGAGCTCATATACTCACCAATTTCCCTATGGTGTTGTACTCAAACTATTTCCATTGGTATAACATATCTCACCTTGTTTTACTCTTGCTCTTCCATTTCATGCTATTATTTTTTTATTGTGTTTATATTATTTCTTTTATGGTGTTCCACTAACACTTACAATTGACTATTGTGATAGTCAAGCCTAGGATAATACTAAAATTGTCTTTCGTGCACACCCAAGTGGAAAAAAGGAAGAAACAAAAAGTGGTAGAAGAAGTTGTATTTTTATTCAAATTAAATAAATTATAACTTTAATTAAAAACAACAATAAATATACGTGTGTTGTAAAATAGGTTTTTTGGGGGAAGATAATAATAAATTGAGTACTCACTTTATTGAAAACTGTTAAATAAATAATTTTTTTTAATTTTCTAATGTTAAAAATAAATGAATTATTGAATAAATAAATAAATTGTGACTTATAGTATGAGGGGTTATCTCAATAATTGTGTTAATATTATTATTTTCATATGCTCGAATCCCGCCAATAAGTGTCATGTTCAAATGTTCTCGGTAACCAACAACCTATAGGTTTACTAGGGATGTTATCCACTAATATGAGGAAAACATAAATAATTGTAACCTGAATAAAATCTAATTATAAACATGTTTTTATAATTTCAAATGTAGTTGTGTATGACATAAAAACTAATCATAAAAACGTATGCGCTTTTCCAGACAAATTTCTAAGTGTTAAAAATTATAACCTAAATTTTTTGACCTAATGACCATTTTTTGGGAACCCATATAAATTACAACCTTCCTTGCCCATGATTCCTTTTTATTTTTTTCTTCAAGGTAACAACTTCGAGGGAAAACGCTCAGGTACTTCCCCACATTTCTAGGATGTTACATAGGGTAAACCCTATATTCTTTTTTTGTACAATGCCAAGTTAACAACAGGGCTCAAAGTCGTTATAACAATTTACTCATTATGAGCTCAACGTGTCATTATGAGTTGTTCCATACATAGTGCTTATACTTTCACTACTAAATGTTCAATGTTCTATTGAATTTTTCCAAGGTTCTTTAATTTTTTGTGGTTTTGTAAACATTTCTCATGGTTCTGTAAATATTACTCGTGGTTCCATCAACATTATTCATGGTTCCTTAATTGCTCATGCTTTTTTTCACAATGGGCATTGTTCCATCGCATTGTTGCTCATGGTTTTAAAAGAGTGGCACATGTCTTCCCACCACCAAATGTTCACAATTTCATGAATGTACTTTAATGTCCCTTAAATATTCATCATTCTATATGCATTTCTTATGGTTCCACATTCCATAAATAATGCTCACAGTTCCACCAACTTTTTTCAAGAATCGTTAATTGCTTATGGTTTTGTAAACATTGCTAATGGTTCCATCGGTGTTTTCTATGGTTTTTTAAATAGTACTCATGGGCCCATTAGCATTGTTGGGCTATGGACATTATCTGTGTTCATAAATTTATACACCCAATTTAGGGAATTGTCAGCATTAAAATTCGAACAGTAAGCATTGTTTATGAAACCAATGAGGATGGTGGAACCATGAAAAGTTATTTGAACCACAACATGTGTGTGGAACTAAGTGCATAACTCAAGTTTTCCAAACCATGTGTGTCAATAAAGGAACCATGAACAACACTAGTAGAAGTGTGACCATTGTTTGTTGGATTACTGAGAGCGGGGGTGAATCAGTAGTAGAGAAATTTAATCATTTTTAACCATATAATGAAAGTGTTATATCAATGTAGAATTATCATCTAATAATTGTAGAGTAAATAAACAATGAAAAAAATGAGCGATCATACAAATACACAGTACACCAGTGTTTTTACGTGGAAACCCAAAGAGGGAAAAAACCATGGAATGTTTTTTCTTATATGTCTTTAAGAATTACATTCATTGGAAGAACCAACTTCCTTTGTTTTCCAGCTGCAACTAGAAGGAGGCTCCAAACCCCTATTTTCTCATGCTACAACCTAAGGGAAGCTCCAACTCCCCAATTCTCTAGATACAAACAGAAGGAGGCTACAACCCCATATGTTCTCCGACTACAACTAGAAGGTGGCTACAACCACTTGTCCTTGCCCCGTCCAACCACCCAAATGTAGAAGTAGAATGATGGAAACACTGTCACACTATCACTATGAGATATACCACTATAAACCTATACCAATCAACCTGTAACAACCTATACCAATAACCTGTGCCAATAAGTACCATACATCAACATGTACCTCAACTTGTACCATAAACAAATGCATCAACCATGCACCAAACCTGTACAAATAACATGTTACAATAATCTATCCAAACAACCTGTAATCAACCTATACCATAAAAAAGTGCACCAACCATGCATCAACCTATACCATCAACAAGTGAATCAACCATGCACCAAATATGTACAAATCATGCATCAAATACACATAAACTATGACTCATCAATATGTACCAACATCATCAACTATGCACCTCATGTATGTGTCAACTCATCAACTACTTGTCTCAACCATGTACCCAACATGTACATCAACCAAAATCCCTCATCAATTTCATCATCCAAATCTTATTTGTAACTATGTAATATACTTGGTGTATACGATCACAAACCTACAAACCTTCCTTAACTTTAACAACAAGAGACTAGCATTTTCATCAAACTTTACTTTAGTCTCACATGACAAATTTTGGATTAGTCAACAACCCTACCTTGAAATAATCATAACTATGTACCTCTAATGAATAAAGATCTGAAAATAGTACACAATGTTATTCATTGTCTTTTATGCAATTCCTCTAGGTTTCACTACTCAGAACCTCTTAGGAAAGGATTTATAGCAAAAATGGCATACCTTGTTGAATTCCAGATTATTCTAGAGAGCGAACTTGTAGAGTGTGTCCCTCATGGAATATTTGTTGTATGGATATGAAAATGGTAAACATAATACTAAAGACTGTACTCTAACCAATACATTTTTTCTTACTAAATTTGGATCTGTTATGAAGAAATTATGGCGTTTTTACCTGAAACACCTATTTTAGACTAGTTTCAGAACTAGCCACAAACCCAATTTCCACGGAGTGTAACTCCAAAAATACAACGACCTACAAGCTGAAATTTTTATCACAAACACATGGATATGTTTCCTCAACGATCTCTCATTCTCATATTCTAAATCATTCTAGAAAGCAATTTATTACGAAAATGGTGAGATGACATGTAAATAACATGCCTTAGAAAGCATCATCAAAAAAAATTATCCTCCCTTGACTTCTGGCCTTCTTTACTTCACCTTCCCTCTAAAATTTGACTTAGATATCCTTTAGTACCATAGTCAGTTGTAGATATTCAACATTCTCAAGTGTGATTAAAATGAGAGAGATTTTCCTCTTATTTATACTTTCATGTAGCTTCTTCAAGGGGTTACCTTTTAACCATCTTAACCCACTTTCCTTATTTTAGGGTTAACCCACTTCTAACCACTTGTCCACTTAGTAATTTCTTCATTAAATTTATTATTTAAATAATTTATTTTTTATTCACTTTGACTTATAGTACACTCATCACTTCACTTTATTATTTACCTTCTAAAATCTCTTAAACCACTTTCCTTATTTTATGGCTAACCCACTTCTAACCACTTGTCCACTTAGTAATTTATCCATTAACTTTATTATTTAAATAATTTATTTTGTATCCACTTTGACTTATAGTACATTCATCACTTCACTTTATTATTTAAATAATTTCTTCTTTGCAACCATTTTGACTACTTTGACCTTTTGGGGATTCTAGATGACTCGTGAGGGTTCTCCAACTTCACATGGCCATAACTCTCTAACCGTGAGGAGTTATGTGATGTTCCACATACCATCGGAAAGGGAATGGTATGTACTATCCATACATAATAGTATTTACCTTCAAATATATTAAAACTCATACCATTATACATCAAACAAACTTGGGTATATTACCCAAACCTTTGTGCTACTGAAATTCTCTATTGAACTTTCTTCAAGGGTTGACATCAATGACAACCAACCCAAATAATCAACAATATCCCCCTTTGTCATTGATGGAAACACTCTGATGCAATACTGAAGTCATATCACTCATGCTCCCCCTGTGACCATCAATCCCCTTGGAACCATGCCTCTATGATCTTTCTCCAAGCATTTACCTTTGCATTTGATAAATCTCTCCCCCTTTTTCGTCAATGGAAAAGGTATCTTTCCATCCGGGGTTGCTCCCCCTAACTATAATTCTTTGGGGATACTCCCCATGACTGAATTCTTCATGAAACTGATCCCCCAACATGAACTGTCCTATTTATGGTGCTTCCTCGTGTAAATCTAAGACATATAAGATAAGCATTCAAAAGCATTCATTTTGGAGTAGAAATTACTCTGAGTCTCTGGTAAAAATACTCAAAGGATTCCCTTGGAAGAGGTTTTGTAAATATGTTTGCCACTTGTTCTTTTGTGCCCACATATTCAACTATGATGTTCTTCTCTGCAACATGTTTCTATAGAAAGTGATACTTTATTGGAATGTTCTTCACCTTGTAGTGCATCATCGGGTTCTTTGAGATATTGATGGCACTTGTATTATCACAATAGATTGGAATGGGCTCATCATACTCAACCTGTATATATGTCAAAGTTTGTTTCATCCATAGAACATGAGTACAACATCATGTTGCTGTAATATACTCTGTTTTGGTTGTAGATAAAGATATTGATGATTGGTTCTTGCTTAGCCAAGATACTAAATACTCACCCAAGTAGAGCATTGCTCCACTGGTGCTTCGTCATTCATCAATGCAACCTACCCAATATGCATATGTGTAGGCAATAAGTGATAGACCCTTTCCTTTTGGATACCATAATCTAAACTCTTATGTTCCCTCCTTTGAGATATTTGAAAATCCTCTTCACTGCTAATACATGTGATTCCTTTGGTGCTGCTTGAAATCGTGCCACCTATCCAACTACATTCATCACATATAGTTTGGATGTTGTCACATATAGTAAGATACCAATCACTAACAAATCAAATTCATTCTACATATCTTTTGCAAATTTTTGGCTTAACCTGTCATCAGTACTTCCAAAAATAATATCATCGATATAAACTTCAATTAATAAAATACCATCTTGAGTTACCTTGATGTAGAGGTTGTTGTCTACACTTCCTTTTCTAAACCCTGCCTATTGTAAATATTTATCCGCTCTAGAGTACCATGCTCTAGGAACCAGTTGTTCAATGTAGACTTCTTCTTCAAGTTCATCATTCATATGATTTGATTTCATGCCCATATATGTCCATATTGTTAAAGACTCTGCTACACAATTGTCCATAATTTTGACTCATATGTCACTATACTATCATGAAGTACTACTACAACCGATTAATCTATCATATTGTACTTCTTATAACCGAATGCACTGAATCTGTCTACTCAAATTATGCAAGTTTCTCAAAGGATGGTTCTCTAGTCTGTCTCAGCTACCGCATAGACTCCCCCTGTCTATTATTCATATTATCTGGGAGTCTCTAAGTTGGATGGCTCAAAACAATTCCTTCTCTGATGTGTATTCATCATCATCTTCATTGGTAGAGTCATCATCTCTCTGAGCTCTGACTTCTTTCCTTATGTCTACGGATTCATATTTCACTACAATGCATGAAAGTGTAATCTCTTGAGCATGTTCCTTATTTATATGTCATTTTCTTTCAGTTATTTTCCAAACCTTTCTGTATCTGACATTTTTCATTTTCTCTGTATAATTTTATTCATCTCGTTTTATTGTCAATCTTGCGATCTATGGGACCTGGTCTTTATTCACCTATTCTTTGTGTTTTCTTATCCACACTTTCTTATATCTGATATCATTGTTCTCTTTCATGGAAGTATCGATCATGATTCTACAATCACTAGTTATGTGTCCATAGTTATGACATTTGTAACATTCAATGTTACATGGGACCACATAGGAACTTCTTTCTTGAACATTTCTTTTATAATCCCTGCAGTCTACATCCTTATGTCCAAAATTAGAACAATAAAAACAATGACCATAAAATAAATTTGCATACCTGGGAGTGAATGATCTTCTTTGTGGTGTAGTCCTTCTGAATTTTTGCCTTGACTAATCATGATCATCATTGATGCTTCTTTGTGTCTTGAACATTGATGGTCTTCTTGAAGATGTATCTTCAATAATTTTCTTAGATTCTGGTTGACCATGATTCCTTATTTTGAGTACTTCTGCATAACTCTTTCTATTTTCTTCATTCTTCTTTTATAGCAACCTAGAGTGCTTCTCTTCATTCTCTATAACTGATGTGGATGTTTATGTCTCTTCGATATTCTTGTTGAGATTTACGATTTTACTTCTCAATGTGACCATTGTTTCTTCAAGATTCTCAACCTCTTCTTGTTTCTTCATTATTTGATACTTCATGACTTCTTCTGTTATTTTCGCTTCTTCAAACTGATTTTTTAATGTGATTATTTATTTTTCAAGTCCTTTCTCTTCTTGACCAAACTCTACCTCAAGCTAGTTTAGATCATTAGTTCTTTCCTTAAGATGAGTTGTCAATATATTCTCTCTAATTTATGCTTCTTCCTTCTATGTTGTTATGTTGGCTTCCTAATACTTCTTTTGATATTCAATATTTTCTTTAATCTTTCTGTCTTCTTCTAGCTAAGTTCTTAAGTTATTGATGACCTGTTGGGCTTCTTCAAAAATGCGAACACTTTCCTTTTGTTTCGTCAATTCTTTATTGAGTGACTTGTTTTCTTCTCTTAGTTCATCTAAAGCACTAATCAATATTGCTTCATAATTGTCTTCCTTTTCAATTATTTTTTGTCTCATTTCCTTCATGGAATTTTATTTCAAGATGTACTCGGTTTTCACAATTAAAGAAAAACAACATATCTTTGGTGATCATGTGCTCTTCATCTTTTGAATCTATTTGACATGGTGAACTTAATTCTTCTTGATTTGTATCTGCATCTGTGTTTTCTGAATATGCGATGGGTGAAGAATATATGTCATGTAACTTATCCCAAAGTTCTTTGGCTGGTGAACATTTACCAACATTTTCTCTTACCGGATTAGTTAATCCTTCCTAGATGAAATCCATTGCTATTTTTTTATTCTTCTTCAATTCCTTCTTGGTTGCAGTCTTTGCCCTTTTTGAATTATCATATCTTGTAACGACTGATAGCCAAATATAATACCCCTGTGCCTGTAAAAATAATTTCATCCTTCCACTCCACATCTCATACTTTAAATCATTTTTACCATTGAACAGTGGTACTCCATTCTCAAAATAATCCATGATCTCCTTCCAGTGGTTAAACTATTTCCTGAAGGAACCTACTCTAATACCAATTGTTGGATTACTGAGAGGGGGGGTGAATCAGTAATAGATAAATTTAATCATTTTTAACCATATAATGCAAGTGTTATATCAATGTATCATTATCATCCAATAATTGCAGAGTAAATAAACAATGAACAAATGAGAAAATATACGCATACACAGTACACCAGTGTTTTTACGTGGAAACCCAAAGCGGGAGAAAACCACAGAATGTGTTTTCTTATATGTCTTTAAGAATTACATTCATTGGAAGCACCAACATCCTTTGTTTTCCAGCTGCAACTGGAAGGAGGCTCCAACCCCCTAGTTTCTCAGGCTACAACCTGAGGGAAGATCAAACTCCCCAATTCTCTGGCTACAACAAGAAGGAGGCTGCAACCCCCTATATTCTTCGGCGACAACCGGAAGGTGTCTACAACCACCTGTCCTTGCCTTGTCCAACCACCTTGACGTAGAAGTAGAATGATGAAACCATTTTCACACTATCACTGCGAGATATACCATTGTAAACCTGTACCAATCAACTTGTATTAAACCTATAAAAACCTGTACCAATAACATGTGCCAACATGTACCATAAATCAACCTGTACCTCAACCTGTACCTCAACCTGTACCATAAAAAAATGAATCAACCATGCACCAAACCTATACAAATAACATGTCACAATAACCTGTCCAAACAACCTGTAATCAACATGTACCATAAACAAGTGCATCAACCATGCACCAAACTGTACCTCAACTTGTACCATCAACTAGTGCATCAACCATGTACCAAATATGTACCAATAATGCATCAAATACACATAAACTATGACTCATCAAGATGTACCAACATCATCAACTATACACCTCATGTATGTGCCAACTCATCAACTACTTGTCTCATCCATGTACCCAACATGTACCTCAACCAAAATCCCTCATCAATTTCATCATCCAAATCTGATTTGTAACTTTGTAATAGACATGGTGTATATGATCGCATACCTACAAACCTTCCTTAGCTATAACAACAAGAGACTAGCATTTTCATCAAACTTTACTTTAGTCTCACATGACTAATTTTAGATTAGTCAACAACCCTAACTTGAAATAATCATAACTATGTACCTGTAATGAATAAATATATGAAAATATTAAACAATGCTCTTCATTGTCTTTAATGCAATTCCTCCAAGTTTCACTACTTGGGACCTCTCAGAAAAGGAGTTATAGTACAACTGTCATACCTTGTTGAATTCTAGCTTATTCTAGAGAGAAAACTTGTAGAGCGTGCCCCGCATGGAATATTTTTTGTATCGATATGAAAATGGTACACATAATACTATAGACTGTACTCTAACCAATACATTTTTTGTTACTAAATTTGGATCTGTTATGAATAAGTTATGAATTTTTTACCCGAAACATCTATTTTAGACTAGTTTCAGAACTAGCCACAAACCCTATTTTCCACGAAGTGTAACTCCAAAAATACAATGACCCACAATCTGAAATTTGTATCACAGACACTTAGATATGTTTCCTCAACGGCCTCCCAGTTTTGCATTTTGAATCATTCTAGAAAAAACGTTATTTCAAAAATGGTGAGATGACCTGTAAATAGCATACCTTAGAAAGCATCATCAAAAGAAGTTATCCTCCCTTGAATTCCGGCCTTGTTTAATTCACCTTCCCTCTGAAATTTAGCTTAGATATCCTTTGGTTGCCTCAGTCACTTGTAGATATTCAACATACTCAAGTTTGATTAAAATGAGAGAGTTTTTCCTCTTATTCATACTTTCATGTAGCTTCCTCAAGGGGTTACCTTTTAACCATCTTAACCCACTTTCCTTATTTTAGGATTAACCCACTTCTAACCACTTGTCCACTTAGTAATTTCTCCATTAACTTTATTATTTAAATAATTTATTTTGTATCCACTTTGAATTATAGTGCACTCATCACTTCACTTTATTATTTACCTTCTAAAATCTCTTAAACCACTTTCCTTATTTTAGGGCTAACCCACTTCTCCACTTAGTAATTTCTCCATTAACTTTATTATTTAAATAATTTATTTTGTATCCACTTTGACTTATAGTACACTCATCACTTTACTTTATTGTTTAAATAATTTCTTCTTTGCAACCAATTTGACTACTTTGACCTTTTGGGGCTTCTAGATGACTCATGAGGGTTCTCCAACTTCACATGGCCATAACTCTCTAACCGTGAGGAGTTATGTGACATCCCACATACCACCGGAAATGGCATGACATGTACTATCCATTCATAATAGTATTACCTTCAAATATATTAAAACTCATATCATTATACATCAAACAAACTTGGGTCCATTACCCAAACCTTTGTGCTACCGGAATTCGCTACCGGACTTTCTTCAAGGGTTGACATCAATGACAGCCAACCCAAATAATCAACATTGTTTACATAACCAATCAAGATGGTCAAACCACAAGAAATTATCGAAACCACGAAACATGTTAATAAAAGCATAAGCATTGTTTATGGAACCATGAACAATGTTTATGCTTATGGTTTTACTAGTATTATCAAAACCACTAAACATGTTACTAAAAACATAAGCATTGCTTATGGAACCATGAACAATGTTCATGCTTATGGTTTTACTAGTATATTTTTTTTGTTAAATTTAGTTTTTAGTATTGAGATATATTTTGAAATAAAATATTCATTTTTTTCAAAAAGCACTATTATTAATAATAATAATAATATCATTTTATCTTTTCATTAACAAATTTTGTTAAATTTATTTTTTATATTAAAATATATATTTTAAAGTTGAATATCAATTTTGAAAACCAATTTAAAATGATGATTTTTGTATAATCATTTAATTTGAATTTAAAAAAACTTATTTCTAATAATTATATAGAATTATTTTTTAAAACTTAAATTCTAATTTTTTAAATAGACTTTTAAACATGTGGAAATTAAATATAACATTGTACTTTTAAATGTTTCTATGAATATTTGTGCATTTATTATTAATTCTTCAAGAGAATAAGTGAGGAGTCCCATCAATGTTCGTAGTTTTTGAATAATGTGCATGTTTTCATGAATGTAAATAATACTTTTGGTACCACCCACATTGTTCTAATAATTGCTTATGGAACTACTGTGTGTGGTGGAAGTGCAAGAAATTAGCAAAACCACAATGTATGGTGGTGGAACCATCATTGTTTCTTAAGTTCATAAAACCATGCATATCGTTCAGGGAATTGTGAACAATGGGGATGGTTTTGTAAGTAACATGTATGGAACTAGTGAAGATGGTGGAAACATGAGCAGTTATTGAAATCATGACATGTGTGAATGGAACCAAGATCACAATGCTTTAGTTCACAAAAATATGGGTGTTTTTCAAGGAAATTTGAACAATGCCTATGGAAATGTGAGAAATGTATATGTTACCATGTGCATCATTATGAGCATTGTGAACACTATCATTGAAAATGTGAGCATTATTTGTGGAACTAGTGGTAATGGTGGAACCAAAACCAGTGGTTGTTTATACTTTGCCATTGGAAAGAGAACACGCACGGGAAATGAGTTTGTGGAGAACAATGATAGAAATAAGAGGCGAAACTCTAACACTGGTCGAGAGCAAGATTTGCCTAGTGCCAACTGTATTGTGTATCGCATATTGTGTCTTGGAAATGTGACCGAAAGCCTTATAGGAAAGGCTTAGGGAGATGCACTCATCTAAATTATAACAAGGCTTAGGGAGAAAATTTTCAAAGGTAAGGTAGATCAGCTTCTTGATTAAGTAGTTTTGGAGCACTCCAGGCTGGGACGAGAAGTTATGAATGACTAAATTCATGGGGAAAGAATAAAATCCAGATTCCATGGGTGGAAAGAAACTTCTTCCCTTCAATAATGTTTATGTTATTGCATATACAAATTAGTTTTTGGTTGTTCAATCATTTTTTTTCAATCTTAGTAATCTTGTTGATATGTAGATATGTAATGTAATGTTGCTTCAATCTTAAAATTTTTGTTGATATGTAATGTTGTTTAAATCTTAGTAATGTTGTTCAATCATTTTTGTTTCAATATTAGTAATTATTTTTAAACTAAGTGTGTTAATCAACATCGAAAAAAGAAGAGATGTTAATAAGTGTGTTAATCAACATAGGAAAAAGATGAGATGTGTAATATTTGATGGGAATTTAAAATGTTTTAAGTTGATTTGTCCCATATAACTAGCATGCCTCTATTGATTAGTCCAATATAAAGTAGAAGTATGTATAAAAATACAATTCAAAGAATATAAATTTGATAAAAAAAAGTTTATCATATAGTAATTTAAACACACCACCTATAACTTGATTGTACATTTGGGTAATGAGGAGTGGCTTCATAGTTGATCACTTGAATGTACAATCATGTTAAATTTTAAATAGCATAATATAATAGGTATTAAATACGAATTCATGTAATATTCACAGCAAAACTTAATGGAATGGATTTCTAAATCTCATTTTCCAAATTAGTTGTCATCTTATACAATTTTTCAAAATTTGAATCAATGCAAGTAAAGAAAGAAAGATTGACATTCTCGATTCACACATCCTCCTTGTCAATGGAAAAATCTATGACTATCCCTTAACTCACCTCTCGTGCCTTTCAAATCCTAGGTAGACTTCACACACCTTTTAGGCAGGGAGGACGCCCATGTTCCAATCTTTCCCACACTCTCTTCCTATTGATTCTCAACTTCATCCTAGCCAATTTATGATCCCCATTGTCCAACCAAACTTTCAAGTCCAGGTGCAACAAATTCTTGTAGTTTTCACAGTTCAGGATTTCCATCACTTCTAAGAACCCATTTCTAACCAAAGTCACATCACAACCAGAGTGGGAAAATTCAAAGTTATATTTTCCTCCATATGTTCTTCGTACTTGCATGGATGCATTAATACATATGGCATTGTATTTACATGAGCACATTAGCAAGGTTTTATGCATGGGAGAATGGAGATATGAGGATAGCTCCATTTTCCCATGCATAGATTCGCAAAAGCTAATGTGACATAGTAACAAAATCTCCACTCTCTAATTCACATAAATTAGCTTCATTGAAAAGTTCTTTCAAATTGGATCTTATGTAAATATTGGCACCGTAGGTGCACACATCAAAGAAATTTGTGTTATCAGTGAAGAGTTCCAAATAGTAATGTTTTTAATGTTTTTTTGAAATATTATTAACTATCTTATGCATCTGAAGACGTTTCTCTTAAAAAAATTTAAACAAATTTTGTTCACATCTAAGTGGGGCTATGCAAGAGACTTTAAAAAACAAAAATACAATATTATCTATTAGTTTTTTACAACTATAGAACAAACAAGGTAGTTGATGGCCCAAAAAATGTTGTGGATTTTTGGAAATTATTGATAGTTCTTCCCCTCTTTACTATAACAACTCTCGTAGCTCCATCGGTAGGAACACTCAAGTCCTTGTAAATAATTTATTAAGTATATGCTTTGCACATTGATGACTACCCATATTATAGGTCATAATTCATCCCTTTGCATCAAAATATTTTATACATGCACAATCTATACACTCCCCAATGGACAATAGAATTGATTAAAATTGTTAAGCAACTCAATATATAGCATAGGATAAGACAATATGGTATGGTGGACAAAAAAATAGTCTAACAAAATAGAAACAACGTTGTGTATTTATACCTCATCAATTGAGAATATAATATGAGTTTTGAAGATGAAAGTGTGGGTGAAATTAATGAGAACTTCCATAGCCTAAGGAGGATCCACCTACATCTCTTCCATAACTAGTACTTACTTTTCCCCATGCTACCAAGATTTCTTTGAATCTCAAACATTGAATTGAAATGTGTAAGAATAAATGAATCTAAAATTATGAAGGGCATATAATGACCAAAACAATATCATACCTCTGCAAACGTTGACTTTACTGGTAATTTTGTGAGACAATATACACCCTTCACCATTAACATTGAAAGTATGTACCATCGTCGAGCATTATCCACTCTAAATAGAAGTTTTTTCTATCAAGGTGAAAAATACCGTTGAGCTGACACACACACACACACACACACACACACACACACGATTTCAAATTGGTTTGTGAATATAAAATTAAAATACATTGGTGTGTTTCAATCGTAAATGTTCCTCTCAGTGTGAACCTTAAATATGCTAGAGCATTCATCCATATAGCATGGCCACATTTCCATAGGCTCATGTACCATATGGTATGGGAAGATGATTATATATATAACATGGGGGCATCGGTGGGCATACATGAAGTTCACCGTAAGTGGAGGAGTCATTCATCTTTGGAAAAGGACTATCCATTTCTAACAGAGGATAGGCTTGCCTTAAAGATGAGTCTATTTCGTCAAGGGATGGAATTTGATGGGAAAATTGTCAAAACCATCAAATTTTATGGTTTATTCCATTTTCAAGTTCCAATCCATAAATATTTTACCTAAATCCTGAAAAATCTCTCTTCCCAATTTTCTTAAGTGATCATGCATATGCATGACATTTTAACTATCTACCTCCACAAGGCACTTATTCTGTAGATTTTGAAACCTCATAGAGCCTTTATAGCCTAGTTGGTTCTATAATATTATGGTTTTATACCTCTCTTCCCATGTGAAAAAATAAGTTATATGTAGGAATAGCTATTGGCCCTCTCTAATGAGTGAATCACAACTAATTTTAAGCTTTTGTTGTAGCTTGGTGGGAAGTATATGATAAATATTATTTTGTTGGTATTCCTAGTATTACTTCTGGTCATTTCCATAAAGAAGTGTCCCAAACACTTTTAAATATAAAGGAAATTCATAAATAAACCCTAAATAATGATCTATGAGAGATTTGAATCTTGTAAGTGCATGGGGCTAGAAGAAAGAATGGAAGAGAAAAATTTCTCTAAAAGTTTTTGTATTAAGGTCAATTAACTTACAAATTGAATACTCTTGCACTCTTGACCTTACATAGATATCCTTGTCATGGGATGTAATCAAAATTAACCAAATTAGGGGAAAGGACACCTTTCACATTAATTAAAAGGTTCATCTAGTTGATCCACATGCTCTACATCTAAGACTAGTAATCCCTAAGAAAATGATGAGAAAGGATTTATAAGAATATTTATACCATTATTAGTGATGATTATTGGGTCATCTAAACTAGTCATGCTCTTTAAAAGATTTCTTTGCAAAACATGCAAAGAACCTTTAGCTGCATTTTCTCTAAAATCCATTAAAAGGGGGATTTAAGGTAATATGAGTTATTTTGATTGAAGAGTTATTTTGCTCTAGTTTTTTCTTTCCACTACTACATATGGGTAGAAAAACTGATTTTGTACTCTGACAATACGAATAAATCAATCGTACTGTCGGATTTTACTTGCATTTTTTTGTATTTTTTTTTTAAAGTCCCAACATTCATTGACTATCCGACGCAAGAGACTATTGTCGAATATCCGACGACCGACCAAGTCAAAGATTATTGGATATTCGACGATTGACAAGGTCAATGATGTATGTATCGATGTTTAACGAAGTAAATATTTTTGTTCGTTAAGCAACGTCTCTCAAGTAAACATTTGTCTGAAGTCTGAAAAAAAAGTGCGATAATTAAAAAAGTTTGAAATATTAAAGCCGTTCAATGTTGTTTCTATACTAGTGATGGTTTGCAGAGGTTATAAGGGATATTTTTAGGTCAGAATACAAAAAAAATATTTGCAGAGTTTCTAATTTTTGCAGAGTTGCTAATTCCTCTTTCCAAGTTCATATATTTGCAGATTTGCTAATTTTGAAATTGTTTCCAAGTTCATATAATTTTGACGGCACTCTAGGGCATTGCCCAAGAGTAATTAGCAACTATGCTCCAATATTTGCAGAGTTGCTAATTTTTGTTTTGATATTGATACCGAAAATATGTTTGAGAATTATTTGCAGAGTTGTTAATTCCTTTTTTGATATTGGTAATTGTTTCCTTTTTAAAAGTTTTGAAGATCAGTTCCAATTCCTAGTAACGTCGTCATGTTTTTTTTTTAATCACTAATGGAAAGTGGAAATTCCACACTAGTTGAATGTCGTATTTGTTAGGAAGAGGAATATAAACAAAATATGGATATTCCATGTTCCTGTTTTGGCACCTTGAAGGTACAGGGTTGAGGGGGATAGATAAGGGTGGTTTATATTTTTTCAAGGTTGAGGGGGGATAGATAAGAATATGACATAATGATGAAGGAAAAATAAGAATAGTTTGTTTTTGCTTGTTATGACTATATATATGAATATGATTCACCATATGCTATTGTTCAATACGGGAGTTAATATTGGCTATATTGACAAGTGTCGACGCTTTGTTTGAGAAGTATTTTTCATAGTTGTTAATTCCTCTGTTGATTTTGGTACCGATGCTCTATTTGAGAAGTATTTTGCAGAGTTTCTAGTTCCTTTTTAAAAACATTGAAGATCGATTCTAGTTCCTAGTAATGTCATCATTTTTTTTTAAATAGAAATCACTAATGGAAAGTGGAGATGTCACACTAGTTGAATGTCATACTTGTTAGGAAGAGGAAAATAACATAAATATAACAAAGCGTCTCTCTTTCTACATGTCAAGAGAAGATAGCATTTTTCCTATATGTTTTCAACATATTCATAGACATCTTGATAAATTGCACAAGCTTCATCATTGATTTTTTGTCTTTGTTTCTCGCTCTCACCTAAGTTGTCTTTCTCTTTTTTGTCTTTATTTTCCTATATTTTATTTGTAAACATTTGTATCATTTTAATATTTTTTATATACACTAATATTACTTGATGTTTTGTAATTATAAAGGAACGACACCCTAGGGAATTTCCCATGGAGGAAGATATGGTTGTACAAGCATTTGTTTAGGAACATGGAGAGAATATTGAAGATCAATTTAATGATCCTATGGAAGAAGATGATGATGCTAATACCATAGTTGAAGAATATGGGACAAATTTATTGATCTTGGAAAAATTTAATAATGTTGGAATGGACTATGATGAAAACCATCTAGATGGTGTTTTTGATATACATATACTTAAGAAGGAAAGTCAACCTCTTTATGAAGGCTCCAAAACAATTCTTCTCTATGTTATATTGTTGTTGGTTGAACTTAAAGGTTATAAATGGATTTTCAAACATGTGTGTCACAAAGCTGCTAAGGTATGTAATATATTAATTTGTCACACTTAGTACATGATGATAAGATTTTATTTCTTCCTCTATTTTTATTGTTAGTTGATCATCTGTAAAATTTGGATGCAATATTTATGATTAATATTATTTATATTAACTAGTATTGATTTTTTATGTTGTAGATTGTTAGGTGAATTTTTGTTACCATCGACAAATGTTTTATGCCACAAATATCAAGATTGACATGAAATTATGAAAGATATTGGAATGGAGTATCAAGTTATTCATGAATGTCTAGATGATCATATTCTATATTATTGAGAACATGTGTTGAAAGAAGAATGCCTGGAATATCAAATCAGTAGATACTGAACCGATCAAGTAACAAAAGAGGTGTCTTGCAAGGTTCTTCGTTATATTCCCATAATTCCACATTTGGCGATTGTTTAGGTGAAAAAGCATAACACAGTTTATGGATTACCATGCAAAGAACATAAGTAAAGATGGTGTTCTTCGAATGTTTGTGGATGGATATGCATTTAAGACGATAGAGGAAATATGGCCATATTTTAAAGATGAGCCTCATAATATTAGGATTTCATTGGAAGCTAACAATGTCAATCCATTTGGAGAGATCAGATATACTTACTCAGTGTGGCATGCTTTTGTTATCAACAATAACATTCCTCCATGGATGAAAATAAAGAGGGAGCACATAATGTAGGCAATAGTTGTTCTAGGTATTTGTTTAGAATATGTTTTCTTAACATAGTAACATCTCATTTGTCTTGTTTGTTTCATAATTATGTCTTATATTTTTTTGTTTACTCATATGTGTTCAATTATGTCTTATAATTATGTTTGATTTTTTTTCTATTTACTCATATATGTAGTAATTATGTATTGTATGTTCAATAAATTAGGTAAGTACCAAGTCAAAGATATGAATGTATATATTGAGCCTCTTATTGACGAGTTACTAGAGTTATGGAAGGGAATCACTATGTATGATATCTCTAGACCGGTAGGTGCATAAAGGGAATTTAAATTCCATGCAATGCTTGTATGGAAAATTCACGATGCCCCAGGACTAACACACTTATGTGGTATGTTATAATGTTACATTGCACTTTAATAGCATTTCATTTTATGAATTTCATATCATGCATATTTTTTATATAATCCCTTCATTAAACATACTTCAAATAACTGATATAAAATTTAATCCATCTCTTGCAAGTCTTCAAACAAAGGGTAAATTTACATGTCCAATTTGTGGTCCTAAGATGAAATCTCGTCGTTCAAGAATTTTAGGAAAGGAGTTGTTTAATGAGTATATGCACTTCCTCTCTAAGAACCATAGGTATCGAAGTACCGAGAAACATATTTTCAATGGGAAAGAAGAGACTGGATTAAAACCAGGGAGAATGCCACCTTGTCTATAGTAGTTGCAATATAATATGTATCATCAAGGAATATTGAATCAAATCATCTATGTATCATACATGAAATGTTTGGAATATTTATATTTTTATTGCATTTTGTTCATTGTACTAATTGACAAGTATTGTTGTAATATTTTTAATTTATATGATTCACCTTGAAGGTCATCATGAATGCAATAATAATGAGCCGCTTCCACAAGGTATGAAAATTTATCCCGTACAATTTAGTAGGATCCTCTACTATGAGCACCTTGAAATTGTTCATTTGTTTGATACAATGCACATTGAGAAGAATTTAACAAAAATGTTATGGCGAATCATAGATGGAAGGAGTGAAAAAGAAAAAATTGCCAAGATTTGTAATGACATTAAGGAGGCCAATCATGCAATGAAAAGTGTGATTCATTCAAATAGTGATGCAGACGTCCAAAATATAAGCGCCCTTCCATAGTTATTGATAGAGAAGCAAAGCAAGGATGTAAAAGAGGTTATTGAAAAAATTCAAATTCCCACTGAATTTTCTTCAAACATAAAGAATATCCTCACAAAGAAAGGTTAATTAGGTGGGGTAAAAACTCATCATTGGCATACCTCGATTAAGGTAATTATTTTGGTGTATATATTACTATATTGTTGAAACATCTTGTTGCTGTTATTTTTTCTACTAATTTGGGAATAAAGAATTATTCATTTTGTATTTTACAGTATGTTCTACCTTTATCTCTACCGGAAAAAATTGACAACAATGTCAAACAAATTATATATGATCTTGGAAAATACATGAGGTAAGTGAAGATTTATATGCAAAGTGTAATTTATTCAATTCGTTGTACAACTTATATTTGACTACATGTGTTTTACTTGTAATGTAGTACTATATACCTTTTTGTTGAAACCTGTGATTTGCTTGCATCATTTGTAGATGGTTTTCATATAAATAAATCTATAAAGAAGATATAATGTATTGGAGGTTACAAATTCCTTGTCTAATGTGTGAAATGCAAAAGTATCTACCTCCAACATTTTTCAATGCAAACGAACACTACCTCGTACACCAAGTTGAGGATATTGAAAAGTGTGGACCAGTACACACAAGATCAATGTGTATGGTTGAGAGGCACTTGGAATCATTGAAGGCTTTGGTTAGACAAAGAACATGTCTTGAGGGTTCTATGGTAGAGGGATATATGGTATATAAAACCAGGGTTTATATTACTCAATATCTTCCTAAAATAGTTGCAAGTATTAATGTGGATCGCATTTGGGATGTTGACTCCATCAACAAATTTGAAGGGAAACACCTATTAGGGAAAGGTAGAATGAGGAAAGTGACATGTAAGTAGATGGTGGGGATTTATAGTACATTTGAAATTTTGTTTTTATGTATATCGTACTTATTTAATTTCTAGTCTTCTTGCATAATCCATTATTATGAAGGCATACCACGGTAACTGATTATATATGAATTGTTTTATTTTAATGCAACTGATTGAGAGTGGGATACAATACATTTATATATTGAAAACAATCTTGATTGGATGAAGGTATGGATTGAATGATGTATACAATATAATAATGGTATTTTATCATGGTATGGTGTGGCTACATTGGTCAAAGAAGTTGAATGTAAAGGAGATGCCAATATTACACATAGGGAAATTGATTTAGCATATGGTTTAAAAGATAAATAGGTAAGCATATTCACACATACTATTTAGTGTTTGTGAATATTATATTGATGTATATGCGTGTTTTTTTCTTATAAATTTGCAGAATTTCCAAGTATAAATATTTTTACCAATTGACAATGCATTGTTGATGTGTCTGTCATATTTCATTTGAAACACCACAAGGCTATGTGGTGCAATGGCCACAAATTTCGCATCAAAATTTTGGATGAAAAGATGAAATTTTTTTATAGTGGGATAGTTGTAGTATTTCACGTTACTGATGTTTCCTCTAGAAGTGACAGACATCCAGAAATATCTGAAAACCAATATTGTGGGTTTTTGGATGATATACTTGAGTGTGACTTTAAATCTTTCAAATTAGTTTTGTTTGACGTCAAATGGTACATGCTACGAATGAATGAACGTGATCTTGATATAACTGTTAATCAACATACTAACGGATTTACCATGGTTAATACAAAGAATGTTGATCCAAGATCAGATCCCTATGTTCTTCCAAGCTAATGCAAACAGGTATTTTACTCAGAGGTTCCAGGTAGAGGGGGTTGGTCATATGTTGTTAGATATGATCCAAGAGGAAGGTCAAGAAAGTATAATGTAGTGTAAGAAGATGATATTGAAGAAGAAGATGAAGTAAAGGAGTAGTTAGTTCATGTGTCAGTCGAAGACGTTGTAGAAGTTAAAGGAGATGCTCTAGACAATGTTCTGGGTGAAGATGATATCGACAATGTTGTAGATAAAGAACTTGAAGAAGTTGAACCAAATGTAGGATACAATTTTCTTGATGATAATATAGACGATGATATGACTAGAAATGACAACATTGATGATGATGTTGATATGGCCAAATCGGATGATACAGATGTTGAGTTGGATGAAGAAGAATATTAATTATATCTAAATGTTGAAATGCAGGAGGTACATATTTATATGTTTTCAATTGATTAATTTGTTCTCTTTCATTTACCCTAAATTTTATATGAGGGTGGGGTTGGCGAGAATAATAGAGAAAACTTAATATGATGGTGAGGGTGGAGGGAATAATAGAGAAAATTGAATACTTAATATGAGGTTCGGGTGGGGGGAATAATAGAGAAAATGCACCCTCATATAATTTATTTTATCTATTACTCCCCCCACCCCCACCCTCACCCTCATAATAAGTTTTCTCTATTGTTCCCCCCACCCCCACCCTCATATATGAGGGTGAGGGTGGGGGTAGGGGGAATAATAGAGAAAAATTATTATGAGGGTGGGGGTGGGGGGAAGAATAGAGAAAACTTATTATATGAGGGTGGGGGTGGAGGGAATAATAGAGAAAAATTATGGTGGGTTGCGGGGAATAATAGAGAAAAATTATGGTGGGTTGCGGGGAATAATAGAGAAAACTTATTTGTGGGAACAATGAGTAAGTGATGAGCACTAACCATAGTTGCAACAAACCCAAATATACTCTATGTAAAACTTCTAAACCATCCAAAATACTATACCGCTAACAAAGACTAGAATTTGTGGAAGAATTTATAGAAAATGCATTCCACTAATTTTCATGAGAATCTTTCTTGTTGGCCAATATAAGTTGTTCACATTGAATACATCATACATAGAGGATATTGGACATTAATGAATGGGAATTCATTTTATCCCAAATTGAATTGATAGCAGGCAAGGGATTGAGACTAATTATACCCATTTTTTCTTACTTTCTCATCATTTTAGAACAACTACAATAGTTGCAACATTCATGTAACATAGAAACCCCAACATTATTATACTAAAAAGATCCAATTTTCACTAGTAATTTTTTAGTGAACTTGTTTTCTTGCTTGGGTACTCAACTAGCTCATAGATCCTCTTATGATCCCCAATCTAATGAGTAAACTAAGATTGTGAATAAATGTTGGAAAGATATATCTATTGTTTTTCATCCAATAAATAGTCATAATGGGTTAAATGGTTACCTTTGGAAAAATAGTGGACACTTTCTTTCATACATCATCCAAAATGTCTCCATTTATAGAACTATTTGGGTATCATCCTCCATCTATCACATTACCCTTGAAGGGGAAACTTAAGGTTTAAGTAGTGTAGGATCGCATCAATTACCAACAAGAGGTTCTCCAAATATTGAAAAACAACCTAGGTATAGAACACCACATGTTGAAAAAACAATCAAATCAATATTCTAGTGACAAGTAATTTGAAGGGAGGGATTGGGTATTTATGAGGATAAAACCATACAAATGGATCCACCTTGAGCAAAAAGAGGAGGAAAATAAATTATCACTCAAGTGTTATGGTCCTTATAAGTGTTGCAAAGAACTAACAATGTAGCTTATTAATTAGAGTTGCCTCCTTCACATGCACATTTGGTATCCCCATGTTTATTGTTTAAAGAAGGTAATCAGTTTCAAGATCACAATTTAGAGTATTTTTCTGAGATTGATGAAGAGATAAATATCATACTAGAACCTGAAACAATGATTGAAATACATATCAAACAAATATGGACCTGAGTAATTATTGACTACCTCATTAAGTGGAAGAACCTACCAATAGAAGATGTGACTTGGGAAGATGAATTCTTCATACAGAAGAATCCATAGTTAATCATCATTGAAAGAAGTGCATGTTTGAAGGGGAAGAGCATGTTAATCCCCTAACCATAACCCTCATTCATTCGCATTACATTAATTATTATTATACCAGTTTATTATTATTGTTTTCTAGCCCTTTGTCTCTTATATATACATCAAGGAAAATTGAAACTCATTTGAATGATAATTTTATCTTGTGCATTTGATATATTGTGATAGAAGGATTCCCACTCAAAGAGGCTTCACATTCATTCACTCTTTCACTTTATTTAGGCATGGTAGTATTTATTTTGGTCTTTTTTATGATTATTTGGTTGTCTAGTACACAACAATTTTAGTTAGGAAAACCTG
>ML801794.1:630-20819 GCA_009831015.1 Picea engelmannii
ATATATATATATATATATATATATATATATATATATATATATATATATATATATATTAGCAAGGTATTAATGTTGAATTGGAAATGACCAGGTCTAGCCAACTATGTTTAGTTGTGTTGAAAATAAAGGGTAAACAATTCTAACCCTGCCAAGCAATATCTGGACTTTTCACGAACTATAACAGTAAAGGAATATAATCCATCCTAGAAATTATGATAACTGAATAGCAATAAGTTCACGCGGGAAAGGGTAGTCCACGGGACTGTCAAACTCTTATGTGGAGCCGTGAGTCGAGAGTAAGGATGAAATCTTTACCAAGAACTCCGAAAAGGAAAACACAGAGTCATATTGTGCAGTAATAGAATCCCTTTACAAGTTAAAACACAAAAAAAAAGAAAATCCCTTTCCTTTTTCACCATACCGAACGGATGTACGAACTGTGTAAACATCTTTAGCCGAATACATTCAAATCAATAGTAATGATAAATCGATTTACAAGTTGGATTGAGAATAGATAGGGAACGACTACAATAAAAATACCCAACATTGTACTTTATTCATTTAAAAACAAAGTCCTGTTTAATGACAATTACACATAGAAGTCAGATCACGAGGCAACTGGAGGACCTCCTCATCCCAACCATTGAAGGCATAGATTAAAAACGATAGCAAACACCTCAAAAATCCATGAAGAAATCGTGCCTAGGCACTGGGGAAAGCCTGGAAGGCCTACAAGGAGCTCGAATACCTTTTGCACCGGAAGTGGGTGCTAAACATCTGAGATCCATAAGTGGACGAGAAGCCTATAGAAGTTTCGTTTAAACTATCAGTAACCACAGATAAATTTAATGAAAATACTAACAGAAATTGCTAACAGACAGTAAAGAATACGTAAATTTACTTAACTTCTGTGTGATAGGATGGCATAACTCTCTGTTTTACTTGTCTCTTTTCCCAACTGGTTAAACGCCTGGCTGAGGGTGGAGAGCATGTTAATTCGCTGATGGGTACCCTAATATCAAAAAGGGCCCATCATTAGTATATTATATAAGTCCTGAAACGAAAAAATCTTACAAGCAAGAAGGGCATACATAGCAAGAAATGATTATATAATAGGAAAGGACAGAAATAAGCAGTAGCAATAATCTTGTGCATTTCAAACATTTCAACGAATTATTCCCTCACAACTATTTAACAAATCAGATAGAGCAAAATGAGTATTCTATGTACTGTAAATAATATTGGAAACATTACGAAAGTATAACATGACCAAAGATTTACAAATCCCTATAGAGGCCTTAAGCCTCAACAACCATCAAAGGATTTCGACATGGGATATAACCAGGGAGGCTACGAAACCTCCTCCCAAAACCTAAACATGAAAATGAACGAGTACACCCTTTCTAATACGCAAAAACAAAGCTGTTTATAGTAGAAACTAAACTGAGAAGTTATAAACCCTTCCTTCCGAAACTGGATATCAAACAACTAAGGATACCCCTTTCAAATCCAGCGAATGAAACAAGAAAACAGAGATCATTTCGAGGGAAACTTCTCCATTAGGATTTAGGGTAACATCGAAAAACAATACAGAGGAAGTTGGGAGCATTATTTCTATAAAACAACTTGCAAGTAGTGTGTTTGGAGACAAATACTTACCATGGGCAAGGGCCGCGCCAACTATTACAACTCAAAGAGACTGCCATGGCAGTGCTCTGCACCATGCGTTTTATGAATAAGAGTAAATGCCCATGTCTTTCCTCAGGTTTATCACGAATCAATAGTCTGGTCCTAGTGATGAAGTATCTATTCGACCTATGGAGGTAAGTAACTAATTCACAAACCAACTCTGGTCCTAAGGACATTAAGTTCGATCGCGACATATAATAAAACCCATCTTGATGAATCGTATGGCGGGTAAAACCAATTAAAGTCGCCTGGGTTCAATTTTAATCAGAGATCCATGCACGCAAATGGTAGGAGTTGTATGTTTAGGAGATCATAGTAGGAGTGTGAGGCTTTGTTTTTTTTTATGAAATCCATTATATCATGGGGTAAAAGAATTTGAAACCAAGAGGGAACTCTTATGGTAAGTAGAACTTAGGAACTTCCCCTTTAGGGAATTCTTTTTACGAATAGAATTTTGAACCAATCCTATAATAAGTGTATACATTCTGTTATGAAAAGGAAACAATGAATAAAAAAAAAATGTGTGATAATTGAGGTATATTACAATTTCATTCATTGTAATGTGCCTGTGACGAATGTTCTGACCACTATTACAACAGGATTAACCATACAGTTAACGATTGGTATCGTTGTGAAGCCCGAACAATATTAGTCATCAATTCCGAGTTTGGTAACAAGTTGGAACTAGAAGGGTAAACTCTTAACTAAATAGAGACGAGAGTGACTAAAAGTACATTCGTAACCCGAACTTGACTTTTCTCTGTAATAACTCGATATGAAGTTGAAATAAAGGGATTTTCATATCGCCGATTAAAACTCTTTCTAACTCATTTATGGCTATCTGCAAAAATACCTCCCTGGAACTTTCGATCGGCCACTGTGCTCAAGGTAACCCTGCCACCTCACTCTGTTCACATGGTAAGGTATTGTTGCATACTACCACTATTACTCTAATTTGAGAAGGGATTCTAGGTGGCTATTACTTCATTTCTCATTTGGGTCTGTTTATTTGTGAAAAACACTTCAATGCTAACCCTGCAATGCTTAGCTTTGTAGGTAGCTAGTATCTTGGAGTGGACATGAACTGGACAAAGAAAGATGGAGGCATACACCAATTGGATACCTCCCTGCATAAGGTAAGCCAAAACTCTCTGTTATTTTATTTTCGAATCCCGTGACTCTTGAATATCATAATACACATTTTGTCACTATCTATTTCCTCTTGGCTCTCCTGGTTTTGACGTTCTCAGATCTGAGTTAGAGTATTTATCGGTTTTTTGGGTACCATTTCAACGGTTAGAGTTTGTCATAGATATATTTTTATTTTCTTCTGTGCTATGTCCCATCGTTTCTATTACCCTGCGATAGGTATGTTTACCTCTACGAAACCTCATAGAAAGTCATGGACTCTATTCGCATCCCAAAGGGAACACGGATGTCCATAAGCGTGAGAGTTAGTTTTCTAATTCAGACTCATGCTTGAAGTATCTTCATTTATCTTACTGTATGATTGATCTTTGTGCAAACTCGATAAGAGGTTAAAATTCTTGGGTTAAGTCTTTCAAGGTTTTAAAGATCCGGTATGTTTCCTTGCCCCTTTCATTATCCGTCTGTGTGTAATCGTGGGTATATTTATAGGGGTATGGCAATGAACCTCTAATGTATTTCGTCCCTTATTCTCTGAGCGTATGGTGAACAAAGGTCCTGTTAGCTTAAAACTCGACATCGACAAAAGAGTTTCATACAAACCCTCTATAATAATAGATTTCACTATAATTTTATACCGCCTAAATGCTTGTATAATTTTGGGTCCTGAATTTATGTTCTTAACTCTGTAATTTTTAAATACTAAATATAGACTTCTTCCATGTAATAGAAACAATATAATGAGATACCTTCCATACCCAGTCTAAATCCTTTCTATTTGTAGGACCTCTTTCTGCGGAAATAATTTGAATTCATTGTGTACATGCTGCGTATTTTAATTACTATATTGATACTTACAATTTCGTTCCTTTTGAGTTTTTATATGGAAATTCGTAGGTAAACCATGTTCTATATCTTTGTCTAAATTCGTGAACTGGGAATGGATGCGCCTATGTGGAAATGTGACTTTACTGTGTGTAAATTTCAAATTTTAATATTTTCGTTATATAGAAAGTTATTTACCCATTAAGGGCTTCATCATCGAATCTGAGAGAATTTTACACTTAAAGAATTTCCTTCGAGATCCTTGTATTCATACAATATTGTATAAATGGAAAAAACTATGCTTTGTACATATACGAGAGCACGGTTTTTCTCTTGGTAGAATGCACATCTGTACTCTACGCGAGTTAAGCTAACTTTGTATAATTTAACATTCTGGTTATGCAATTTACTAAATGTTTAACACTATTTTAATTGCTTGTATATATTCGGTTACATTAAGATGTTTTTCTTTCAGTTATAAAAACTAATGGTGGCACCCTGTTTTTCTTGTGAGGGTACCCATCAACCATTCTTGGGTCCACTCCTCTCCTTCGGGCTATGGACAAATCATCTCTTCAATGCCGGTGGGGAATTTGATCCATGCCCACTATAAGCTAAGTACTATTCATTTTCTAAATCTGTAATATTTAATTTTGTTTGATTACTTTAACACCGTTTACTAAATCTGTTGATTTTACCTTTTGCAGGATTAATCACTCTGAATAAAATGGATCCAAGGGATCACCTTACTCGAAAAGGTATTTGATTTCCAAATCTCGGCGTTTTAGTTTAAAACTTCTCAAGTTTTGTTTATTAGTGGTACAAAGCCCTTACCCTAGGGTACTCTTCTATATTAATTTTGAACCAGGTTTTTTTGTCTGTACAGATCACTTATAATTTTATTATTATTGAACAAACAGGGTTTTTGAAACCATTTGATTAAGTTATTAAGTATTACACAAATTCTGTAGCATGTATTGTATACCGTTGAAAATCTTTGATTATGGGTTTGATGTAATGTAAAAAGGAGTGTAATTTCTATGCCTTTGGTATGGTCTCATTAATGGTAATTATTTACAATCTCATATAATTCAAAGATCAATAAAATCTTTCTGTATATGAATGTATTCATGTTGCACAACTCCATGTATCTATACATACCACTATATATATATATATATATATATATATTTATATTCATCTCTAGATTATGATTGGCATCGCAACCGTCCAATTTTCTTTAAGATTGAATACTTATATGTATATATATACATACATGGTAATGGTTAATATTAACACCACAATACTTCTATTTTTATTTAAGCTTGAATACATACACATATAAATATTTATTCAGATACATGTAAAATATACACAAGCATCTCCTGTAGAAGTATGTGTTCACTTAAAGTTTACCTGAAACCTACAACAAATTTAATATTATTTATGTGTATTTATACATATACCCACATTCCTATATATACATGTCTAGTTCTAATTTCAATTATCAAATAGAACTTTCATTCTCTTTACTAGTTTTGTTTAGTGAGCATATTCACATGAATAAATAATTATCACAGATTCATCTCATTCATGTCAGCAAATACACAACAAAATATTTAACAAGAGAATAGATAGAGGTACATATATGAAATCAAAGATGGAACAGAAATGGAACAACCAAGTTCCACCCAACCATAGAATAAAACATCAAAATTACTTGCTCTGTTCACCCCCTAGCCTGACCATGAGTCCATAAGGACGAATTGAAATGATCCTCTTCCGCTAGAGTACTCCTTTTAGATCAGAAAAATCCCCTTTCCTCACACTAAAAAGTGTTCATAACAGCAAGTGATATCCTCTCTCCAACATACTAAGCAGTGTCGTGCCTCCTCCCATATGTTGTATATCATGAGCATCTTGTGCCTAGGTATTTTTCCCTCCTTGGGAATTTTCGCAGCTTTACAAATCTCTGATTTTCAGGGGCTTCTAGTGGTTAAATTCCTCATTTGCCACTTGTAAAATTCAGCCATGAGGTAACTCAAGTCTGTTCCCCACTCATGGATTCATGGTCATATGTTTTCAACCTGGTTGTTCCATTTGTCCTTCAACAATTAATATATAAAAAGATTTGTCTTTTACATGTGTCATAGTCAAAGAGTTGGTTGGGCAAATCAAATATTTTCCCAACAGTAAAAAATAATTAATTACAAATAACCAAATTCCAAATTTGGATTTTCCATAAATGGAAATAAATTTCCAAATACAAATTTTCCAAAAAGGAAATTTATTCCTAAGTGCACATAGACTTTAATAATTAATTAATTTTTTGGGGATATTACAATAAACCTCCAAGGATAGTTCATTGGAGATCAAACTTCAGATGATGCAAAGGGAGCAGATGGCTCTACAGATTGTACAAACTCAGAGGGAGTCATGTTTAAAAGGGAGCATGGAACTTGAGGTTCAATGGATACTTGATGAGATTGGTTTAAAACAAGAGTCTATAGAGTGATCTTGATCTCAGAGAGAGTAAGATGGATGAAGAGAGATTTGATTATTCAGAGCGATCTCCCCCTAGATCCAGGTGGGAGAGAGACATCTCATAGGACTGAGAGACATGTGTCATGAGTTGAGGAGGTCAAACAAAATTTTTAGAGGCAATAATATTCTAGGATATGTGATCTTTTGACAATGACATAGGAGACAACTAGTCAGGAGGATTGGGTATGGATTTTGTATCAATCGCAGAGGGAGTAGACAGTGAGGCAAACTATATAACATGACTTACGCCAGTGGCAGAGGGAGTTGGCCTTAAATTTTGATATGGAGGATCCTGGTCGGATGTACTCTTAGGATCAGAGGTGTGACAATATCATATGAGATATTCCATATTTGGGGGATACTTATGAGATTCGATATGATGGACCAGAAGTCCATGACTACAACTATCATGAAAAATATAAAGAAGTTAAGTGATCCTACTTCAGATTCATATTGCTGGATTCCATGATGTACAACCAGTATATTGGATCTTTGATGTACCTTGTTAGTTACAAGACAAATATTGTTTTTGTCGTGAGCACCTTGAGCTAGTATTTGGTTGAAGGAAAGATAGTTCCAGTGGGTGGAAACGAAGCATGGTACCATTGGATATGGTTTGTCTTAGGTGATGAAATGAGGATCCATATATATATATATATATATATATATTCTAATTGAGCAGGGAGTGCAATAGACAAACTGAGCACCACAGAGTGTTCCTTCATCTTGGAATCAGTTACGATTTCCAGGATAAGCTAGAAGTAGGCTTTTGTAGCACTTAGTACACCCGAGACGAAGTATGTCACAACCAATGTCACAAGTTTTGAAGCACTGGAACTTCAAAATCTTCTATGAGGACTTCATCCAATACATTGTACATAAGGGAACAATGAAGCTCAAGTACTTATCCGAAGATGGGAAAATTGCAGATATCCTCCCATAGTGGCCATGTTGATTTGACTGAGGAGGATGATACACATGATTAGACATTCTTATTTTTTAGAGGAGGATAATACATAGGATTATCCATGTTGATTTGGATAGTGATGAGCACTGATGTTTCAACATCAGACAGACATTCTCCCAGATTGGTCATGCACGGGGCTATGTTAGTGATGATACTAGAAAGGGAGAATGATTCATTTAGACATAGGGCTCTACTAGTGGTGAATGGCCTAGGTATGTTGATAGAATCAGGTAGACATTCTTGTAACATCCTACTCTTGTGTGCACTGAACAAACTTATTCTTTGAGGACACTTTCATACAAGTGATCCGGGTTATTATACTATTGGTCGTATTGACTATGGTTATGAGATATTATGGATTTGATGATATGTTATTTTGTTGTATCTACATAGACAAATGCTATTGACTAGGTTATCCTGAGTGTGTAGGACTTTGGACATTGAGGATGCAGAGGCATCGATGAAACCCCTTGAACTCTGAATCAATTCAGGGAGTGGGTTGTTTGGGTTTTGAATGTTGTTGATGTGACATATGTACATATGATTAGATGTTATGATGATTGATTGTTATTACTGACATGATTCGTTGATGGATCCAGGATGACAATAGCTTGTCGACCAGACTCACATTTGGAGTAGAGGGGTCACACAAGAAAACCAGAGACATTGAGGGAGAGTTGTGTCAGCAGCCCTACCACAGCCTACTAGCACTCACGTCGTGGCTTGAACTGTAGGTTAATGATTACCTAGTTTGAGAAGACCCATGATGTCATGAGGGAAGACTATGACAATCACTCATGATGATTCTAAAGGGCGTGCAATAAGGCAGAGGCATTATTCCTTAGAGATGCTTAGTCTCCCACAAGATTGCTTGGCAAAGTATTGACTCCAGGGGATTGACGTCTACCAAATTCAATCAAGAGATGAGTGGCACCCTTGGAGCACGTAGTGCATCTTGAAGGGAACCTCGTGCAAATAAAAAAGAAAGAGGTGAGTGGCACCCTTGGAGCACGTAGTGCGTCTTGAAGGGCACGTCGCACAAATGAAACGGAAAGAGGTGAGTGACACCCTTGGAGCATGTAGTGTTTCCTAAAGGGCACGTCGTGATTTTCACTGATAAGTTAATAAACATAGTGCCTAGAAAAGTATGCCTCCTTAGGACCTAGATGACCTTAAAATGAATGATGGGATAAGTAAGGTTTAAAAACAATTTTTTCCTAATAAAAATGTCGCCCAACCTAGTGAAATTAAAACCTAGGTCAAAGTAGAACATGTGGTCCAATAAATAAATAAATAAATAAATATGTAACAAGAAGGGGGGTAAGAAATTCAAACTTATTTATTAAAGTCAAAATTATTGGAGGATTAAATTTTTAAAAAGGGGTAATGGTTGTTTTATCTACACTTGCTAAATTTATTTTTTTAGTTAAAATGGAAAAAGGGGGAAACTTAAAAGAAATAGGAAACTTAAAGAAAAAGGGAAACTTGAAGAAAAGGGGAAACATAAAGAAAAAGATGAATGTCTAACTTAGTAATGAATCTTGCCTTTGGAACTTTCTAATTATGAACTCTACTAGGAATTAAGTAAGACATAAGTCATTTAAGAAGTGTAAGGGAATTTTGGGACATCGAGGAGCATTTTTAGGAATGCTCTTAGGTGGATGAGGGAAATATGAACATTTATTTAATTAATAAAATTGATTTTATGGTACAACTAGGGGATCAAGCGACATGTGTACAGGGGAGGTTTTTCGAAATTAATTAAATGAAAAATGAATTTAATGAGAATTTGGGAAACTAATTACTTGAAAAATCTATAAAAAGGATGGAGGGGGAGTATGGATTTGACCTTCTTGCGTAACGTTACGCTGCTGAAATTTGATCTTGATAGAACTTTCTCTTGTGGGAGTTGGGATACCCATATCGGGTAATGAGTGGTAGCTCGACCTTGTGAGGTGATATGGGTGCTAGCAGTCTCTAGTATTATGTGCATGGCCCTTTTGCGGCTCAGGGGGATCAGGGAGAAGACAATTACCCCTAGCATTGGCCAGGAGTTACCGGTGAGGTCACATCGGTTGGCAAATGGGAGCTAGATGGAGCGCATGTGGGATAACAACTTCAGAGCTTTCGCATTGGGATACAGTACGCATGTGTATATTTTTAATGAATAGTAGTTTAAATATTGTTCTTTTTCCTTCAATAATGTGCTTCTACTGTGTTAAATTTTATGTTATATTCAGTGTAACACTATCCAGAGATATCATTTTTATCTTCAACAAATTGTCTTGATGATCCCAACCTTTTATGATCAAATAACTTAAAGTCATCTCAGCCTTATGCTTGTTGTATTTTGAATTGATTTACCATGGCGAACCAAAAATATGATTGCAATGACTTCTATACATTTGTTTGTATTGATTAATACGAAGAAAAATTGTTTTTTTAATCTTTTGTCCCTTATTCTATAATTTATTAGTCCGTCCCTGAGCAGTAGGCCATGAGCCGAATCGATGTTCATCATTGTGGTGTTTAAAGACTTAGATTCAAATACCTTATTTCCTTTGCGTGGATAATAAGTGAAGGATAATTTTCTCCCAACTATCTATCCCTTATTTGTCTCGACATTTTTTCTCTTATTATTAAACTTTGATTAAACCCTGTGATTTTTGATGGATTAAACTTCGATTAGTCTCTGTTTTTTTGTTTGATTCATCTCTGTGTTTTCTTGTGGATGATTATCTTTGTGATTCATCTCTGATCGATTCCTTGACATATTACATCTGTGATTTCTTGGCATATTACCCAATGCTTTGATTGGTATAATCTTTGCGATTTTAATGATAAATCCCAGTGCTTTGATTGGTAAAATCTCAACATTTTTAATATGTGAATGACTGCATTTTTAATGTATTGTTGAAAACCAATATAGTTTGATAGCGAATTTATATGCCTTTAATGGATATGTATTTTGTAGCGACTTAATGGATAAGTATTTTATAGTGATTTAATGGATATGTATTGAATAGTGAATTATATATATTTAATGTATTGTATAGCTATTTATATGTATTAAGGGATAGTGATTTAATATTGTTGATAGTGTTGTATGACCCCAATTGTACAACAACAATCCTGTATATAATATATCTGACAACGAAATATACATGCTCTAAACACAACAAATTTAGACAACGATTTCGCCCTTGTTACAAAGCCATTTACCCAGATCTTAGACAACAATTTCAACCATGTTTACACAGCCTTTACCATTGCTATTTGTTTGCAATCGAATAACATTGATAGTTTAGCATATGAGTTGTGATACCTTTTTTTCATTGACAACAATTTACCATTAATTTTATCTTTGTGATTTACCACAGTGGTTTTAGCTTAGCGATATATATATAGACAATGATTTTGTTATTTCCTTGTTAACAAACATCGAAATTGTTATTTCTTAGACAACGAAATTGTTATATATATAGACAGCGAAATTGTTAATTCTTAAACAACAAAATAGTTATATATATATATATATATATATATATATATATATATATATATATATATATATATTTGTTAATTCCTTTTAATAGACAACATTATATATTGCTTGACAATGATCTTTCCATAGATACAATACATTTTCAATAGATAACATTATGTATTGTTGACAACATTTTTTCATTAGACACAATAACAATTTTAATAGACAACAATATGTATTGTTCAACAACGATGTTCCAATAGATAGAATAACATTTATTGATAGACAATGACAATGATTGTTGACACCGAATATTAATGGACAAAGATATTTATATCAGACAATGATATAATTGTTGATACCAAAATGGAAATTAAAGGAGTTTATAGATTAAAAGCTACTGGGATGAATTAAATGGAATATTTATATACATGTTTGTTATATATTTAAATTAGTGTGGTTTAATATTGATAAGGGATTTTAGGGTCATGCCTTTCCCAAGTTTCTCATTATCTTATGCATAAGAGTGTGTATATGTCAATTATCTTAATCTAAGGCATGTATGTTTGGGAAGGGTAATGATAGGGTTGAAAAATTAACTTAAGATTCTACAAGGAATTATATGTTAGTGAAGGACAATTGTAGTGAGACTTTTGTTCACAAAATCTTATTTAATTAAAAATTGACTTGAAAACAAGAGAGAGGATTTTAATTGATACATGTTATTGTAGAATGGATTCTCGAGGGAATAATTCATAGATGTCTAATCGCATCCTTTAATTGATGTGCATGTTTGCAATAGAATTTGTTACACCAAGAAGTTAATGAGATGTATGATTTTTTAGTAGTCATATTTCCATTGCATCTTGTTGACTTGTCGATTGGGTCCTTGGGTTTAGTCTTCCAGTATTTTTGACAGTTAATTTGGTCTCTTAGCGCGTTGGATTTTTCTTGGGTTATTGGTCTGGATATTTTATGTTGCACCTTGGTTACTGTCACGCCTACCACATGCGACAACATGATTCCTGATGAGGGGATCATTGCACGCCTTCATGGATAGATGTGAATGATAACCTGGTCGGAGTCTCGTGCTTCCCGATGGGAGCGTATTGTTCATTGTAATTGATGCTGGTCATTGATTCTGCAATGCCTTAATTAAATTTGTTTGCACGCCATAGAGGTTCTAGTTACTAGTCGTCAAAGCCATTGTGTCGGGTTGTTGATGTTGTCCTTTAGGTTGTAGGAATTTTATTTCTTGTGTTGATGGGTATTCATTTCCATTTGTCTATTGATTAATGCATGTTTCATATTGTTGCATGATGTGATAGTATGCTAGGTCATTGTTGTCTATTACCCGATCTGAATGTGTTGTGTTCGTCATCGATTTGTGTTGGTTAATTGTGTCGTGATTGCATTCTTGCTTAAAACAAAAAAATAAATTGCACTGGCTTTGCATTGCTTGTAGTCGTAATGATAGGTTCATTACATATGGCATCAAAGTAGGTTCAACCCTGCAACTGTGGATAGCCATGCTTTCCACTGCATTAAACCCTTGAGTAATAACCTAACACTAATTAAAACTTGAAGATGTCGATGCGATGATATTAACTAGAGGACATCGTAGAGACAGACAACGGGGTGCTAGGGGAGGAGGCACGATGTCCCCAGTAGCATCCATGATCAAGGGGTCTAACCCGCAAGGAGATGAACAAGTTGTCGGGTAGGAACATATAGTTGTGGGTGATGTGGTTGGGCTGAGGAGGTTCCTTCAGCGGATTTCCGAGGAACTGATCAATCGTTTGGATAGAGATGAGGATAGGGCGTCAACACCCCCAGAGGGTCCACCACACACTCTGGTCAGTACTAGTAGCATTCACCACGAACTTGAGAAGATCAAATTTCCCGAGTTCTTTGGTGCCCCAGATGGTGCAATCACCGAGGCATGATTGGATAATATGGCGATGTGCTTTATGCTTCATGAATATACCTCCAACATGAAGGTTTGCATAGTGGTCTTTCAAATGAAGGGGAACACTCTACTATGATGGAAGATGCTCCTACCACAATTTAACATGGTCGTCGAAGACGTGTCATGGGAACAATTCGAGGAACAGTTCCTAGAGAGGTATCTATCTGAGGAATTCATTAAGGGTTATCCCAACGAGTTCAATGCCTTGAGACAGAGTGGTCATATAATTCCCGAGTACAAGTCTCATTTTATGTAGCTTCTTTGGTATGCTCCACACCTAAATACCGAGAAACTTATGGTCAACAGGTTAGTGTTGGCATTAATGTCAACACTCATGCAAAGGTTAGGATTATGATGCCTCAAACCTTGCATCATGTTGTTCAAAAGGCCTTGATAGCAAGGGAGGATCTTATCAATGGTATTTAGAGAAGGACTCCAGCGAGACCCACGGGGTAGGTGTCATTTGGTGTGCCACAACATCAGACACCATATAGGCATTCACCAGGATGTTGTGGCCTCCAAAGAGGGTCCAATTTCACTACACCTCAGTGACCAACATCTCAGCAATGGACTCCTTACTGAGGACCACAACACCAATAGCAACATTGACCGCAACAACAACATTTTAGGCCTCTTCAACAGAACATACTAGGGTTCCAGGTCGATGGGCCATCAACTTATACTTTGAGTACCAAGAGTACTAGACCGAAGAAAGGGTGTTGGACATGTGGGGAGCCACATTATGAGTGTGACTTACCAGTGAAGAGGACTAGAGCATTTGAATTAGTCAGACCCACTATAGTAGGATATTTGGGCAAGGCCCATCAGATTAATGTAGCAGTGAATAACCTCCAAGAAGAGAACCAATCGACTATTCTCGAGACGTCAGGTATCATCACTCACCAGACCCTTAATATTTTGATAGATCTCGGTGCCACTGAAAGTTTTATTTTTGGAGATACACTAAAAATAATTAAGGTAAAGTCAATCGAAAAAGATGAGTTTAGATTTGTAGAAATGGCTTCGGGGGTCAAACAAAAGGTTGGTGGGAAGTTTACGGGCTGTAGCCTTAACCTCAGAAAGTTGTCACTAGGGCCAACCTATACGTCACGATATTATGATGTCATGATCGGTATGGACTAGTTGGAATCGCATTAGGTGATACTCAACTGTAAGACAAAATTATTGAGATTGTTCGATGATGAGGGACAAAGACGCATGATTTTCGGTCAGAACCATGGAGTTTTCCTGAGGTTCATCTCTTCCTTCCAACTATAGAAGAGCATGCACAAGGGATCTAAGCTTTATGTGATCCTTGTGTTAAATGAGAAGGGAGTAGCGGAAGGTCTATAAAACCTTTGAGTGGTGAGATATTTTGTGAACATGTTCCCTAAGGAGTTACCTGGGATGCCACCAGAGAGGGAGTTGGAATTTACCATAGACCTAAAAATGGGGACTGACTCGATAGCAAGAACACCTTATCGGATGTCAACCCCAAAGTTACAGGAGTTGAAAATGAAATTGAAGGAGTTCTTGGACCTAGGAATTATACACCCAAGTGTGTCACCGTGGGGTGTGCCTGTTATCTTCACTCGGAAGAAGGATGGGTTGTGGAGACTTTGCATTGACTATCGTCAATTGAACAAGGAAACAATCAAGAATCGGTATCTGTTGCCAAGGATTGATGATCAGTTTGATTAGATGAAGGGTGTGATGATGTTTTCAAATATCGACTTGAGATCAAGGTATCTGTAGTTACAAATCAAGGAGGATTATGTACCTAATACTGTCTTTAAGATGAGATTTGGACATTACGAGTTTATTGTTTTACCGGTTGGACTGACGAATGCCCGAGGGGTATTTATGAGTTTGATGAACGGGGTTTTCCGTGAATACTTGGAAAAGTTTGTCCAAGTATTCATTGACGATATTTTGATTTACTCTCAGATGATGGAGGAGCATGAAGAGAACTTGCGCTTGGTACTACAATGTCTACGAGAAAACAAGCTGTATGGGAAATTTTCTAAGTCTTCAATTTATCAATCGAAGATTCACTACTTAGGGAATGCCATCCTTGGCGAAGCTATTGCTGTGGATCCAACAAAGGTCAAGGCTATTATGGAATGGTCTGCACCGACGAATGTACCAGAAGTTCCTAGCTTCATGGTTTTAGCAGGATATTATCGATGGTTTGTCGAGGGTTTTCGAAGATAGAAAATCCGATCCCAGAATTCCAGAAGAAGAACAAGAATTTTATTTGGACCGAGAAATGTGTGGAATCATTTCAGAGGCTCAAGGAGATGTTGACAACAACACCAATATTAAAGGTCCCTAACATGGATGCATACTTATTGGTATGCACTGATGCATTCAAAGAAGGCTTAGGTAGATTCGTGATGCAAGACAGTTGACTGATCGCTTACATCTCAAGAAAATTGAGAAGGCATGAGGAGAACTATGCAATGCACAATTTGGAGTTGTAAGCCATTGTTTATGCCTTGAGAGTTTGGAGACATTAATTGATTGGACAAAAATTGGAACTAAAAATGGACAACTGTGGACTACAACACATCTTTACAGAAACCGACTTGAACGTGCGACAACGATGTTGGTTGAAATTTCTTAGTGAGTATGATTTTGAGATTACTTACATAAAAGGAACAATGAACAAAGTGGCAGATGCATTGAGTCAGAGACCACACATTTGTTTCGTTTATACCTCTTCAGATGAATCTACATGAAACAATTCTAACTTTAAAGTGCGACGATGAGTGGTACAAAGAGGTCAAGGATTTTATCGGACAAAACAGAATGATGTTTCAAAAATTTGAAGGATTTAATTTGGACAATGATGAATTATTCATATTTAAAGGTCAAACTTACGTACCACCCAATGACGAGTTGAGGAGTTTGATCCTAAATGAGGATCACAGAGAAGTGTACATGGCTCACCAAGGAGTCACGAAGATGAGGGCACACCTTAAACCCTTATTCTTCTGGAAAGAAATGAAGGTTGACATAGCCAACTACGTGGCCATATTTCTAAGATGTCAGTAGGTGAAATTTGAAGATAGAAATCCAACAGGAATACTAGAGCCACACGCTATTCCTGAATCGAAATGGGAGGTCATTTCGATGGATTTCATTGTTGGTATTCCACTTAGGGAAAGGAGACATGACTCAATTTTTGTGGTAGTTGACACTCTGATGAAGAGTGCTCATTTTATTTCTATGTGTATGACGTATTAGGCACGTGACATAGCTAGAGTTTTTGTCAACGATATTGTGAGGCTACATGGCATGCTTAAGAGGATTATATCTGATCAAGGATTGGTGTTTACTGGACAATTTTGTACTAGTTTCTAAGAGGCCTTGGGAACCCAACTTAAACTTAGTACTGTGTATCACCCGGAGACATACAGGAAAACTGAATGAACAAACCAAATCTTGGAGGATATGTTGTATATGTACGTGATGGACCAACAAAACTATTTGGACAAATTCTTGCCACTGGTATAATTTGCATATAACAAGAACTTATCAAATCACCATTAAGATGGTGCCTTTCAAGTTTCTTTACAGGAGACTGTGTCAAACGACTTCGAGTTGGGACTATCTTTAGGATAGGGTCTTGGTGGGACCAGAAGCAATCCAAGAAATGGAATATCAAATGAAAAATATAAGACAAAGAATCAAGGAATCGCAGGAATGACATAATATTTATACCGATGTGCATCATGTCGACCGTACTTGCAAAGTTGGTGATCGACTCTTCTTACGAGAGAAACAACTAAGATTTAGATCAAGTTTAGAAAGGATTCTAAAATCTCTCCTAGGTTCATGAGACCTTTCAGGATTGTGGAAAAGAATGGGCCCATGGCCTATCAACTAGCCTTGCCTGATTCTTTGAGTCGTATGCACGATTGTTTTCACATATCTATTTTGAGACATTATATTAGTGATCATACACATGTTATTGACATGAGTTCCTTCCAGGTATCTAACAAGGGTGTGCTCACGGCTGAGCCAATCTGCACCCTAGACAACCGCATTTGATAGCTACGACATCAAAGAGTAGATCGGGTCAAGGTCCAGTGGGACAACTATAGTCTACACTCAACGACCTGGGAGGATGCATATGATATGCATCAACAGTTTCCATTCTTGTTTGATAGCTAGACGTATGATATTCTTATGCACTTTATTTTGGCACTTACATACTGTGAAACTTGCAGATGAAGTTTAAAACAAGAGGGGGTGTATGTAACATTCCGCTCTTGCGTGCAATGAGTTAAGTTATTCATTGAGGACACTTGCATACAAGTGATCCGAGTTATTATACTGTTGGACATTTTGACTATGATTATGAGAGTCTATGGGTTTGATGATATGTTATTTTTTTGTATCTACATAGACATGTGCTATGAAATGGGTTCTCCTGAGTGTGTAGGACTTTGGACATTGAGGATGCAGAGGCATCGATGAAACCCCTTGGACTTCAGATCAAGTCAAGGAGTGGGTTGTTTGGTGTTTGAATGTTGTTGATGTGAAATATGTACATATTATTAGATGTTATGATGATTGATTTTTATTGCTGACATGATTCGTCGATGGATGCAGGTTGATGATAGATTGTCGACCAGACTCACATTTGGAGTAGAGGGGTTATGCATGAAAACCAAAGACATTGAGGGAGAGGTGTGGAAGAAACTGTTGCACAACCTACTAGCACTTTCGTCGTGGATCAAACTATAGGTTAATGATTACCTAGTTTGAGAAGACCCATGATTTCATGAGGGAAGACTCTGACAGTTGCTCACGATGATTCTAAGGGGAACGTAATAAGGTAGGGGTATTATTCCATAGAGGCCCTTAGTCTCCCACAATATCACCTAGCAAAGTATTGACTCCAGGGGTTTGACGTCTACCAAATTCAGTCAAGAGGCGAGTGGGACCCATGGATCATGTAGTGCAACTTCAAGGGAACGTCACACAATGAAAATGGAAAGAGGCGAGTGGAACCCTTGGATCACGCAGTGCGTCTTGAAGGGCACATCACGCAAAGAAAACAAAAAGAGGTGAGTGGCACCCTTGGAGCACGTAGTGCGTCCTGAAGGGCGTGTCGTGATTTTGACTGATAAGTTAATAAACCTAGTGCCTAGAAAACTATGCCTCCTTAGGACCTAAATGACATTAAAATGAATGATGTGATAAGTAAGGTTCAAAAAAAAAAATTCCTATTAAAAATGTCCCCTAGCCTATTGAAATTAAAACCTAGGTCTAAGTAGAACATGTGGTAAAATAAATAAATAAACATCTAACAAGAAGGGGGGTGATAAATTCAAACTTATTTATTAAAGTCAAAATTATTGGGGGATTAAATTTTTAAAAATGTGTAATGGTTGTTTTATCTACACTTGCTAAATTGATTTTTTTAGTTAAAAAGGAAAAAGGGGGAAACTTAAAAGAAATAGGAAACTTAAAGAAAAAGGGAAACTTAAAGAAAATGGGAAATGTAAAGAAAAAGTTGAATCTCTAACTTAGTAAGAAATCCTGCCTTTGGAAATTTCTAATTATGAACTCTACTAGGAATTAAGTAAGGCTTAAGTTATTTAAGAAGTGTAAGAGAATTTTGGGACACCGAGGAGTGGTTTTAGGAATCCTCTTAGGTGGATGAGGGAAATAGGAAGATTTATTTAATTAATAAAATTGATTTTGTGGTGCAACTAGGGGATCGGGTGACATGTGTACGAGGGAGGTTTTTCAAAATTATTTAAATGAAAAAGGAATTTAATGAGAATTTGGGAAACTAATTACTTGAAAAGTCTATAAAAGGGATGGAGGAGGAGTATGGATCTGATCATTTTGCATAACGTTACGCTGCTAAAATTTGTTCTTGAATGAACTTTCTCTTGTGGGAGTGGGGATACCCAGCTCGGGTAATGAGTGTTAGCTCAACCTTGCGAGGTGAGTTGGGTGCTAGCATTCTCTAGTATTGTGTGCATGGCCCCTTTGCGGCTCGAGGGGATCAGGGGGAAGAAGAGTACCCCTAGCATTGGATGGGAGGTACTGGTGAGGTCACATTGGTTGGCAAGCGAGAGATGGATGGAGCACATGCGGAACAATGAATTCACAACTTTTGCATTGGGCTACGGTACGCATGTGTATATTTTTATTGAATGGTAGTTTAAATATTTTTATTGCGCCTTCAGTAATGTAATTCTACTATGTTAAAGTTTATGTTATATTCAACGTAACACTATCTAGAGATTGCATTTTTATCTTCAGGAAATTGTCTTGATGAGCCCAATGTTTTATGATCAAAGAACTTAAAGTCATCCCAACCTTATGCTCATTTTATTTTGAATTGATTTCCCATGGCGAACCCAAACTTTGATTGCAATGACTTATCTGTGTTTGAATGTATTGATTAATACGAAGAAAAAATGTGTTTTTATCTTTTGTCCCTTATCCTTTAAGTTATTACTCTGTTCCTGAGCAATTGGCCAGGAGACGAATCGACAGTCGTCACTCTGATGTTTAAATACTTAGATTCAAATTCCATGCTTTCATGTGCATGGATACTAAGTGAAGGTTAATTTTTTCCCAACTATATATCCTTTACTTGTCTCTGAGGTTTTTCTCTTATGATTAAACTATGATTAAACCCTACAATTTTCGATGGATTAAACTACAATTAGTCTCTGCATTTTTGTTTGATTCATATCTGATTGATTCATCTCTCCATTTTCCTGTGGATTATTATGTCTATGATTCATCTCTGTTCGATTCCTTGGGATATTATCTCTGCGATTTTTTGGCATATTACCCAACGCTTTGATTGGTATAATCTCTGTGATTTTAATGATAAATACTAGCGCTTTGATTGGTAAAATATCAGTGTTTTTAATATGTGAATGACTGTGTTTTTAATGTATTGTTGACATCAAATATAGTTTGAAAACGAATTTATATGCATTTAATGGATATGTATTGTGTAGTGACTTAATGGATATGTATTGTATAAAGATTTAATGGATATGTATTGAATAGTAAATTATATGTATTTAATGTATTGTATAGTGATTTATATGTATTAAGGGATAACCATTTAATATTGTTGACAGTGTTGTATGAACACAAATGTACGAAAATGATCATGTATGTAATATGTCTGACAACGAAATATAGATACTCTAAACAAGCAAATTTAGACATTGATTTCGCCCTTGTTTACACAACCATTTACCTAGATCTTAGACAACAATTTTGCCCATGTTTACACAGCCTTTACCACTGTGATTTGTTTGTAATTGAATAGCATTGATTTTTTAGCATATGAGTTGCTATACCTTTTTTTTATTGACAACGATTTACCATCTATTTTTACCTCAACGATTTACCACAGTGGTTTTAACTCAACAATATATATAGACAATGATTTTGTTATTTCTTTGTTAAAAGATAATGAAATTGTTATTTCTTAGACAACAAAATTGTTATTTCTTTGATTAAAAGACAACAATATATATATATATATATATATATATATATATATATAT